>CM062292.1:128725033-129086277 GCA_031216915.1 Pictodentalium vernedei | reverse complement strand
CAATGAAAATTGTCAGAATTATTGCCCTGGCCTCACCTCAACCCATCCCCACCCCCCCCCTGCCCCCGCCCCCACCCTTCCCCTGCCAATTAGGCAATTTTTTTTCCTTTCTCCAAAATGCATTTTGAAGGATTTAGACTGACTACGTGCGGGGAAAAAAATTGACTCCTTTAAGCCCCACTAACCCCCTTGAAATTTTGAAGGATTTAGAGTACATACATGCATAAACAAAATTTTACTCCTATAACTCCCCCCCCCCCCCCCCCCCCCCCCCTCTCCTGTCAAATAGGCATTTTTTTTTCTTTGCTCAAAAATGCATTTTAAAGGATTTAGAGTGATTACATGCAGGAAAAAAAAGCTATACCCCCCCCCCCCCCCCCCCCCCCCCCCCCCCCCCCCCCCCCCCCCACCTGGTCAGGAAGGCCTCAGAATTGTTGTTTTACAAAAATGCAATACAGTTGGGAAAGAAATGGGAGTGAGAGACTGATTTTGTCTCCAAAACTTTGGGGGAATCAATCCACCCCTCTCTCCTCCCGATGTTATCGCGAAGATAAATCCAGTTCTAATTATACGATTCTCTTTCAATTTGATATTACTTTTTTTTTCAACAAGAAAACACAGGTGCACTTCGAATTTGAAGTATAGTCTTTTAAAATTTATACAACAAATTTTAAAAATTCCAACTTATATTGACTGCTGTTATATTATCTCCGTGCTATGCAGCTGATGATCTAACTACAAATTTTGTTGACATTTTCAGAAAACACATAATTTTAAACTTTCCTTCAGAAAGATGAAAAAATCAGACCATTTTTCTTGTCATTTTTTACCCAAACTATTTTTCAGTAGTTTTATAAGAGAAGATTTTAGAAAGAGAATGTTTTATGTACTGCATCTTTAACCCTTTACCTAATACCATATGAAGCCAACAGTACAAATTATTTTTCATTTTTAGCTTAACTTGACAAAGTCAAGATAAGCTATTGCCATCACATGTGCGGAAGTCTGTTAGTCTTTGAGTATGTTAATCTGTCAGTCTGTTCACATTTTCCCTTAGCACAGGCTACACCCCATAGTTCTTTTCTGATCATCACAAAATTTCATATGCAAGTTTGAGGTCATGTCTAGATGAGAACGTCCCCTTTTGGTCGCGATTGGTCAACCGTGATGGCTGCCCGATCCCAAAACCCCAAAACACTTAGTACAGTCTGCATGTCCTATTTATGAAGGAATTTCATTGTAACTTGGTAGGATGACTCTGTATAATGTCCAGATGAAAACGTCCCATTTTGGTCATGATCTGTCAACTATGGCAGCTGCCCAATCCTGAAACCCCAAAACTTTTAGCACAGTCTACAGGTCATATTTAATATGGAGGGATTTCATTGTAACTTGGTAGGATGACTCTGTATGATGTCTAGATGAGAACTTCCCCATTTGGCTGCGATCTGTCAACAATGATGGCTGCCTGAACCCGAAAACCTTTAGCACAGTCTACAGGTCGTATTTATGGAGGGATTTCATTGTAACTTGGCTGGATGACTCAATATAATGTCTAGATGAGAATGTCCCCTTTTGATCCCGATTGGTCAACTGTGGCGGCTACAGGGGCCTGAAACTGAAAAACCTTTAACCCAGTCTACAGGTTGTATTTATGAAGGTATTTCATATAACTTGGTAGGATGATTCCAGATAATGTCGAGATGAGAACGTCCCCTTTTGGTAGCGATCATTCAACTATGATGGCTGCCCGAGCCCAAGACCCCAAAACCTTGAGCATAGACTACTGGTTGTATTTATGAAGGGATTTCATTGTAACTTGGTAGAATGACTCAGTATAATGTCTAGATGAGAATGTCCCCTTTTGGTTGCGATTGGTCAACTGTGAATTCTGAATTGAATGATCGAACATACAATTGCTACCCTCAATACAGATTTGTAATTTTGTCTAGACATTGTTACTTCTATTGGGGAAAATACGTTCTTGTTCTAAGATAGAGTTTGCTTTCTTCAGTGTGTCATTCATTTCCAATTCCAGTTTATCTGTTGGTACTTTTAATTCTTAATTCTGTGATTGCAGCAATCATGCTGCTTCCCAAGATTCAGATTGGTGACATGTACCGGCAAAATGCTTTTTGTGAAAACTGGGAATAATTGGCCAGAAACCCATTTTTCAAATCATGCACCATTTTGAAAGCACTTGTTCAGGACTCTAGGTGGTGAAGTCCACTAAAACAAGATATTAATTGAAAATAGAATATGTTTTCATTTTTGGTGATCACTAAAAAAAATCCTTTCCACAATCCATTCCAACGAGGGGCCATAAGCTGAATTTATTTAAATGCTTCTTGCAAATATTACTGGGTTGCGTTTGGCCATTACATTTATTTATTTATTTATTGGTGTTTAAGGTCACATATTTCTGCACAATGGCTAATCATGACCATGACAGTTTTACGGGTGGAGAAAGCCGGAGTACCTGGAGAGAACCACTGAGCAATGGCGAGCAACTGTCAGCTCCCCAACATACTAACTCCACACAAGCAGGGTTAGCATTGGTTGAAGACAGAATGTACCATCGACGTGCAGTACGCCTTAGTGCACAGAGTCACCATACCCCCACATGGGCAATGGGGGTAAAGTGTCTTGCCCAAGGACACAACGCGGTTGTTGCAGGTGGGATTCGAACCGAGGACATCTCGGCTTGCAGCCTGAACCTCTACCTACTGAGCCACGGCCATTACATTGCATGAAGAGTTGCTGTAAATGGGATTTACATGAATGCTGTACATTGCACAGGTTCAGTTACTCAATTAATAATGAAAATTGCTTATAACCAGAAAGTGTGACTAACCCTGTACATGTACAGTGCATGGAGTTAGTCAGACTTTCCAGGTATAAAAAATTGGTAACTGCCTCATCACACACAACGGGTTCATGAAAATGTACACTAACTAAGGCTGTGTATGCACAGGGTTAGTCGCATAGTAGAGATGAACATATTTATGACCAGAAAGAAAACTGTAATAACCCTGCACCTTTCACACAGTTGGTAATTTAACATACACTGGCATACCATTGACATTACACATGATTAGTTGATAGGCTGCCATATTACATACTTCATGAAACTATACACAAACTGAGGCTGTAAAAATGTATAGGGTTAGTTGGTTAGATGTAAAGTAGGGTACAGGATTCAAGGAACTAATGGAAATACTTGGATTGTGGAAACTTTCTGAATGTGAATTCCAAAAATGAAAACATATTCTATTTTCAATTGACAGCGCACACCATAGGTATAAACGATTGGCTAAACTTGACTCTTTACTTGTGTTTCAGTCAGGATAAAACCATAGATTATGAAAATAACCTTAAACACATTTAAATAAATATAAAAATAAATAATCCATGGAGTGGAGTTTCCACCTGGATAATAACTCAGGATTCTTCTGATAATTAGAGGTTATTTAATTGATTGGCTTCATAGCGACCGAAACTCCAGCCAAAGTTAACATCATATAAGCCTGAGACAGAAGGTCGAAAACTGATGTGAAGTTACTATGAGCTAATATGAAACAAACCAAGTAATAACCTCTTTATATATTAAACCAAAAAAATAATGCACAGAAAGGACCATTAACCCTTAAGAGCCTAATTCCAACTTTGATCACATTTTTCGCAACAGAACAGGCGCTCCTACATTTAGTCTTTGGGTTAACTCACAAGTTACACTTTAAGCACCTTGGTAGTTGTTTTTATTCAAGTCTTGGCTGCCAATATAGTCACAGGATGTAAACTGTCAAAGTGTAGCAAAAATATTTAAAAATCTCTGGGCCTTTTAGGGTTAAAGTTTTAACCAAACGGACCTCTGCCTGTAACTCTTCTTGTCCTTTTGCTCTTTCCTTGACACTGACCATGGGAGCACGATGGCATACCATACTAAGGCATGCTGCATGTCTGTCGTACACATGCCTTCAACCTTCTTCGTGCTGGATTGGGAAAAACAAACTCTGATTTTTAAAGAGTTTAATAGTGACATGACGTGTTAAAATAATGAGTAATTTTATAACAGAAAGTCGGTGGATTGTGTATCGATTTTCATTTTTCAGCGTTGTTTGATGAATGAAGACACTGGTGTTGATTATATAAAACCATGGGCTATTGGAGAGAGAATAGCAGGAACTTCAGGAGTTGGGATTGTGGTTGAGAGTCGAATGGAAGCTTTTTCTCTTGGAGACATAGTTCAAAGGGGATTAGGGTGGCCGTGGGCTCTTTACTTCAAAATAACAAGTTCATCATTAGATATGATAAAGGTAAGCTCACTGTATTATTCAAAACTAGTGGATGGACGCATGCTACACATGGTATTTTGATAGGTGGCATTTTGAGTTACCTCCCTTTTACCCCTTTATACCATAAAATGCTTTGAATCTTATGGTGTTTTACAAACACTTATCCTAATACATAATTGCTGATCCTTGGTAAATAACATAAAATTTTGCAACCTAACATGTCCATTTAATTATATTGGATAGAAATACACACAACTGCAAAGTTTGAAGTTGATCAGGGGGAAATAGGGCACGTCATGACAAACAGATTAACTTAAATTATAATAGGATTAGAAAGTTTCTAAATTATGTAAAGCCTCATTAAAACTGAACACGATCGTAGAACATTTTTATTGTCCTGCAGTGTTTTCCCTAATTAGTCTGAAATTTATAAATTATACCTTAAAGGGAAACTTGAACGACACTCTCACGTCACAATCAGAGCGACGTAATTACTGTCCAAACCGAGGAGGTCTGTTACACAGATCATCAGTCACGACTATGGCTAACCTGCTATGTGAGTTCTGCGGTAAATTTTTCAGTTCAGACAAGGACTAGAATGACACATCAGTGTCAACCATTTACACAAGGGACTCATCATATGTACTAGCTGCAGCACAACCTTCAAAAGGAGAGAATACTATTTGGAACACTTTACAAGAAAGAAACATACACAACACCCCAACTATACAGGACATACAATGGTACCTGAATACCCCCGTGACTTAATGAGCGCCGCAATTATAGAGATTGGGGTACTCACACTACAAGAATCTTTCAGATTTGAAGAACAGGCACCAACCCAAGTAGACCTACACAACACCATTACAGAACTTGTAGGACCTACGGAAATAATTTCACCACTACCGGATTCACCTCTGTCCTATGAATCCTATGAAGACTCACCTAACGAAACAAGAACGGACCCATGTAATATTGAGGATCCAAAAACACCATCACAATCAGCCACTGATATAACCTCAATCCAGATATTGGCCCCCCCCCCCCCTCCCCCACATCCGAAAACATTAAGCCACATGAAGAACACACCAAAGGATGCCCCCATAAGTGGATTATACAAGACATACAAAGTTCTCCAGTATGCTGCAGCAATTTTACACCACCAGATGTCCACTCCTCATATTATCCTGTGCATCATGAACTCACGGAAGTCATTTTAAAACCATAGAGTAAAGAAAATAGCAACACTACATCAGGTATTATTGTTTCTTTATTTCTATCCTCGCACCATATTAGTCCTGTATCCCTCTGATACGGATTCGCTCCTTTCCCTGTTGTAGATAACAAGCTGTATAAGCTTCAACTACTTGTGCTTTACTTTCACTTTTCTCTGCATCAACGCCTACAAAAAAGGTTTGATAGTTAATTCAGAGTGAGTTTGTATTACCTCCCCTTTCCCCAAAATAGCTGGGAAAATACATTGACAATCAGAGCAATAGGATGACGTCACTGATAGAACAGACACACATGCCTCTCACCGAACCTACACATAGTTCCACGCAACCATCCCATGCACTCGCCAAAACTAAACCATCACCCTGCACCCACCACTCAGATTTGAGAATGTACATAAAATGGAGCCACAAGTAGTTACTTTGCCTCTGATGAATTTCTCATAAAAGAACGAAACCGGTCAGGCTATCTACACTTATAATTACGGGATAACTATCCTCAGGTCCTCTCGAACTCTGTCGAGTTTGTTACTTATTGTTAAAAAAAATTCTTTTTATGGCAAAAATATCGTATCCTTATGTCTCGTGTGTCCAAACTCCTAGAGGAAATACACTGAGTACTTGATTTGTGCCCAAACATTTTGTGTCCCAGAAATAATTATCATTTATCATACAAATGTTAAGGACAGTCAGAAGGTGTGTGATGTATAATACATGTACTTGCTTGCACATGTTCAAGTTCAAGGTCAAACTTTAGTACTTACATTTAAAGTCATGCCCTAGCCATAAATTTTCATGATTTTTTTCACAGGAGGAGGGGGGGGGGGGGAGGGGGAAAGGGGCACATGTTATTCCAGAGATATTTCTTTGGTCTTGAAACAATCAGTACCATTAGGAAATCTCAAAATCAACAAGTTGGCAGGTAATAGTCAACGAGTCAGACTATGATGTACTACTGTATAATAGGAGTGGATTTCATGTTCATTTCAGTTATAACAAGCTATTAATTGAAAATAGAATATATTTTCATTTTTGGAATTCATTTCAAAAGAATTTACACAATCCTGTATAAATATTTCCATTAGTTCCTTGAATCCAGCACCTTATGTAACAATGTGTAACCAACTAAACCAGTGCATTTTTACAGCCTTAGTTAGTGTATATTTTCATGTGGTGTGTGATATGCCAGTTACCATTTTTTTATAACCAGAAAGTGTGACTAATGCTGTGTGAGGAAATTTCTTGAAAAATCTTCTTCTTCAGATCCAGCAGTCAGAATCCTTTCATGTTCTGTATGCAACATTTGTAGTGAAGTCAGATTCAAAGTTTGTTCAAATCGGGCCCCTGAGTTAGTATTTGGGTTCTCTATTGGAGTGTTTAACTTGGTGCAATTTGAGGAAATTTCTTGAAAAATCTTCTTCTTCAGATTCACCAGTCAGAATCCTTTCATGTTTGGTATACAACATCTTTGGGGTGGGGGTCAGATTCAAGTTTGTTCAAATTGAGTCCCTGGGTTTATAATTGGGCTCCCTGTAGAAGACCAAATTTTAACTTCGTGAAATATGAGGAAATTTCCTTAAAAATCTTCTCCTTCAGATCCGCCAGTCAGAATGCTTTTATATTTGGTATACAACAACTGTAGGGGGGTCAGATTCAAGTTTTTTTTCAAATCGAGTCCCTGGGTTTATGTTTGGGCTCCCTATGGGAGCCTGAATTTTAACTTAGTGCAATATAAGGAAATTTCTTTAAAACTCTTCTTCAGATTCACCAGTCAGAATCTTTCATATTTGGTATACAACACCTCAAGGTGGGTCAATTTCAGGTTTGTTCATTTCAGTTACCTGGGTAAATATCAGATTCGCCAGTCAGAATCCTTTCATATTTGGTATACAACACCTTGAGGTGGGTCAGTTTCAGGTTTGTTCAAATCAATTACCTGTGTAAATATTTAGGCTCAACTTAATGCAATATGACAAATTTTTAAAAATCTTTTTCTTTAGACCTTGTAGTCCGAATGCTTTCATATTTGGCATACAACATCTCTAGGAGGGTCAGATTCAAGTTTGTTCAATCCTGGTCCCTGTGGGAGCCGAAATTTGAACTTAGTGCAATATGAGGAAATTTCTTTAAAAACCTTCTTTAGATCCACCAGTCTGAATCCTTTCATATTTGGTATACAACATCTCTTGTAGGGTAAGACTCAAGTTTGTTCTAACCTGGTTCCTGGCTTATTAATTTGGGCTACCTATGGGAGCCTGAATTTTAGCTAAGTGTGATATTAGGGAATTTCTTTTAAAATCTTCTTCAGATCCACCAATCAGAATCCTTTCATATTTGGCATCCAACATCTCTGGGTGGGTCAGATTGAAGTTTGTTCAAATCGGGTCTCTGGGATAATATTTTGGCTCCCTATTTGAGCCCAATGTTTAACTTAGTGCAATGTGAGGTGATTTCTTTAAAAACCTTCTTCAGATCCACCAGTCAGAATTCTTTCATATTTGGTATATGACATCTCAAGGGGGATCAGATTCAAGTTTGTTCAATTTGAGTCCCTGGCTTAATATTTGGGCTCTATGGGTGGGGGCGGGGGTGTGTGGGGGGGGGTCATGTTAGGTTCAGGTTTGTTCAAATCCATTCCTTAGTGTTTTTCCATAAAATTTGCCTCTCATGACTTCATTCCTTTGTAGTGTTGATGAACCATGTCTAACTGAGTGTGACCCCCAAATACTTCTTTGAACCGCTTTGGCAGGTGAATGATTAAGGCCCCCTTGGGGCCTCTTGTTTCAATGACATAAGATATAATCATGTGAGCTGTAATGTTTTAGGTGGCTGGAATTGCTTACTCTAACAGCCAAACAAGCAGGATTTAAAAACTCAGGCTGGTTGATAATTGACCTTTAGACCTCGAACCACTACACCATACTCACATTCTTTTGAGATTTACCTACCGTGAATCTCCTACCAGATTCCATCTCAGAGCAGTTGAAACATCCATGGCACCATGTATCACCACACATCCACTGTGCCACCAACTACTTAGGGCCTGTCAACAGCACCAATGTAACAGATCAAGAGAAAAGTGTGGGAGCCGAGGCTTGAACTGTCTATCTCTAGCACTCAAAGCAACCAATTTACCACGAGACTAAGAGATCTGGACCAACCAGGCGGGTTGGTAAATGCCCTTTATACCTCAACTACTACATATCAATAACCATGTGACCAAACAGTGCAATTTGCTTGGTTGGCTGATACCTAGTGATCTACAGATTCATTCACATAGTAAATATAATTAGCCCAATATGTGATGTCATTGACCTTCGATCAATCAGATTAAAGCAACTGAACACATGACATCAGTATGCCATTTTGTCATCTGTCAGTGCCTATCCACATCAGAATTAATTTTACATGTGTGTGAATTTCCCAATTTGTTTATTATTATTAGTCATGGTGTCTACAATAATTATAATTGCCAGATATAGTACACAATTCAGAATGTATTGTTTGGACGTTAATCTGTTATTCAACTTTACCGAGTTTTAACAATTTATTCTGTAAAATTTTGTCTGACTCAGTCGCTGTACTGGGTACGGTTGAATGATTGTGACCTAACAATGTCTGGGAAAGACATTGTATTGAGAGTTGCCTCTCAATTCTATCCAATTTTTTATGACTATTGGTACTCTTTGTGAAAAGGGAGTGATGCTATGGATAATAGAGACTAGTCGACTAGAGAAATTTGTACCGATTAGTCATTACATTTGCATTAACCATTTACCCAACATAATGGCCAAAACCAGCCAGCACAATTCACAAAATTCACCATTCAGTTTTCATTACTTTTGTGTTTCTTGTTGCAAAAGCATAGCATACAATCCCTCATTGGAATGAGCTCATTCCAATGAGGGATCATAAGCAATGTTTTTTACAGCAAAAAATGAAAACAATTAGTTATTCAGAAATTTTGTTTGCAAGTATCGTCTGCTTTTCGTGTTAGGCAAAGGGTTAATTGTGTTGTTGTCGACTAGTTGAAAAGTCATTTCAACACTTTCAATCAGTGTGCATAGGGTTAAATGAAGTCATTTGCATTTTTTAGGTTTCTAGGGAATTGTGTGGTGAAAATGTTACCTTACCTTTAACCCTGCTTGGACTTATTGGACTTACATCGTATATTGGGGTCAGTGAAAAAGGACATATCAAAGCTGATGGAAATCAAACATTTGTAGTGAGTGGAGCAGCAGGTGCTTGTGGAACAGTTGCCGGTCAGGTAATACTACACTGATTTCTCTAAACCTTCATCTTTATGGGGACTTGACAACTGGTACTTATTTCCAATTCCTTATTCAAGATTCATTATCAACCGATTTAGTCGGTTGATAATGAATGTTGAATAAAGGAACAGGGAATAAGTAATGGTTGTTACATCAGTAAAATCGGTTGATAACAAATGTTGAATAAGGAACTGGGAATATGTAATAGTTGTCACGTCAGTTATCTTTAGCATCGATAAAATATCAGTGCAATTGGGTTCTACTTACATACTCTTACCTGCCTAATACTAGAGATGGTTGAATAATAGTGATGGTCAGGATATTTGATTGGGAATAATTTTTTTTTTTTTAAAAGATATTTTTATTTCGTCATTGAAATAGGGTTTGGTGAACAGGCAATGCCTATATTAACGCCGTACCCTACAGAAACACACATTTACAGTGCAACTGTACATGAACAGAAACTAGGAATAATAATGATGGCATTTTCCCTTTATTCTTCACTTCCAAATAATAGTGATTGCCAGAATTTTTTCTCCCAAAGTAATAATGATGTCAACACTATTATTGGGCGAAGGAGCGCTGTGGCTCAGCAGTAGACTGTTGGACTTCTTTGCTAGAGATCCCGAGTTTCATCCCCGTCAGGGACAACCACGTTGTGTCCTTGGGTAAGGCACTTTATCCCGGTTGCCTACATGTGTGCATGATGATGCTGTCTACTATGGCATACTGCATGTCGATGGTGCACATGTCTTCAACCACTGTAACCCTGCTTGCGCAGAGCTTGAACAAAGTTAGAATGTTGAGGAGCTGATAGTTGCTTGTCGATGCTTGGTGGTTCTCTCTGGGTACTCTGGCTTCCTCCACCCGTAAAACTGTCACGGTCAAGATTAGCCATCGTGCATAAGTATATGACCATAAACACCAATAAATAAATAAATATTTGGCAGGTGAGAGAAAGGAATTCAAACCAAGTTAGTGACATATAAAGTTTCTAGAAAATGGCACATTACTAAATAATACTAGTGATGAACCGCTTCCTCCACCCGTAAAACTGTCACGGTCAAGATTAGCCATCGTACATAAGTATGTGACCATAAACACCAATAAATCAATAAATATTTGGCAGGTGAGAGTAAGGAATTCAAACCAAGTTAGTGACATATAAAGTTTCTAGAAAATGGCACATTACTAAATAATACTAATGATGAACCGATAATCGGAACCGGCCGGTATGGGGCATCGGCCGATTATGACAACCAGCAGTTAAAAACCGGCAGTTTCTGGTTATTCTATATTTAACACTGACTATTAAAAATCCCTTTGATATCTGGCCATTTCAAGAAAGTTTCCCCATTTCCCGAAGATTGTAGAGTTCATGTAAACATTAGAGAAACACATCAAGGGAGGTAACACGTTGAAAAAATTTGTTTGATTAAATGGAAATCAAAGAGTTTGTTCACTTAGATTGTTTCCAGTCATTAAATGTCTTGAAAACAGCTTGAATGAACGCACTCTAAATACCTCGAGACCAACAAGGCTTTTAGGCCCGTCACATTTTGGTCCATCGTTTTACAGTCTTGTGTGTTGATGCTTTTGAAAACTTAAAAACATCAACACATGAGGCTGAAAAGAAACAGGCTGAAAAATCAAAGCACCGAAACATGCTTGGCAAGAAAATCAAAAATGTCAAGTTTGTCCTGTGTGAAAACTGATAATGATATTAGCAAGTAAGGACCGCAGATTTAATTATTTCTCACTTTAATGGTCAAAATCCTGATCAACTGTGGCAAGTTGGCAACACGGACAGGAATTAAGTGTCTGTTGCTAGGACGTGATGTGATGTAACATTCTTCAGGATATATTTTTCTGACACCCCTGTACGTTTTAAGCCTGATTCTCCCACTTTCTGAATTTCACACCTACTAATTAGTGCAGAAAACATTTTTCCGGTTCTCCCACTTTAGCTTATACAAACAAGTTATAGTCTCTTTCAGATTTTCACCACTGTTAACTGGGTTTTATATGATTGGTTTTTAGTTCAACTTTGACGTAAGTCAAATTTGAGCTTATGCCATGGCCAATCGTCCATCTATCCGTCAACAATTCAATACAACTTGGGCTAGAGGCCGTATCTATGAACCAATCTTTACAAAACTTCTTGGGTACCTTTGTTATGACCGTGGGATGAGAACAAGTGTTTTTGGGTCCGATCCGAAATTCAAGTTGGCCACTGGCAGCCATTTTGTACAAAATTAGGTGCAATCAGATTTTTGCGCAGAACTTCCATATGAAAGCTATGATTTGAATAATTTTTTTGTATGAATGTTTAGTACCATGGGATACATCACATATAATACAGGTTTTTTTCTTGTGCGTAAATTATGCAAATTAGACTAATGTTTATGTATGTTGTGTTACTTTCAGCACTGTAAGTGCAAATGCCAATACGGCTTGGGCTAGAGGCCGTATTTATGAATCGATCTTTACCAAACTTCTTGGGTACCTTTGGTATCACCGTGGGATGAGAACGAGTGTTTTTGGAAAATTAAGTGCAATCAGATTTTTGTGCAGAACTTCTATATGAAAGCGTTGATTTGAATAATTTCTTGTGTGAATGTTTAGTACCATGGGATACATCACATATAATACAGGTTTTTTTCACGTGCAGAAATTATACAAATTAGATGAACTTTGATTTTTTCAGTGCTACTTACACACCGTACGTACACATGTCAATACGGCTCGGGCTAGAGTCTGTATTTATGAACCGATCTTCACGAAACGTCTTGGGTACCTTTGTTATCACCTTGGGATGAGAAGGAGTGTTTGTGGGTGCGGTCCAAAATCCAAGATGGCTACCAGTGGCCATTTTGTACCGAAATTAGGTCTAATCAGTTTTTTGTACACAACTTCTATACAGCTCAGGGTAGAGGCCATATTTATGAACTGATCTTTACGAAACTTCTTGGGTACCTTTGTTATCACCGTGGGATGAGAACGAGTGTTTTTGGGTGTGGTCCAAAATTCAAGATGGCCACCAGCAGCCATTTTGTACCAAAATGGGTGCATTCAGTTTTTTGTACAGAACTTCTGTATGAAAGTTCTGATTTGAATAAATTTTTGTATGAATGTTTAGTAACATGGAATATGTCGCATAAAGTACGGGGTTTTTTTCGTGCAGAAATTATGCAGATTAGATGAACTTTGATTTATTTAGTGCTACTTGTACACATTAAGTGCACATGTCAATACGGCTCGGGCTAGAGGCTGTATTTATGAACCAACTTCACGAAACTTCTTGAGTACCTTTGTTATCACCTTGGGACGAGAACGAGTGTTTCTGGGTGCGGTCCAAAATTCAAGATGGCTGCCAGTGGCCATTTTGTACCGAAATTAGGTCCAATCAGTTTTTTGTCACAACTTCTATACAGCTCGTATTTATGAACTGATCTTCACGAAACTTCTTGGGTACCTTTGTTTTCACCTTGGGACAGGAGTGAGTGTGTTTTGGGGTGCCTTTGTTATCGCTGTGCTATGAGAACAAATATTTTGGGGTTCAGTCAGACCCACTCTGGGACTCAAAGATTTCCTTTCTAGTTTAGCATCTGACTGTCACCCACCTTTACATACTTTACCTATGCATTTGTTACAGGCTACGGTCACATTTTCATCTTCTGCTCTGGAAACACTGAGCAGGAATGGTCTATGGCAGGTCCTATACAAACGATCTTCATTTTTGTTCCCGTCGGATGAAAAACATGGGCGTGAGAGGCATTCTTTGATTCTGGTTGGTGGATTTTCAAAAATCTTCTCTCCTGAAACTGCCAGGCCAAATGTTTTGAAACTTTGCATGAGTGATAACTGGGACACCATCTACCAATGATCCTCATTTAATGTTGATCGGGTTGCAAACAATGATCCTCATTTAATGTTGATCGGGTTGCAAACATGGCCACAATTGTGGCTTATAGTTACTATAGAAACCCTATGGGAAATCACTTTTTCATCTTCTTCTCTGGAACTGGTGGGCTGACATGAACCAAACCTGGCAGGTATAGTCTATGGGAGGACCTCTACAGACGCTCCTCATTTTGTTACTGTGCATCAAAAAACATGGCTGCCAGAAACAATTTTTGATTCTGATTGGTGGATATTGAAAAATCTTCTCTGTAACCATATGGCCAAACGTTTTGAAACTTTGCATGGTTGATGACTAGGACACCCTCTACCAATGATCAGGGACCAGCCTAGGGGGAATTTTAGGGAGACTTCATGTCTCCCTCCAGAAAAAATAGGGAGACTGCAGAGTCAAGTAGGGAGATGTCATAGGCAAGTGGGGAAATTAAGAATATTTATGTATCACCCCCTGCTGCCCCTTCATATTTTCAGCTTATGGTCCTCCAGTAATGCCTGATTAATCTAGGTTCAGTTTCTATGATGCATCTATGCCAGGTTAAAAAATCACAAAGTAATTATTGATTGAAAATCACCCACTGCTACCCTCTCCTATATGACTCCTCCCCTCTTCTTTTTGCCAATCCCCCCAGCACGCTTCTGTGGTTGCCTTTCACCAAAGTGTGCTAACCTACTAATTTCCTAAGTCTGAAAGTGTGAACAGGACCAGGGCAGAGGTAAGAAGGTTACTTGGAAGGTACTTTTTCAAGATCCTTCATATGCACACTTGTGCCCTGTACAAAGCTTTTCTTGTCATCACTAAAACTATTTTTTCATGTGTTAAAATTCCATTCGTGTTTTTCTGGGAATAGACGGACCAACAGTTCGTCGCATGAGTGCTAGAATGTCCTATGTCCCCTATGGGACATAGAACATTCTAGCACTCAGGCGACGAGTTAACAGTCATCAGCAAAACGAAATAAAAAAACAGTGTTAGAAAATACGTCCGTTGTGTTTACATTTTCAGCATTCTAAGCGACATAACCTACTTTCAAACTGGGTTATTTTGTTGAGTTGAGCAAGTCACCTATTTCTTATCAGCCTACCTTACAATTGCTTACTACAGGCTTGCACTACAGTGGAAGACCCTAACTCGGGAAAATATGCTCTCAATTTGATCTTTCCCAAGAAATTTGGGAAAGAAAAGTGGTGCAAAAGCACCAAAGAAAAATAAGCCAAAACTGGTTCGAGCGCCATCGGCGCACACCCAGTAGGGGATGCTCTTCTCTTAGTACAATTCCACGACTTCCAGAACCAGTGCGCAGACAGTCACCAATGAATCATTCTTTTTTTGTCCACCATGTGGCAGTATGTCCATTTATAGCCCAAGAACATTAGGTTTCACTAGGGAAAAAAATCGGAGAAATCTGATTTTTTCAGGGAATGTCGAGTACATGTCACTGAACGATTAGACAAAAGTCCCCTAAAATCCCAGTTGAGCTTTTTTTTCTACAGCCTTTTTTCGAAAACGCGTTTGAAAAAAATAAAAAAAAATCGCACGAACTTTGTAACCTCGAATTGATCCAACTGTATTTTTTGTTTACGCGTATTTCTACATAATGTCTAATATACATTTACCTAGAGGAAAATGTGCATTCTGTGACAATTTCTGCGAAAAAATATTGAAAATTCACAAAAAAGTATCAGATTTACGCAAAAAATGACGATTTTCCTAACGGATTTACCCAAAGGGTCGTAGTACAGAACGGGATGTTAGTTGGACAGACGATAAAAAATCCGCCACCATTTGAAGACTTTTATCATTGCTTACAAAATAGACATTATGGAAGACCCCCCTCTGCTTCTGGCCGAGTTCCCCTTTTGGCATAAAATTCGTCAGCATGAGAACTCAACTATTTTCGGGCTTGGGACCGAACAGACACGTCTGTGTCTTGCAGCATTAGATCAATAAATAATATTTACAGAATGTACAAAAATCAATAAATAATATTTATAGAATGTACAAATCAATCAACATGGATTAAGTTACATTGACTATTATCAACGCTATATACAGAAATGACATGACCTATATACATATTATTCATTGAACTCAGAAATTTCCGACAGGACAGTGTTCCTGTGGTTGTTACAAGAATCCGAACTGCAATTACACAAACCTGAGCAAGAGAGTCCTGCCTTCTTACACCCACACCTTTTTGTACAAGCACTCTTGCAACCACAACTGATCAGATTCAATAGGTTATCGGGGGCACATGGCTTTGTGGCTGCAGTCGGTACAAGAAGTCCATTGTCTAGCGACCACCCCCAATCCGTCGGAGGAAGCGAAGTGCCCAGCCATTGTTGGACCTGGAGATAACATCTGTAGACATGTTGTTGTGCAGCATCGCTGCTTGGTGGGAGTGAGGCTAGGTCGATGGGTTTATTCAGTTTAGATTTTGCTACATAACGCTTGTAAGTGACATGTCTATATTGGTCGAGAGAGGAAACAGTTTTACTCCCGTATAAGATCAGGAGAAGTTGTTCCCCGGCAGCGGCTACTGCACTTGGTGTACTGTCATCCGCCAAAATTGTGTTGACATACTGTTGTGAGTCGCTAGTAACATCAGAGACAATTGTACTGAATACTTTCTTCTTACCAACTCGAAAGAGTGCAGAAGTAGTGTCACAACCACTTATAGAATGTGCTACAAGGAGGTTGCTTCTATGGTCACCCATTTTGGTTGCTATTTCACTAACTGAAACTAGTAAGTTTGGGGTCATGGAATACATCATGTGAATATTACATCCCGGTTGAACTCGAGAGGTAAGAATGACTAACAAGTCTGTGTCTGTTCCCACAACGACAACATTGTTGTCATCTTGAGCGATGTCAAGTGTAGTTTCGGCTATCAGTACATCAGCATCAGCCTCGGCCTGCTTGGACTGAATATTGATAGCAGATAGCTCCTGCATTAGAAGATCGATCAGTTGGGTTTTGTTCTTGGCATTTGCAAGGAAATCGGATTGGGGTGTGGTGGCTGGTAACTCGGGTGAGATATTGATATCAATGGAATACCTGTCTTTAGATCTACGGGCTTGTTCCATGCCCTTTGTCGACATTGTACAAGCATAACCATCAAAAACAACCACGACGTTCGCCCCAAAATGTCTCACTAGATAATTGGAATATGATGTACATATGTCCTTATATGACGACTGTTTAGGCCATACAACTGCCCTCAATAAAAATCCACCATCTACAACAAACAGAGAATGTTCTGGGATTTTAGTTTGCTCGGAACCGTATGTTTTGAGGATCTTACCGAGCGTGCTTTTCTGTGTCTTCCTCATTCCAGCAGAATCAAACAATGCTGATGGTTTCGGGGCGAGTTCATATTTGAGATACTCTTCCATCTCTGCTTGTGACTGAATAACACATGTGATGCGGTTGAACAGAATTGTGGGGTGAATCACTACCTTACTTCCATGGACTTTGATGCTATTTGCCATCGATGCGAAAGACTTCAGTGTCAACACGTCGTAGTTTGATGCTGTTGAACATTTTGCTTACAACATTCGATACGCAACATTCACCAATTTTGCGAACTTGGTCACAGTTCACAGTTTCGTCGGCCACAAGCCCGGTCGCTATAGAGACTAATTGTAGTGGATCTCTATTCTGAAAGGGGGAATGCACTCTGAGCCAGTTCAATAATTTGGTGATATCATTGGCATCAGTCAATTGTGAACTTTGACGGAGATCCCGATGTTGTTCGCCATGACCAGTGTGAACATGAACAAAATTTTCGAGAGCATTACATATCGGAAGGCAAAGAGGTAGTCCATGTACCCATTTCGCAACAGTGCTATCGGTTATTCCCCTGCCATGTGTGAGACCACCAGGGAGCTTGAACATTCTCATTAAACACTGCTCTATGGTCTGATCAGAATATATCCCGTCCCAGAATTTATCTGAGCGCCTTATGGTAAAGTAACCTTTCTCAGTGAACAACTTCAAATCATCCTGTTGCATTATTTCTGTTAGCTCATTCATCTGCTGCAAATAGAGATGAGAACTTTTTGCGTATGCAAAATGACCACTTGCGTGAAATACTGGAATCATATTGCGAACACAATATGTGTGGAGTTCCCAGTCGCCTGTGCGCTCTGCTCTCAAGAACAACTGGAGAAGACCTATTTGCTCGTAGTATTGTACCCAAAGCTTTCCTGTGCGTCCTACGGACGCATTCTGGAGCAGTTCGTGTAATTTTGACAGTAGATGGTTGACACTTTCTTGATTGACAGCGTCAGCTGTTGTACAGTCACCTCTGGCAAGTCCACAGAATATTTCATTGACTTCTGTGCAGTCTATGTTATCTAGTGTTCGGCTTTCTTCAAACACAAGTTTTGTAATGGCAATTTGTGTTAGCAAATGGGCACGAACTGCTCTTGAATATGCATGACCACTGATCAAATGATGGATTGACCCACCAGCATAAACAGTCCCCCAAAGTTCATCCAAGCCGCTACCAGCCATGATCGAACCAATTGCCCCTAAATATGACATAATCATATGGAAGCCGCCGAAAATTAAAGAGCGTTGTCTGTACAATACAAATTTGTTTATGAGTACACATCAAGGGCGTGCACACATTACATGCCAATGCATCTTGAGTGTAGGCGAACACCACATTATGTGATTTAATCGAACATGGAAATTGAAACAATGATGCTATAATACGGTATTTGAATGAGAAAAGTCGATGCCGTTTGAATTTGAGTTTAGGGGGTATGGTTAATATTTCACACGTTTCACCAGTTCATTATGGAATAAATGACTATTGTTATATATCATTATAAAGCCACTGCTTTTCTGCAATATTTGATATATAATTTAACTCCCAAAGTAGTTGTAGATTTGATTTAATGGACGTTGTGTACCGTTGTGTGTATGAAAACAATAAATTTTTTTTCGTAATTTTGTACATTTTCGTGAATATTTCACCATTGAGTGTGAGGATTGGTACAAAGTTGGCATTTTCTGTTGGGGATATGTATTCTCAATATAATTCAGCACGATATTTATGATTCTCACCCTACTAAGGCGAATAAGAATGAGAAATATGGAGCTGGGTCGAATTTTTAAAAAAATTTTTTTTTTCATCAAAAAACGCTATAACTAAAAAAGCTCAACTCGGATTCGCGGGGACTTTTCACACTTTATCCGCAATGTGTGTCCCGGAAACATATAAAAAAATCAGCTTTCTCCGATTTTTTTCCTTACTTTCTCATTTTTATGTCTAATGTGCCTGGACTATTATGCATTCAGAAACAGTGATAATTCAACTCGTTGATAATGGTTTCCTTTGACTGGAATTATGGATCTGAGGATCGTATAATAACAGGACTGTGTTTTATATATTCTTGTCATTATTTTCAACCACATTTTCATTGTATTTTATATATTTTCTTTTGCGTACCATGCGGTTCGTAAATAAAGTTTATCGATTGATAAATTTTATTATTATTATTTGAGTTAGGTGTCAGTGGGGAACTGTATGGACAGGATTTCTCCTCTCTGTTGAGGGCAGAATTTCTGTTTTTTGGGTCCTTGTCGGCTGTTTTGGGTTCAGTTGTGTTCCCTCCTGTACTTTTTCTGCCACCTTTCTCTCGTAATTGAGGGTGTTCTTCTACTTTCTACATCTGTTGAGTTCACCTTAAGGCCTCGCTTATGGTGTGTTCTTGTGGCTGCTCCTCCCGCACCCGTGGGGGGGACGCTGTCGTTTCAGAGCCTCCCGACACGACCAACGTCTGATGAGAGTTATACCCCCTCCGTGGGAGATGTGCAGTATTTAACTGTGGTGGATAGTGCAGGAGCTGTTGAGTTGACTGGTGAAGAGATGCCTGGTTCTGGGACTATGGTCCCTCTCCAGTTGAAATCTGAGGTTGTCACTAGGGTTGTGACTCCTCCATTGGAGGCCGAGCTTGGTTGCTCTCTCCCCTTTTCCACCAGTTTCAACAGCTCCCGTCGTTTCTGCTGCTACTGCTGTTCCGTCTGCAACATCATCGGTCACCGTTTCAGCTGGCCTTGGCTTATCCCTGCAGGGGTCTGCAGAGTTGTCTGGTAGTGTGGATGTGGGGTATCGGCCAGCCTTCCCTGAGTTCAGCTCGGCGAAGTCGGAAGTGACTGCCGACCAAACCCCCTGCTGTGGACTCTCCGCCATTGAACACAGCAGTTTTATCCCTGCAGGGGTCTGCAGAGATGTCTGGTAGTGTAGACGTGGGGTATCAGCCTCATCCTTCCTTGACTTCAACTCGGCGAAGTCAGAAGTGGCTGCCGACTGAACCCCCCCTTGCTGTGGCCTCTCAGCCGTTGAGCACAGAAGTTTTATCCATGCAGGGGTCTGCAGAGATGTCTGGTGGTGTTGACGTGGGGTATCGGCCTCAGCCTTCCCTGACTTCAACTCGGCGAAGTCGGAAGGGGTTGCCGGTCGAACCCTCTACTGTGGTCTCTCAGCCGTTGAGCACCGCAGTTCTCATTGGATTCAGATGTTCATGGAGTTTCCATCCACGCACTCTGCTCCCGTGGCCAGTTTTGCGGGGGCCAATGCCTTTTGTGCAGCCTGGACCTTATGTCCCTCAGAGGCCCGTGGCAACTCTCCTGAGTTTCTGCTCTGTAGATCCTCGGGGTATGTCCTATTCCTATACACATCTGCCTTCAGATGCTGCAGCCCATTGCCCCGCATCAGGTGTATTTGAGAATCATGACCCTTCGCTGGTTATAAGTGTCAGGAGTGAAGCCACTTTGCCGGTTCGTTCCCACGCTGAACCGGCCGACGTGGGCAGTGAGCTTACGGAGGCCCTCTCTTTGCTCACTCAGGTTCTGTCCAAGAGCCTTGCTTCCAGTGAGGTTACGAGTGGTTTCCAGGCACCCCCTGTGACGCCACCTCCTGAGATTGGAAACAGGCCGCTTTCTGATCCCCCTGGTGTGCCTACACCATGGGAGGCGTCGGCTGCTTTGCCCATGATGGGCTATGTGTCTTCCGTCTCAGGGGGATGAGTCCGACATACCTGATGTTGAGAGCCAACAGTCTTCTGACTTGGGGGCAGCTCTTGACTTTGTGTTTGGGTTCCTTCCAGATCTCAAACCATCAAACCAGCTGACAGTGTCAACCCAGCCGCGATCATTGGTCACACGCCTACAGCCAGTGGAGCAACCTGCTTCTGGGCGCCTTCAACCGTGCCTGTAGGTACAGGTGGTTGAAGCGTTTACAGCTTTGGAATCTAAGCTGAGTTCCAAGGCTATGAAGACGTTATTCACAAGGGTTCACACTTTTTTTTGCCTCCGGCACGTTATCGTTCCTACCATTCTGCCAATCCGTCAGTCTGCCAGACTTTGACGGTCTTGGATCAGGACTTTAACTCCCTCGGGCTTTCCAAGCTCAAGTCGGCCGTTATTCATTTGGAGACTCTGGAGTCCGTGTTGGGCTTATCGAGAGAGATGCTGGAATGCTTTCTCTCTCAGATCATGTCGTCTCTGCTTTGCTGATTATCTGCCCTCAGATAAGGTTGACGATGTACAGGCTCCTTTGTGTGTGCTGTCCAAGGCGCCCATGCATCTTATTCACATGCATGCCTGTGTGGTGAATTTATGGGCCGAACTACATGGTGCAAACCGGCTGGGAATTACTCTCCTGTCAATGGAACATTGCCAATTCTACTCAAAAAGTCTGGGCTGTTGACAGTGATTCGAGTCTCCATTGATAAAGACAGTTTGTTGACATCTCCAGAGAGATATTTATTATCGTAGATACTTGGATGGTGAGTCCATAATAATGTTATGTATTATATAGATCGTATTACACCCCGAGATATATAATAATGACGACGAGTTCAATTGGAAACGCGTGAATTTGGTGTAAATTTCATTTCTTTGTGAAACTTAGCAAATTTCATGTTACGATAATGCATCATTTGAAACAATAATTTGTGATTTTTGTTAGCCTGATTGATCGTTTTAAAGCAAATAATATATCACATCGGGTCTAGAATGTATAGTAAAATATTTATTATGTTCTTGTAAATTTTTTTATTTAAAAAAAAATCACAGAAATTTCGTAGTACTTTTCTACTATTTTTCGCAACAATTATCGGTTCACGCCTCGTACATACAAAATAAATATGATTGTAAAGAAATTTAAAGTTTCAATTTTGAAATTTAAAGTGAAAATATGTACACTTGAATATTTTTGTTGAAATTGACAATGCTCTAACAAGGTGGTGTCAGGCTCATTAGTTACAGTTTTTCACACAATGGCACTCAACATTCAGACTATCGCACTCGATGAATTTGAAAAGCTTAAAAACATAGGGCCCGTAAGAGCTAAAAAACTATACACATGCGGGCAAAATAAAGGTACTCTGACAATAGATGATTTAGTTAGGGAAATGGGCATCGCTGAATCAGCTTGGCAAGAATTAATAGAAAATGAAATAATCACTCTTGATTGGTTACCCAAATCACCAGAACCTACCACCAATAATCCGTTTATATTGGAAAATCCTTTTACCTCACCAACTAGTAGAAGTCCAACACAAATTCAGTGCAGCCTAGATGCCTACATCTTGCCATCTCCTCCCAAAACAAATGTGTTCTCTCAAACCAATCCAACACAGCAGGTACTAGTTCCTAAAAATGTAACTGAAGTCATCCTTGAGATGAGAAGAGAGATAAAAAACTTACATAAAAAATATGAAGGGGATAGAGACTTGTGGAAAAGGGAGAAGGCATTACTAGAATCAGCCAAACAACACGCAGAGGAAGAAACAAAAATGCATCTTGCTAGTTTAGAAGAATTTAAAACAAAATCGATGGAGCAAATGAATGAGCTAACAGAACAACTTAATAAAGAATATAGAAGACTGGTTGGAAAATTCAATGAATTAGAGCAACAGAAGCAAGAAGAAAAACTCCCTGTACCTGCCTGGCGTCAGACATCCACACCCTCAGTTGGAATAGGACGTGCGACACAGACACATGGACACTCATCTCTAGAGTCAGTATTAAATGACATCAGCAGGGTATTAAAAATAAAAACAACCACATTCATCGCAGTCTGAGACCTACCATTCCAATGAAGAAGAATCAGATGAACAGACTTCGCAAGTACAGGTGATGTCCAAAAGTACTGCCACTTGCAGTTCTAGAAATAAATTAACTGCGGGAACACAAACAAACACTGCTGACAATAGTTCCGGTGAGTTCAGAAGTCGCGACCCTGACCACCATAGAAGACGCCATTCACGAATAAGAGGAAGAATTGTTCGTGACAAAGAATTCGCAGCTAATGATATTGATAGACAACAAAGTCGTCAGGTATCACATAAACATCACGGGTCACAAAGTCGTCATGTATATAGGCACAGACGTAGAAGTACAGACCGATCAACTTCACCAGATAGTTCTGTTTCGCCACATCATCACAGAAGTCATCGACATAAAAATAATACAAGAAGAAAAAGCAACCATTGCAGTGATACAGGTGAGTCTGATGGCTCTCATTATTCTGACTCCTCTCATAGACGAAGGTATCGAAGATACAGAAGCTCGTCATCAGAATACTCAGATGAGTCATGCAACAGAAGGCATCATTCCACTAGATGCAGAAGTAGGAGTCCACCACGCCCCAAATTACAAATTTTTAATGGGAGCACAACAACGAAATGGGAGCCTTTCATTTTTCAGTTCGAGAGAATCGCAGATCAGAGGCAGTGGAGCTCAGAGAAAAAATTAAATCATCTTTACGATTGTTTAGCCGAAGATGCTCTGGAATATGTAAATCTTTTGGAGGGCCATCAAACCTTCAAAAGTTTCAAGAAAGAATTGAAACGGCAATTTAGCAGAAAAGAGGCACCTGCTTCAGCACGAAGGCAACTCCAGTACCTGAAGCAGAAAGATGATGAAAGTCTAGAACAATTTTCACAGCGTGTTCATACTATGACTGTGGAAGGGTATCCCGACTCGGATCGTCAAACAATTGACCAGATCTCTGCAGAAGCATTTTTGCGAGGATCCAAGGACAAGGAAGCAATTAGGGCAGTCATGGAGAAGAATCCTTGTTCAATTTTTAAAGCCCTAAAATATATGAAAGCGTCCATTGCCAATCAGAAAGCCATTATTGGTTATAGAGCGCCAAGCTATCATCAGCGCCAAGTCGCCTTCTCAGAAGCTGAGCAAGATTATGAGGTCAGTAAAGTTGAAGTTGACCCTAAAATAGCTTCACTTGAGGAAAGAATGGGGAAGCTTCAAAGCGTTGTAGAAGATATGGCAACTCTGGTGAAAGATAAATTGCAAGCTCCACAATCACTGCCCAATAAATATAAATATTACAAACAGCCATATAGACAGGGAAATTTGAAAAAGAAACAGAATTACAATTATAATCATGGAAAATACCAGAATAACAGAAGCCAAAAATCAGGTGAAGGCCCAGATGCAACCACATGGCAACGTACAGAGCAAGACACTACGATGATACAGCAAAGTTCAGAAACTTTAAACAAGAAAGGGCTCAGTGCAAAGGCCAACACCGGGTCCATGACGGAGTAGGCTTGCTTAATGCAGTTAAACCAGATATTATTGTACATATTGATGAAAAAAATGTAAATATGGATGACATACCAGAAATTATTGTAAGCAGGGTCACTGGTATTTCATTAATACTGCCATTAATTGTAAATAGTATAAATACATCAGCTATTGTTGATACGGCAGCTATGATAACTCTCATGGATGAAGAGTTTTTCAGGAAATCTGGTTTGACAATTGCATCTAATTTCCAAAAAGTTAGGCTGAAGGGAATTGGAAAACAACCAGTTCTAGGGACTATTGTACCAGGTATGGTGATCATGATTGGATCGAAAATATTTAAATGGGACATTTGTATAGCGCCAATCAATGATACCTTTATTTTGGGTTTAGATTTTCTCACTTCGAACCAGTGCATTGTTAATCTTCGAAATAGCATGCTGACTATTGGTGATGAGGTGATCAATGCATATTTTAAAAGACCTGGAGCAGATCCTGATATAAATATATCTCGAGTAGTAGTAAGTCATGCTGTAACTCTCCTTCCAAACACAGTGACCATTGTTAATGTGAAACTGGATCAACCCTTGAATGCTGATTATGTTTTTGAGCCAGTTGGCCAAGTCAAGGGTATCCTATTATCATCTGCATTTGGAAGAGGAATGAGCACAGTAGTCAAGGCAATCAATGATACAAACCACTTCATAAAACTGAAAAGGAACACCCATGTAGGGAATGCAGAAGAAGTCTTGATAACAGATATTCAAAAATCCAATAATTTTGAATTTTCCTCCAAAGACAAGCAGCATGTTCCTAATCAGAGCTTCAGTGGTGTGAAACAGGAGGTGCATAGAACTAGCGATAATAAACTGAGAGCACAAGATATTCAAAATTGCAATAATTTTGAATGTGCTGCTCCCAGATCTATTGTCAACGGCGCAGACACCCATGTTTCAAGAAAGCTAGCTAAGATCTCAGAAGAAGAGAAAAATACAATGTTTGACATTGGAGAAAGTATGGAAGCCCAGAGAGTTCAAAATTTCCATAATTTTGATACAATGTGCAACAAGACAGATGACAGTATGGTAGCACAAAGAGGCCAAAATTACTATAATTTTGAACATACTGCTTTCAAATTTGGGGTCAGTGGCACAGATGCCAACACTTTAGAGGAGCTAGCTGATATCAAAAATACATTGCCTGAGCATCTTAAAGAAATATTTGAAAATTCTGTCACAGTCTTAACTACAGCACAGAGAATCGAATGAGAAAATATGTTCCTTGACAGAAAATGATGAATCCCCATATAAAAACCACGCAACTGACCAACTACTTTTCGCCTAGAGACTTTCAGTCAATGGTTTGTAAAATAGACGCAGGATTCTCAATATTCCATCTCAATTGCCAAAGCCTGAAGGCCCATTGGGATTCCTTTCAAAACATGCTATATAACCTACAAACAGGAAAGAACTTCTTCGATATAATAGGACTTACAGAAATTTTCCAAATTCCTCCAGAGATGTCGTTCAGTCTGGATGGCTATGCCCCGATTATTAAACGTATGAGACACGAGAATGATGATGGTCGAGGAGGGGTTGGTCTATATATTAAAGAAGGAATACCCTACAGAGTTCGTAATGATATTTCGTTCTTTATTCCCCATGTCTTCGAATCTCTGTTTATTGAACTTAAAGATAAATACCAACCCAGAATTATTGGCATTATTTATAGACCCAACACTCCTCCTAAAGCCGACATCAACCTTTTCTTATCAAAATTAAATGAAATAACGAATGTTTTAAATGCCGAAAATAAAAAAGTTTATATTATGGGGGATCTTAACCTGGACCTTTTAAAAGCAACTACACACTCAAAAACGGAAGAATTTGTTAATCTCATGTTCAGTCAAGGCTTTCTGCCGTATATCACCAAGCCAACAAGAGTAACCTGTCGTTCTGCTTCTCTGATAGATCATATCTTCTCTAATAATGTTTCACAAGCAGCATTACCTGGAATAGTCATATCTGACGTGTCAGATCATTTTGGTGTTTTCTATATTGAGGAAAAACCCAAACCAAAAGATACACCACACTTTACACTAAAAAGAATAATAAATGCAGAAAGAATAGTTGAATTCAAAACACTTATCTCGCAAAGTGATTTTATTCCTGTAATGCAGTCGAATTGTCCCAATGAGTCATATGAAACCTTTCTAAACATCTATATGGAAGCCTATGAAAGAGCATTCCCTCTCAAACGTGTTCGCCAGAACAAAAAATTTATCAAAAAACAGCCATGGATGACAAGGGGGCTTGTAATATCCTCCAACAACAAAGAAAAATTCTACAAGAAAAAACTCCCAGCTCCCACCGAAAGGAACTCAGAAAACTATAAAAACTACTGTAGAATCTTCAACAAGGTAAAAAACAATGTAAAGCTACCTATTATAGAGATATCCTAAACGAAAACAAAAACAATATGTGAAGAACGTGGCAGATTTTAAACGAAGCCATCAATAAAGGAAAACCTGAAGCCAGGTTACCTTCGTTCTTCATCCAGGACAACATCGAGTTAAGCGAGCCCCATGCCATCGCAGAAGAATTCAACAATTTCTTTATCAACATTGGAAAAAACACATCCGAACAGATTCAGAAAACTAATAAGTCCTACACAGATTACATGGACAACAATGTCTCCAATAATCTCTATTTAATACCCACAAATCCCACAGAAGTCAACCGAGTAGTAAATAAAATGAAGCCAAAATTATCTAAAGACTGCGATGACATCACAACCTGTCTTCTTAAGCATACGATAACCGAAATATTGGATCCCCTAACACATGTAATTAACAACTCTTTCCTAAACGGCAAAGTACCAGACAGGATGAAGATCGCGAAGGTGATACCCATATTTAAAGCGGGTGACGAGCACAGCTTTACAAATTACAGACCTATCAGTATACTTCCGGTATTCTCAAAAGTAATGGAAAAACTCATGGAAGTGAGGCTAGAGAGTTTCCTCAATAGGTTTAATATTTATACCCTCACCAATATGGGTTCCGAAAGCGACATAGTACTATTCATCCAGTTCTTCAGCTCCTTAAAAGCATTGCAATAGAAAATAATAAAGAAGAAAAAAACAGCACCTTAGCACTGTTCCTGGATTTGTCAAAGGCTTTTGACACCATAAATCACGAAATACTATTAGGTAAACTGGAAAAATATGGCATCCAAGGTGTCACCAACAATTGGTTTAGAAGTTACTTGTCCAACAGGTCTCAATATGTCACGTACGGAGAACACAAATCGAACTTAGCCAAACAGAGTTGTGGTGTACCACAGGGCTTGATTTTAAGCCCTATTCTTTTTCTTTTATATATAAATGATATAAGTAACTCAACATCACTCAATCTTTTATCATTTGCCGATGACACCACTGCACACTGCCCGGGCTCCGATAATAATCCCATTACATCGTATTTTAATGACGAGCTCCAGAAACTATTCGAATGGTGCTCTGTGAACCAGTTAATGCTGAATGCTAAGAAAACCTCGTACATCATACTTAATCCAAATAAAGGTAGGAACAATAATCTTTGTCAAGAGGTAAAAATAAATAACCAAAACATTAACAAAGTTGGGGCCACCGAAACAGAAAAATCTGTTAAATTCTTGGGAATTAGCATTGATGAACATTTATCCTACAAGGCTCACATATCCCGATTATGCTCGAAAATAGCACGCGCAAACTATAGTCTAAACAAAGTTAAAAATATCCTCGGGAGCTCTGAAAACTTTGTATTACGCCCTCATACATAGCCATTTGGTATATGGAATCCAGGCATGGGGCAACTCAAGAGCTATCAAAAAACTAGCTGTCCTGCAAAAACGTTCAATACGAATAATAATAATTAATAACAAAAAGTACAATTCTCATACAGATCCCCTGTTTAAAGAAAACCAAATACTCAAGGTTGATGATTTGTTTAGGCTACATGCACTACTGTTCGTGTTTGACTGGCAGAACGGCAGATTACCGGTGTCTTTCAATGATATATTTAAAATTACTGACAATCCATCTGGTAGGAGAACTAGACAGTCAGGCCTCCTATACATAGAAAAAAACACGGACCCAAACTCTGGATAAATTTCCTTTATACTCCTTCCCGAAACTATGGAATTCTCTGGACGACACAACTCGTAATATTAGCGACAGAAGCATGCTTAAGAACAAGTTAACTTCCACATTCATTTCCTCATATTCCAGTTATGTCAGCTGCAACAATCCCTACTGCCCTGATTGCACTTCGTAAACTTCGTAAATTGTCAAAGTCGTGGTCCGCGTCGAAATCTGGAATCCTCGTCTTGTGCAACCTGTCGCGCTTCCTCCTTACAGTGGTGCTATGTAAAATACTATATGGATACAAGTAAGAACTTGCAAATAAAAGTCTACACAAATAAATCATAACATTCGTCATCCTACGATGATGATGCAGCTAAGGTAGACACCACGCCAAAACATCATGACCAACCTCCTTGTCGCAGTCTAAACGATACGAACTTCACGATGGGACTTGTTGCCGCCCTCATGTGTTATGATAAGTAGTGGAGGGAGTCCTATAGGCAGGTTGCTTCTTGCCTACCTTGAATCACCGTCTTTCCGCTGGCGAAAATGAAACACTTATACTCTATTATCAGAAAAGTAATGATTCGATCGTCATTCTCCATCATGTGTTACATAATTGGCTGTCAGTTCATTCTTTCAGTCACAGTCTGTTTGCAATCACCCCATCTTCTTCCAGGGGGTGGCAGGTAGACAGCCAATCTGGCTATGCCACTTCCCACGGTATACTTCTCATTACATTTGTGCAATATGTTTATTTGTAACCATTTTACATGTATGTGTACCGTGAATAAAGAATCTGAATCTGAATCTGAATCGAACTTGGTAGGTTACTTATAAAATATTCTGACGTTTTTGCCTGCCATGATCTCGACTTAGGTTGTTTGAAAGCGATTGAACATGAAATTAACACCGGCGATGCTCCCCCATCAAGCATAAAATTAGACTACCCCATTAGGTTTTGAAGGACAAGAACATGAACATCTTCAGAAGTTGCTGGCTGCCGGGGTTATCCAACCTTCATTGCCAGCTTGGGCATCAGCACCAGTGTTGGTTCGAAAGAAAGATGGTAGCGTCAGATGGTGCATCGACTTCTGATCACTTAATGCATTGACAGCAAAAGATAGTTTCCCGCTGCCATTAATTGAAGATTGTTTAGATACTTTGCAGGGCACAAAATACTTCTCCACCTTAGACACGGCATCAGGGTATTACCAAATACCACTATACGAACCTGATAGGAAAAAGACAGCCTTCGTCACAAAGTATGGCCTCTACGAGCACACAAGAATGAGTTTTGGTTTGTGCAATGCACCGGCAACATTCCAGCGAGCAATGCAGTTAGTTCTACGAGGACTGACGTGGAAAGAACTCCTCGTTTATTTAGACGACATAATCGTCCTAGGGTCCAACTTTGAGGAAAATCTACTCCACCTTGAAAATGTATTCCTAAGATTTCGTGAGTATAACCTCAAACTGAAGCCGAAAAAATGCTGATTGTTTAAGAGAGAGGTTGAATTTCTTGGCAAACTTGTAAATAAAGATGGTATTGCTGTTGTGCCAAGTAAGATTGAGGCTGTTGCCAAATGGCCCGAACCAAAGAATCAGCAAGAATTAATGTCATTTTTGGGTTTTTTAAATTATCATCGAGACCCCATCAAGAATTTTGCTGGATTGACTGCACCCTTATATGAACTTACAGCTCCAAAGAAGCTATTTACATGGTTACCAGAACACCAGAATAGTTTTGAACAGCTGAAAGCAGTTATGACAGCTCCTCAATTATTATCATATCCAACGAAAGATGGTGTATTTATATTGGATGCAGATGCCTCCAACAAAGCCATAGGAGCAGAACTGTCTCAGGTTCAGTCGGGAGAAACAAAAGTGATTGGGTATGCCATCCACGTGTTGCTAAAAGCACAATATAAATATTTACCACCAGAAAGGAGCTTTTAGCAGTTGTAAAATTTTGTTGACATTACCGGCATTATTTGTTGCATCGACAGTTCATCGTCCGGACCGACCATAACAGCCTAGTGTGGATGATGCGCTTCAAGAACATAGAGGGTCAGATAGCTCGATGGATTGAGGAACTCTCACAATATGATATGAAGATCATTCATCGACCTGGTAAACAACATGGTAATGCTGATAGTCTGTCTCGCATTCCTGATGCATTCCCAGGATGCAATTGTTACAATGCTGGAGACACCCCAGAAATGTTACCTTGTGGTGGCTGTCATTTTTGTAAGAGGGCGCACCAACAGTGGGAGAGATTTTCAGAAGACGTTGATGATGTGATCCCTCTAACTGTCAAAAAAGTACCTGCATTGACAACAAAATAATGGCTCAGGAAAAATTCCTATGTAGAGTACTTCCCCTTGCAGCCACATACAATAAGACTGTAGTGATTCACTGCAGAGATAAGGGCAGTGACGAGGCAGCATCTAAAGTTCTTAGTATTGTAACGGGAAAGCACTCCCTATCTCCCCAACACACCTGCTATCTACCCAATTGTCTACAAACAAACACGAAAGAGGAGGGAGGGGCACCTTCACGCTATAGGTGAGGGACGATTACCTCAATCCCGGGGGCAATCAACACCTCTATTTGTCAGGATAGCGACACCAGCCCACTTTATGTTGTGGGCAAACATACAATTTACAAATTACAATGCTTAAAACTTACTCAGACTTCCTGTGTCAATGCTCGAGCAAACATAGATCAACTAATCCGAGCTCAAACATGGGCACAGACAATCTGGGCTGACTTCCTTCTAAAACTTATCCTTAAGGATATCACAAGCAGTAAGATAACCTAATGAATAAACCACTCAATTTATAATAACAATTATTTATTCCTACAGACAACTAATCTTTGTACATTAAAGAATATTTGGGTACATCATCTTCTTTCTCTAACCTTCAAATACAACTCTTGTCCGGCTACATTCAAGTTTCAACTCGTCAACTAATTCAGTGGATTTCACTTAAACCAAAGCAATAATCTCAGGACTTTCCAGAATTTGGTCTGAACCAACTTATCAGCCAATAAATATTTCTGCCTGTATTTTCCCCACAAGTAAAAACCTCTATTCAACAAATACAAGATTATTTTCCCCCTTTTCCTGATATTTAGCCTCAAGATACAATCAACAGAAATACAATCTCTCTAAATAATCACTCTTGTTGAATCACAACAATTGAGTGAAAGAACTCAACAGGTATAATTTGAAAAATACTTTCAGTAGTACACTTTCCTGGAAAGAGCTCACAAAAATAAACTAAAATGCAAATTATCTTAGATGAAAAATTATCACTCCTAGTTGAATCACAACTTTCAAGTGAAAGAACTCATCAGGTATAATTTGAAAAATACTTTTAGCACACTTTACTGGAAAGAGCTCACAAAAATAAACTAAAATGCAAATTATCTTAGATGAAAAATTATCACTCCTAGTTGAATCACAACTTTCAAGTGAAAGAACTCATGAGGTATAATTTGAAAAATACTTTTAGCACACTTTACTGGAAAGAGCTCACAAAAATAAACTAAAAGGCAAATTATCTTAGATGAAAAATTATCACTCCTAGTTGAATCACAACTTTCAAGTGAAAGAACTCATCAGGTATAATTTGAAAAATAATTTCAGTACACTTTACTGGAAAGAGCTCACAAAAATAAACTAAAATGCAAATTATCTTAGATGAAAAATTATCACTCCTAGTTGAATCACAACTTTTAAGTGAAAGAACTCCTCAGGTATAATTTGAAAAATACTTTTAGCACACTTTACTGGAAAGAGCTCACAAAAATAAACTAAAATGTAAATTATCTTAGATGAAAAATAATCACTCCTAGTTGAATCACAACTTTTAAGTGAAAGAACTCATCAGGTATAATTTGAAAAATACTTTTAGCACACTTTACTGGAAAGAGCTCACAAAAATAAACTAAAATGCAAATTATCTTAGATGAAAAATTATCACTCCTAGTTGAATCACAACTTTTAAGTGAAAGAACTCATCAGGTATAACTTGAAAAATAAATTCAGTACACTTTACTGGAAAGAGCTCACAAAAATAAACTACAGCTGTAGGCTGCAGAATGCCTGTAGACACAGAATAGCAGCAGAAATAAAATGCCTGCGGCCCTCTGCACTTCACAGGGATCATCCAGTCCACATTCTAAGAAGTTTAGTAAATTAAATGCCAAAGAAATAAAAGTGTTTTCTGTCAGAACTAAATGCTCACCAAACGTGTCCAAGTCCTAATGAATGCTGAGTCAATGGTCCCTGTGAAGGCAGGAGCTGTGAACGCTTGAACAGAAATTCACAAATCGACAAAAAGCCAAACTGCAAAATCGCCCCGACAGTTCCAGGCGGGTGTTTTTATGGTAAAATTCCTTATTCTGCAGTGGCTGCAAGGGCACGTGACCTCGTCAGTACTCGAGGTCTGCTGACCCAACGCACACTGCGGAATCAGCCGAACCGATTTATCATGTTCTGGGACCCCACCGTTTTTATGGGATTTTAATCAAGTGAAAGATTCTCTTACACCAACTTTTTGACAAGTATTTCCTGACTTTCTATCTCGTATCAAATATAACTTTCGTAATTTGTCGCATTCAGACAACAATTAAATCAGTATCCATGAAAGACACTTGCGCGCATTTTCAAACGTAAGCGATTACACTTCATTGAATCGAACAATGCTGATTACCTGTACAACATGCAAAACATTTATCGGAATTTTTACAACAATTTGGAAAGAAATAAAACTATCTGAATACTGACAGCATGGCGGCTGTTTGCCTTCCTAACCTAAACGCCCAATATAAGTATTCCTTATTGATATGTCAAATAAAGCTGTTCCAAAATAGCGGATTTCGATCTCGCAATAAGCCCATTTCGGAGCCGTAAGTACTTTAATATTCGAGGCCAATAAATCCCACTGAGGTGTAAACATCCAAATAAAGCGATCAGAAATGAATACCTATTATAATTAATAGCCCACCTCTTGAATTTTCGAATCGGCATTAAACCAACGATTTTATAATTGAAAACAACAAAAAAAAAAAATTCTATTAAAGTGACTTTTGTTACAGTATTTTTAAAGAATTGGGCTTAACTGAACTTAATGTCCATAGACTTTGTTTCATGGGGACATTCTCAGAACTCGCAGCTTGGCAACTTGTGTTGCCAAACTGCAAGTTTGGCTTCACCAATAGTTTATTCAGAGATTCTGATACTAAAGAAGCCATCTCTAGTTTGCCCATAGAAAAGATTCTGTTAGAATCGGACTCACCTTATCTGTCACCAAATCGCCACTGTCCAATCAACACACCCTGGATGATCTTGCCAGTTGCAAGATACATTAGTGAGAAAAAGAATGTGCCTTTGTCTGTTTTGGTCGGCTTGGCCAATCAAAACGCTTGCCAGTTATATGGCATTGACCTGTGTTAAACATATTAAATTCAGTTGTAGCTGTAGATGTGGGTAGGGATGTATGTACATATATCTGTACACATCCGCATCCATATATACAGATACAGGATTTGTATATATCACTGTTAATTATGTAAATGTACATATACATATTGGTAATAAAATTCATTATATGCCAGACATTCGAAAGTCCAATACTTTTGATCCCCTGGTATCTCTCGGATTTGACTTATCTTGGATTGAAAATCTCGGATTGACTTTAACACAGGTTCTCTATAAAATTTGAATAAACATGCGTGTTTATGCTACAGCTTGTCACATTCAGGGTGCTGTTTATAATGTACTTTAAGGTACTTGGAATTAGTAGGCAAGCCACAATACCAGAATAATGTTGTTGTGATAGGTTCAGAAATTGATTTTCTGAACATAATCGAATATTGTGGGAGTTGCATGCATTAATTAACTTAATATTTTCTAACACACCTGCACAATTATGTTGCTAACAAATGCGCTAAATGCACTATGACTTTGCAGTAGAAGGTAGTATTTTTCCACATTGTGCATTTTGCACTATTAAACGTAGGGAAAACGTAGAGAATGACTGGTAATAAGAACGCCCCCTATAACCAATTAAAGTTTGATAACAGTCTAAAGGTAATCAATAATTTGCGGGAAATTTCTATTGTTATTGATATGCTTTGTTCTCATCATCAAAGTTACATCGGAGATCGTCGCTGTTACTATTAAAAAATATTTGGAAATATGCTGTTATATATTTTATTACAAATGTCGATGATGTTACTCTTACCACATAGCCTGAAGTAGAGAGCATACCTCTGTCTAACCAATAGGGGTAATTTTAATTGGTATCCAATAAATTTGAGTATATATAACCAAAATTGTGTATATTTGTAGAGTATATTTCGTACATTAGTGTAATTATATTTAGTGCATATGAGTGAGAGTAAGTTATTGAAGTATTTAGAACGGCCATGGAAAAGTGAACCCGGTAATGATATAACACATATTGTTGTGTCAACCAGCAAGGGTAAATATCTTCAAAGAAAATTGCATACGTTTGACCCTAAAACCAAAATAATTTGGTGGTGTCAAAGTGGTGCAACCACTAGAGAACAATTGGGTTACACTAAATCTCATTTAGATATTGTTACTAAGCAGCATAGAAAAGTTCAGTTGCATGTCTGGCTTGGTACCTGCGATGTCACAATAAAAAAGGGAAAATTTATTTATTTAAGGCATGACAGCATTGATACTTAAGTCTGTGGAAAATTTAAAATATTCTTTTCAAGAATTTGTAGAATTATCAAATTCGTATTCTAACTGTAGTTTACTGTTTTTGGAAATTCCACCAGTAAGTATTGTTCAATGGAACAAATCTAGAGGTCATCCCAATCCAGATAGCTTTTCAGAATACGAACCGTTACTCCAGAATGGAATAGATGCAATTAACTGTTGGATTAAGGAGTTTAACTTAACAAACAATTTACATTCTCCAAAGTTTAAACTTGATATTTTGAATGGTAGAAAGAAAGCAAACAAGAAAAGCACTTACAGTTTAAATTATAATTTATATCTTGATGGTGTACATCCAAAACCACTCTTGGCTCGTGTTTGGCTACGCCGCCTATTGGAAAGTATGCATAAGCTTTAACTGCTCTTAAATTACTTTATAATTAAGTAAAAATATTAAATAACACCTGGCAAATAAGTGTATATCAAACTGTATTTATATATTTAATGCTGTTGATCAGCCTATGCTTAACATACATGTAATCATTTTTTATTTTTTTTTTGTCTTTCGTTCATGTGTCTTTGACATAGATTGAAACAAGTGATTGATAAAACTTTCTGGTATAATTATTAACACATTTAAAATAAATTTTTTTTTTTTTTCCCTTTGAAAAATTACTATTAATATTACAATCATGACTGAGGGTTATATGTCTGAGACCGAGGTTGCAGACTTACTTAAATCGTTTTCGAAAATGGGAGTAAAGCCAAAGGCCACATCACCAGAAGAACTCCGTGAGTGGATGGAGTCATTTGTGTCTTCGGAGAAAGTTAAACAGGAAAGGGCCGCAGACAAGAAAGTGTATGTATGCCAACCCCCAAAACTCCCATCATTTAGTGGTGATTCAAAGGGTGAGGTGGCTTATGACTTGTGGAAATATGAAATTAACTGCCTTCTGAATGAACACTATTCAGAAGATATGTTAATGTTAGCCATAAGGAGATCCCTAAAAGGTGAAGCAGGGCGCATTGTTATGCGCCTGGGACCTGGTACCTCCCCTGCTCAGATTATCCATAAACATGACAGCATATATGGGACCATAGATAAAAAAGAGACTATATTGGCACAATTTTATAGTGCCAAAAAAGGTTTAGATGAAACGATATCAAGCTGGGGCTGTCGACTTGAAGACATCCTCAATAAGGCAGTTCAGCTCAGACATGTTAACTCTCCCGGAATGCCCGGGAAAATCCCGGAATTTCAGTGTAGTTCCCGGCCTCCCGGACGGGAATCAGTTTTGGACCAAAAATCCCGGAAAACAACAGTCAAATATTTCGTTCCTGTTGTAACTTATGAAAAACGTTCGGAGTCAAATCACATGCATTTCAAACTCTGGTAAAAACTCACGAAGCAGTAAAATATGGATTTAAGTTAAATTTATTTAAGAAAAGGCTATTTTACGATATATATTTCAACTGTGTTCATGTTTATTTCTGAGGTTTTTCTTCGGAGATTTGTGAGAAATTTGCGAGTGTCGAAGTGAAAATAGGTGACTTACTTTCAAAAAATTGAAAACTCCACCTTCATTTAAATGCAGTTTTGGGGAATTAAAATATATGAAAAGGAATTAAATAATATACATTTATTTATTCCTTCATAGAATAGCTTTAATTCTTATCCCTTTTCCAAAATCAAAACGTAAACATCAACTATTTAGCACAGCTTAAAAGTAGGTTAATGTCTCTTAGGATGCCGAAAAATTATGACAGCATATTTAAACACAATGGACTTTTTTTCTAACACCACATTTATTCTGTTGTGCTGACTACAGAACTGTTAACTGTAGGCCATCTGTAACCAGAAAATTTTGAATGGAATTGAACAAAAATGCTTCAATGATGAAAAGAAAAGTTTTGTTTAGGGCATAAGCGTCCCACATGCATGAAGTTTGATAAAGATACTTTCTGAGTACTAATGTTCTTGAAGTAACTGAACATCAGGACATCTTTTCCTTTTAACATTTCCAGACTTGGGAAATTATTAGCTAAATAGACTTTGATAAGAGCAAACCACTGGTGGATGTGCTCTGTGGGACAGTGTGGGTGGGTGGGGAGGGGGGGGGGCTCATGAAGAAGAGGATATGGGGGGGGGGGGGGTGTCAAATCAACAGTTATTTTATGATTTTTTTAAATTTTTCAACATAGCATAAATGCATCAGCATAGTTGACAACTAGTTCTGGATATAACCTCGTGTTAATAGTGGTCCGTGAGCTGAAAATTCACAAGTTTTTTTCTTTTATTTTGCCCCCGCGCAAACTTTTCCCTGAAATCCATCCCATTTCCCTGAAAATCACCCTCAGGTTCCCTGAAAAATTATTCTGGAGGTTAACATGTCTGGTTCAGCTGGGTCAAGTAAGAATTTCTGAGCAAGATGAAATGTTACGTACCATGTTATGGACTGGTTTGCGACAAGATATGAAAGACATAAGTGGTCATAAATATGACACAATTGATAATTTTGACCAACTGAGAGTTGCATTAAGACGGCTGGAACATGATCATATGTCTGGTACCATTGATGCAAAACAAAATAAAAAAGTTACAGTAAACCAAGTTCAGTCTAGTAGCTCAAGCGAAATAGCTGAACTTAAAGCTATGGTCAAGAATTTGGCCGATGAAGTTGCTTCCTTAAAGCAAGAAAAACTTTATGGAAGGCAACAATATGCTAAACCACAATATGACGAAACCTGGAATAATCGAAAATATACAAAACCATTAAGTCATGAAAATTCTAAAAATAGAAACAAGGAAATAGTTTGTTTCAAATGTGGCCAACCAGGGCATGTAGCCATTGGTTGTCGAGTAAGGGTAGACCATTACAAAGGTGGTTTAAAAGCCAAAAGGCCTATGGAGAGGGGTCAACCGTAGGTCTTTGTAAAGAGACCCATAATAAAATTGTAAATAGTTTTGGCCCACCTGGACTTATTGGTAACCCAACGGAAAGTTATATAAAGATAGCTAGTATTCCATCAAAATGCTTATTGGACACAGGATCAACTGTATCCACTGTAAGTGATACATTTTATTCAAACGAATTGAGTGAAAGTGTTCAATTGAATCCTATTGAAGGACTAATTGATATAGAATGTGCTGATGGTCAACCATTACCATATAAAGGTTTTATAGAAGTTGATATTGAAGTTAATGGCTTGACAGGAAGCATAATTCTAAGGTGTATTTTTCTTGTAGTGCCTGATAGTAATTACAACCATAGAGTTCCAATATTAATAGGCACAAACATTTTAGACCATTTTATGAAAGATTTTCAAGAGAAATATGGGAATCGATTCTTGCAAAAAGCAGACATTGCTACACCTTGGTACACTGCTTTTAAATGCATGGAACTGAGAGAAAGAAAACTCTCAAAGCATAATAATAGATTAGCTGTTGTCAAAAGTTCAGAATACAAAAATGTCTATGTTGAACCAAATACTCATATCACTGTAAATGGACACATGGATAAGAAACTGCCATATGTAACAACATGTGCAATTTTACAGCAAATTGAAAACAACTGCTATGCATCACGAGATTTAGATGTTACACCTTGTGTAGTCAATTATGAGTATCACAAAGACGGTAATATTAAAGTACATTTGACTAATGTGTCCACTAAAAAGGTTGTTATTCCACCAAAGACCATTTTGTGTGAAGTTCAACCTGTCACAGTTCAACAGCCAGACAACTTGACACAAAGTGGGGAAAAATTGCAATCATTTTTAGATAAGATTGATGTAAATTCTACATCTCTTACTAAAGCTGATGTAGACGATGGCCTTAATCTAATTAAAAGTTATGAAGATATATTCTCCAAAAATGACCAGGACATTGGCTTTTCATCTGCTGTAAAACACAGAATAGATTTAATAGATGATATACCTTTCAAACAAAGACATAGGAAAATTCCACCTGCCATGTTCAATGAAGTAAGAGAACATATTCATCAGCTTTTGGCTGGTGGGGTAATAAGACGCTCACATAGCCCATGGGCATCAAATGTTGTTCTTGTCAGAAAGAAAAATGGAGAATTAAGAATGTGTATTGACTATAGGGCATTAAATAAAAGAACGATAAAAGATTCTTATGCTCTCCCAAGAGTAGAAGACATATTAGACTGCCTTGGTGGTTCCAAATATTTTGCTGTACTAGATATGAAATCTGGCTACCACCAAGTAGAAATCTTGGAAGAGCATAAGGAAAGGACAGCATTTACTGTTGGTCCGTTAGGATTTTTTGAATATAATAGAATGCCTTTTGGTCTTTCTAATTCACCAGCAACTTATCAGCGACTAATGGAGGAATGTTTAGACGAATTACACCTAAATATCTGTTTAATATATTTAGATGATGTAATAGTGTTTTCAGAGACTTACGAGGAACATCTAGAAAGGTTAGAAAAAGTTTTTGAGAGGATCAGACAAACTGGTCTAAAACTATCTCCTGGGAAATGTAAATTTTTCCAACAGAAGGTTGTTTATGTCAGTCATGTGGTGTCCGAAGATGGTATCGAGGCAGATCCATCAAAAACAGAAAAAATTGATACCTGGCCAACACCTAATAATCCTGAAGAAGTGCGACAGTTCTTGGGATTTGAAATTTGTTAAAGATTTTTCTAAGATAGCAAGGCCACTAACTGATCTAATGCCAACAAATAGTGGACCTAAGAAAAGGAGGAAGAAAAAATTCACAAATAAAAAGTGGAGTTGGGGGGAGGAGCAGGAGTCTGCATTTAAAAAGTTAAAAGAGCTTTTGTCTTCTCCTCCAATCCTTGCTTATCCTGATTATGATTTTCCTTTTGAATTGCATATAGATGCCAGCCATTATGGTCTAGGTGCAATACTGTGTCAACAGCAAAAAGGTCAAAACCGGGTAATATATTATGCAAGTCGTGGACTGGGTAAATCGGAAAAGAATTACCCAGCACACAAACTAGAATTTTTAGCATTGAAATGGGCAGTGACTGAAAAATTCAATGATTATTTATATGGTCACATGTTTACAGTCCTTACGGACAACAATCCATTGACATATGTATTGTCATCGGCAAAATTAGATGCAACTGAACACCGATGGCTTTCTGCATTATCTTCGTATGATTTTGAAATAATATACCGACCTGGTAAGAGTAATAGTGATGCTGATGGTATGAGTCGTTTACCACAGTTGCAGAATAATGAGGAAATCACAGTAACAAAAGACTCGATAGCAGCTATATGTAAAACAATGCAAAATATGGTTCCATTAGTTGAAAGTCTGTGCTTTTCAACTGATGTAATTGATGTTCTGCATGATAGTTCAGAACAAGATATTTCAGACATGTCATATCGAGATTGGAGAAAATTGCAAGAAAAGGATGATGTCCTGAGAATATGGATATCTGCAGTGCAAAACAATACTCGTCCAACGAGGTCAACAATTTCTCAATCAAAGGAACATTTATCATTTTATAGGTTGTTTGATTCACTTAAATTAATCAGTGGTGTCCTGCATAAAGAAATTAAAGTAGATGGTGAATGTAAAAAACAGTTAGTTTTACCTAGCTCGTATAAAATGAAAGTTTTAAATGGATTACACAATGATATTGGGCATCCAGGGCGTGACCGCACAATATCGTTGGTCAAAGAAAGATTTTATTGGCAAGGAATAGATGAAGCAGTCGAAAATTGGATCAAAAACTGTCCAAGGTGTTTGAGGAGAAAATCGCCAACAAATATTAGAGCACCATTAGTGAGTATTTCTACGACACAACCCTTGGAACTTCTATGTACAGATTTTCTGACCTTGGAAACTTCTAAGGGCGGTTATCAATATGTTCTGGTAATTACAGACCACTTTACCAGATATGCCCAAGCCATCCCTACAAAGAACATGACTGCTAAAACCACTGCCGAAGCTTTGTTTAATAACTTCATTGTGCATTATGTGTTCCCAAATCGTCTACACTCAGACCAGGGACCAAATTTTGAGAGTACATTGTTAAAAGAATTGTGTTTGATTAGTGGTATTGAAAAAACAAGAACCACTCCATACCACCCAATAGGAAATGGTATGTGTGAAAGGTTCAATCGAACATTACTCAATATGCTAGGAACTCTAGAACCTTACAAAAAGAAAGACTGGAAAAGGTACATTGCCCCATTGGTGCATGCGTACAATTGTATGCGCCATGAAAGTACGAAAGTTTCTCCATTCTTTTTAATGTTTGGTAGGGAACCACGATTACCTATCGACATTATTCTGGGACTGGAAAGGAATGCAGGTTCAAAAACTAGTAATTATATTTCAGATTTGAAAGATCGACTTTCAAAATCATATGAGTTAGCTTCATTAGCGTCTAAAAAGTCTCAGTCCTGTCAAAAATCAAATTATGATTTGAAAAAAAGGGGAGCAATGCTGCAAGTTGGTGATGTGTTTTGGTGAAAATACTAGCATTTGATGGTCGCCATAAAATATCAGATCGTTGGGAAAATGATCCATATATTATTGTCAAGCAGCCCAACTCTGATATTCCAGTTTTTGTGATAGAAAAAGAAGGTGAAAAAGGCTTCACTAAAACCCTTCATAGAAACCATCTTCTCCCAATTGGTTCTATACCAATTGAAGAAAAACCAACACCATTACCTCGGAAAACAAAGCCAAAACATGCTTGCAAAACATCGAAAGAGAACAATACAATCGAAAGTCCTCAATTAGGTCTTACTCCTAGAATTAGGAGAAGAAAAACAAAGCCACAGCAAATGGAAGTTTTCAGCCAAAATACAAGTGACTCTGATTCTGATGTTCTTGTGCTTGTAGAGAAGGGGAATGAATCCCAGTCATCAATACACACTGATGACAGATCAAATGAAATGGCTACACAACGGACAGGTGACGACCTGCAATCCGTTGATCAAAGTGAAGAAGTTGAATCAAGTCATGACATTCGCCAGATAAGCACATCGGTGAATGATTCAATTTCTGGTGATGAGCCAATACATAGTGAGAACAGTACATCACAAAGTATCGACTCATTTTCAGCTCCTGTTCAAAATGGTACTAGACCAGTATCTCACCTTGCTGAACAGCCTGTAGTTGTAGTCAGAAGGTCTGAACGGCAGAAGACAAGGCTAGAATGGATAAAGACTGGAGAATGTGTCTTAGCACAGACCACTGAAAAGCCTCCTTGGAAGGTAAAGGCTAAAATGTTGGAAAATTTTGCTTCCAAGAATATATTTTCACAGACATCAGAAGAAGTTTCAGAAGCTATACTATCGACATTGCTAAGTTAAACAGTCAGTCTATAACGTTTGTTTTTTTTTATTCTTTTGAGGACGGATAGCTATCAATATCACAGAGACAGTGAGGACAGCCTCGTTGCACTACAACCTGTATTGATGCAGTTTATTCGTTCACTAGTACACTAGCTAAATCTTAAATTATGTTGTAAATAAGGACAAACATGTTATTTTGTCAAGAGATGCTTGACAGAAAAGATTGTTCCAAATAGATATATTGTTTGTAAGGCAATTTAACAGTACAGCAGATACAGTGAGGACTGCCTCGTTGATCAATACGTTGTACAGTTACATTTGCCATAATGACAAACATGTTATTATGTCAAGAGATGCTTGACAGAAAAGATTCGTTGGAAGGCAATCTAACAGTACAGCAGATACAGTGAGGACTGCCTCGTTGATCAATACGTTGTACAATTATACTTGCCATAACAACAAGAGATGTTTCTCAGGGAAAATTTTTCTGAAATAGATATATTGTTCAGGAAGGCAATTTAACAGTATAGCAGATACAGTGAGGAATGCCTCGTTGATCAATATGCTGTACAGTTATATTTGCCATAAAAAGTAGTATTTCTTTTATATATCTCCCTTTATACACATTACATAACAAGTTGTTGCAAAAGACATAATATAATGCAGCTGGATCAGTTAGTACATTTTCATTGCTAACACATGTGGACCCATGGTCTGTTTGAGTATTTAAACAAAACAAGTTTGTTTTTTTTTTTTTCTTTCTCTGTATGAATACCTTTTCTTGGAGTTGCTTCTGCTAGCCGCTACGTACTAACAGGTGGTGTGATTGGTTTGAATATGTTACTGTATTCAAATTGGCTATCAAAATTGCTCACATGATAGAGTCAGTGAGAACTGTCTCGTTGCTCTGAATGTCATGGAAGTTTTTTTTTTTTTTTTGTTTTTTTTTTGTTTTTTTTTGTATAGCTTGATTGTTGTATCAACATGCTGTGATACAAAATTGGTAAATGTACAGTACATAACATGATCAACTCCTTAAAATATATGTGTATATACTAGTAAATCTGCTTATTTGGTATAGATTTAATTCTACAAGTATTTTTATAACCTCCTCATAGTTTACTTAGTAAATGACCTGGAGGTCATTTCTGATGGAGGGGAGAATGTGATAGGTTCAGAAATTGATTTTCTGAACATAATCGAATATTGTGGGAGTAGCATGCATTAATTAACTTAATATGTTCTAACACACCTGCACAGTTATGTTACTAACAAATGCGCTAAATGCACTATGACTTTGCAGTAGAAGGTAGTATTTTTCCACATTGTGCATTTTGCACTATTAAACGTAGGGAAAACGTAGAGAATGACTGGTAATAAGAACGCCCCCTATAACCAATTAAAGTTTGATAACAGTCTAAAGGTAATCAATAATTTGCGGGAAATTTCTATTGTTATTGATATGCTTTGTTCTCATCATCAAAGTCACATCGGAGATCGTCGCTGTTACTATTCAAAAATATTTGGAAATATGCTGTTATATATTTTATTACAAATGTCGATGATGTTACTCTTACCACGTAGCCTGAAGTAGAGAGCATATCTCTGTCTAACCAATAGGGGTAATTTTAATTGGTATCCAATAAATTTGTTAATTGGAACTGGTGTGCGTTTAGATTCAATCCATTGAACCTACCTACGACCCTGTTACATAGTAATTATAAATGAATGGTCCTGAGTTTATTAGTGATTTTCACCTCCTCTCTGGTAAAGTTAAATTTAGTGGTCTGTTAACTTGACATTAACTACCCATGATTTGGATTATACCTGCTATATTGCAAAAGTCCTATATATGGTTTAGCTCTATGCATGGGTGATGGCTTTGGTGATGGTACTAATCACTAATATTTACCAGGTTAGGTCACCAGCCAAATGGAACGCAGGCCTGGATATTTCATGGTAACGATCGTTCCGTTTCCGTGTCGTTACCGTCACAGCAAAAACACGGAAATGATTTTTCATTTCCCATGCATTTTATGCACACTCGGATGCGGCATGTGTTCATAATTTTATAGGAATGTGGTGTCCAATTCAAAATCGTACTATTTAATTTAATGGACCTTGTGACAGAAAGACACTACATGGGAAACTACCATACTGACTCGTGTTGATGCCCAGGGGCCGAGTAATAGTGGTTGCAAGTCGCGTTGGGGTGCGTCGGAAATTCAATTGGCTATATAAGACAAGTAAGTATCCACTGGGTATGTTACGTTTCTTTGGAAACCGCCTACCAATTTTATAGAATTTGCTTCAAAAATTCACATAATTATCTTGTACATACGTTTCATTTTCAGATTTAGGGATTTAAAACTCAATTTAATGAATAAAACAAACACAAAACCATGCGGTGTTGTTTTCATTTTTTTTTTGTGCAGGTTACTCTCGAAGCCAGAAATGGACGTAAGTATGTCAATCAACACTGCAAACCACCCCCTTGAAAACCGCCAAACATAGTCTGTTTAAAAATAGCTGTTTTTTTAAAGTACATTTATTACGAATAAAACAAAATATAGCTTCACACAAAATCAATAAAAAAAAATCATAATATGGAGACCAGATAAAATTTATACAGCAGAATATGAATAACAAAATAGTTGCCTCCCTTGGCAGCATTCGAAAAATTGATTTTACACTGAAAGTCATAACTTCACATGTTGCAGAGCATGATGAAACGATAAATGAGCATGTTTTATTGAACCAATAAGTCATAAATCATATCCCTGGTTACACTGTTATATAATTCTCAAATACCTGAGTTGTAATTATTTTTTATTTTTAATTACCACTTTTTCATTAATTTCTGAACACCCGTTTTTCACAATGAGTTGTGCACACTCGAAAGTGGCAGTGTTCTTTCACAATGAGCTGTGCACCGCTCGAAAGTAGCAGTGTTCAATCAGTATCTTTCTGGTGATATTCAACCACTGTGAAAACTGTGAAAACTATATGTTGTGGGCGTGTTTCAGGCAACTATTGACAGCAGCCTGCACACTCATTTGAAACAAGTGACAACTTCCAAAACGAGGTCGACAAAAAAATAAACAAGTCAATTTTCCTTGTGATATATAATTTTTTAATAAAGACTTATTAGACTGAACACAGACATAATGTATTACAGAAAAGACAAATTTAACAACACAAAAATCTCAACTCCAAAAAATATACATAATACAGTATTACAGTTCTGTTTGGTAAGTACAGTGTTGCAACAAGTCACCTGTTTTTCCATTCGATGCCTGTAAATTTGACGTCTTGTCTCAAACAACTTTCATCCATTCTCCAATTTGAAACTTGGGGGGTGGGCTTTGACTCGAGTAGGGCACCCTGGTTCACAAATCTGAAAAGGCGGGGGGTGGGTTTCAGCACGAGTATGGGCTTCGACACGAGTCAGTACGGTATAAACACGACAGAAGACCTGCATTATGATTTTAAAACTATTTGATTATTAGGGCCTATTGTCAAAATCGTTATCCAGTCAAACATTTGACGGAACCGGAAAATCGTTATCGGTCATTTCCCATGATGCAAAATGACGGAAACGAAATATGGTTTCCCATGATTTCTGAAATATTCAGGCCTGGGAATGGAGAGGAGTGTGGTGAATTTTTGGGCCGAACTACATGGTACAGACTGGCTGGGAATTACTCTCCTGTCAATGGAACATCGCCAATTCTACTCAAAAAGTCTGGGCTGTTGACAGTGATTCGAGTCTCCATTGATAAAGACAGTTTGTTGACATCTCCAGAGAGATATTTATTATCGTAGATACTTGGATGGTGAGTCCATAATAATGTTATGTATTATATAGATCGTATTACACCCCGAGATATATAAAACCTGTAACACGGCTAACTTGGAATTAGTTCGCAGGGACTCTGTGCTGGACACAAGCTGTTCCCTTCCTGAGGGGCAGCACGCTGCTCTTCGATCTGATTCTTCGGCAGGTCCGTAACTGTTCCACGGTTCCGTGGCAACAGTCCAGGATGACGCCCTATGTCATTCCATAGATCAGCTGCTGCTTCATCAGCTTGATCAGCCTTCTGTTGGAGGCAGGGCCGTCCAAAGCCTAACACACGCCCTTCTGCTTCCTCTGCAAAGCCAAGGGCTGATCCTCCTGCACCGCTTCTACTTATTCACAGGGTAAAGGTAGGCATTGGCAGTTGTCACCTTGATTCGTCCCAGGTTGAGGCATCCAACTCAGTCGAGAGTGCCTCTTCCAACACAAGTCCCTTTCGACGTTACACTTTGGGAACTTTTGATCACAGAGATAGGCAATCTCCTCTCAAAGAGGGCGATCAAGGTCATCAAGAACATTCATTCAGTGGGATTTTATTCCCGCCTGTTCTTGGTGCAGAAAAAGGACGACCGACTCTGACCGGTTATCGATCTGAGCATCCTGAACCAGTCTATCATTGCTCCTAAGTTCAACATGGAGACTTTCAGGTAGGTTCACCGCTCCATTCACCAGGGAGTTCTTGCTTCCAGCATCGACCTGCGAGATGCTTAATTCACATTCCGATTCATCGGACATCGCAAAAGTATCTCGGGTTCGCTTTTCTGGGGCGAGTTTACCATTTCAAGGCCATGTCCTTCGGCCTCAACCTGGCTCAGGCCTTCACCCGTTTGATGTTGCATGTGTTATCCTTGCATCACACACAGTCCATGGTGACTACTTTGGCAAATCTAGACGATACCCTCCAGAGGCATTCCAATGCTGCTTTTCTGGAGTCTGATGTCGACACACTGTTGAGTCTGCTCACGTCGCTAGGGTTCAGAGTCAATGAGGAGAAGTCGGACCCGGTCCCTTCTCCGTTGTTTTGTCATCTAGTGATGGGTTTCCATACTCAGCTGAATACTGTGGAGGTTTACTGTGATTCTCTCAGCTTTTGCCCTGACTCTGTCCCAGTCCACATCCGAAACAGCTCAGAGTCTTCCTCGGCTGCTCGGTCTCTGCAGTTTGGTGACGGACCTCATTCCTCTAGGTTGGCTGCATGTCAAACCTCTCCAACACTTTCTGCTCAGTCGTTGGAGGCCGAATGTCGATCCTATGGATCTGGTGCTTCAGTTACCAGAGTCTCTGTCTCGTCACCTTCTCCCCTGACAGATGTTCAGTGGATTATGCAGGGAGTTCCATTGGACTTCCCCACATCTGATCGTGTTTTGATGGTAGTCGCCAGCGATCTCGGGTGGGATGTGACGGATCCTTTAGGTCTTTCCCTTCACAGGTCATGGGACCAGGATCAAGCAGCTCTTCACATCAACCAGAAGGAGCTTCTTGCTCTTCTTCTGAGTTTCCGGCAGTGGATACCCCACCTTTCGAATCGCCAGGTCCTTCTGTTGTCCGACAATTCAACAGTGGTTGCTTACATTTGGAACCAGTGCGGCACACACTCTGTTCCCATGTACGAATTGGCTTGGGATCTTCTACTGCTCGCTCAGGATGTCAACGCCGGAGTGGTGGTTCGTCACATTTCCGGTAGTCTGAACGTCCTAGCCGACTCGCTGTCCCAATGGGGCAGGTTCATTTCCACCTAGTGGCTGCTCCACAGGGTGGTGTTCCAGTCGCTTTGCGATCTCTGGGGCTGTCCCCACATCGATCTCTTTGCAACTCGTTGGAACCGTCAGGTAGACACTTTCGTGTCCCCGTGTCCAAATTCTCTGGCTTTCACCGTGGATGCTCTGTCACTCGATTGGAACAGTCTTGTCAGCTATGCCTTCCTGCCGGTTCTGATTCTGCCTCAGGTTTTAACTAAGATACGAACCTGAAGTTGTCAAATCATTTTGATTGCTCCCCTGTCGCCCCAGTGGGTGTGGATCACTCTGCTCCGCTCTCCGTTGGCGGCGGTTCGAAAACATCTCCCTCTACATTGTGACCTTTGCCAAGGGCACCCAAGGAGGTTTCATGTCGACCCGACTTTCTTGTGCCTTCGCGTATATCTTTTGTCAGGTCCGGTCTCCTCCGTAGAGGTTTTTTGAGACGAGCAGTGGAGTGCTTTTCTTCTTCTAGGAGGCACTCCACTGGTTTAGCCTATGCAGCTAAGTGGAAGGTCTTCTGTCGATGGTGTGCGGAGCACTCTGTTGATTATGCCAATCCTTCAATCACACAAATTGCGGAGTTTCTGGTATATCTCTTTGTTTCTCGGGATCTCCAGCCTGTTACCATCAAAAGGTACAGGTTCATGCTTTCGGAGACCTTTTCATATGTGGGACAGCATCAGATCGGCACTAATCCATAAACTCCAAGCTTGTTCGACACTTTTCCTTGAACAGGCCTGGGACTTTGCAGCTTACCCCAAGATGGAATCTTTCTTGGGGGCTGCTTTGCATGGGGAGGGAGAGGGGGGCACCATTCGAACCTTATCCCAGGTGGATATGCGTTTTCTCACATACAAGACTGATTTTCTGATGGCATTTGCCTTTTGCCTCAGCCAGACGGGTTAGTGAGCCTCATGCCCTCTCGGTTGACCCGGCCTTTTTCAGGAGCTCTTCCAACAGTGTTACATTTACCCCTGATTGCTCCTTTCTGGCCAAGAATCAGATACCAAAAACTACTCCACCTCCTATCTGTATCAGGGCTGTTCCTTCTGTTGAGGGTAAACACCCTTTTCTCTGTCCGGTTCGAGCAATTCACATTTATCTCAATCGGATGCAGTTCATTAGGAAGGGTCGGAAACGATTTTTTCTGTCTCTTATTCCTTATCGACAGGAGATCTCTCCTCAATCCATTTCTTGATGGTTTTGTCTTGCTATTCGCGTGGCTTATGCTCGTCTAGCTACTGGTGATTGTATTACCAATCGTTTTTTTCTGCCACGAGGTGCGTGCATTGTCTTCCTTTTTTACTAACTCGATCATGTTGTCAGATGTTATGTTGGCAGCCTTCTGGAGAAATGCTACTTTCTCCACTTATCTGCATCAGTTGCAGGAGCTCTGTGCTGTTACAGCCCTTTCTGTCTGTGCGTCGCACAGAACCATATGCCTCATCTCTCATTGTCTTTTACTAATGTTTGTGATGCTGTGGTTTGATAGACCTAGGGACCTCTTCCTCTGTCCACAGTTCCAGTGCAATTGGTTTATGTGGGGGTTGGTTATGTGATTCCTTCCATCCTATTGTCTATTCAGCCTGTAGTAAACAATTGTAAGGTGGGTTGATAAGAAATTTAAATTTTATAGTAAATTTCCTTTCTTATTATACCTACTGCAATTGTTTAAATGGAGGCCCTCCAGTCTTCTTATTTGGGTAAGAATCTCTCCTCCCCGCTGATCACATAACTCCTATGTTGGCGGGCTCAAAAGAATGATTCATTGGTGACTGCCTGCGCACTGGTTCCAGAAGTCGTGGAATTGCACTAAGAGAAGAGTGTCCCCTACTGGGTGTGCGCCGATGACGCTTGACCCAGTTTTGGCTTACTTTTTTCTTGTTGCTTTTGTTCACTTTTCTTTCCCAAATCTCTTGCAAAAGATCAAGATAGAGAGTATATTTACCAAGTTAAGTCTTCCACTGTAGTGCAATGTAGTAAACAATTGCGGTAGGAATAATAAGAAAGGAAATTTACTATAAAATTTAAATTTTCGTTTCGACACTTGAAGCTCTCACAGAAACGCAACAAAATAGAAATAAAAAATCCGCAAAAAGCGACAATGGACAATTGATTCTCCTGTCGCTTATTTGACGAATGAAAATGCCCATTTATCACACTCAAGCACATTCGATTCTTGAAAATAACCATTTTTATGTAAACCTCGGATCACTCTGTTAGCCTTTCTTCATTTTGGACAATTTTTAAAGGGCGACTTGTAATCGCCCCAACTATTTTTCTAGTCGACTTTGGGCTTAGAAGGGCGACATAATCGCCCTAGTTGCCCTCACGGCTGGTCCCTGCCAACGATCCTCATTTAATGTTGATCGGTTGCAATCATGGCCACAATTGCGGCTTATAATTACTATAGAAACCCTATGGGAAATCACATTATCATCTTCTCTGGAACTGCTGAGCCGACGTGAACCAAACTTCTCAGGAATGGTCTATGGGAGGTCCTCTACAAACGATCCTCTTTTTGTTCCAGTTGGTTGAAAACATGCCCAGCAGAGGCATTCTTGGATTCTGATTGGGGGATTTTGAAGATCTTTCCCTCTGAAACCACAGGGCCAAATGTTTTGAAACTTTGCATGGTTGATGACTGGAACCCCCTCTACCAACGATCCTCATTCAATGTTGATTGTGTTGCAAACATGGCCACAGTAGCGGCATATAATTACCACGGAAACCCTATGGGAAATCACATTTTCCTCTTCTTCTTTGGAATTACTGAGCCGATGTGAACCAAAACTTGACAGGAATGGTCTATGAGAGGATAGAAATACGTGGCCACCAGAGGCATATTCTAATGCTTAACCCAGAGCCTCAACTGTCTGCATGATGATCAGTACTGTCAGCAAAATACTTGTTTTTTGAGAATCTGGTAAGGGTTCGTTCCAGTTTTCTCCACTGAGAACAAGGAAAAACCACAAAAATATTGTGTTTACAGTTCAAGTCAAAATAAGTTGTAGCATAACTACAATAAACTAAGTATACAGCTGCTCCTGCACTGACAAGATCAGAATCTGACAACATTTTCTGGAATGCTATCAGTGAGAGCTTTCCGGAAAATGATGGCAGCTTCTGGTCTTAGGAAAAGAAAGATACATAGTTTATAGTGGGTATCCTACAACTTATTTTGACTTGAACTGTAAACAATTTGCAGCTGTAATTATGTTTCCTGTAACCCTTTACCTATGCAAAGCTATTTGAAAGAGAGTACGGTCTGAAAAAATTGTAATTTTCAAAATATTTAACCTTCTTTTACGTTTTTTTTTATTGAAACAGAATTCATAAATGTGTGGATTTCCAAGAAATCTCCTTTGAAACTGCAAGGCCAAATGTTTTCAAACTTAAAGTGACTGATGACTGGAACACCCTCTACCAATGATCCTCATTTAATCTTGATCGGGTTGCAAATATGCTGCAATTGCAGCTTACAGTTATTATAGTATTCCTATGGGAAATCATATTTTTTTTCATCTTCTTTTCTGGAACTGCTGATTCAATGTGAACCAAACGGTTCTCTGCAACTGTTACTACTCATTTTATTCCTGTTGGATGAAAAACGTCACCAGAGGCATTCTTTGATTCTGATTGGTCAATTTTGAAAACTCTTCTAATCTGAAACTACAAGGTAAAATGTTTTGAAACTTCAAATGATTGAGGGTTGGGACACCTTCTACCAATGATCCTCATGTAATGTTGATGTAATGTTGCAAACATGGCCACAATTGCAGCTCATAGTTACCATGGAAACCCTATGGGAAATCACATTTTTATATGTAGTTCTACCATGTGAGCAATTACAGGCTCTTTAGAGCCTCTTGTTTAGCAATTCTTGCAAAAAAACCCCTGCTCGAAAACAGACGTAACTCACAGAAAGTTCCCTTCACATACACACACTCGTACGCATTGTGAAATCGAAACCCACCTATTGTTAGAATTATGTTAGAATGTCATGTTAACCCTTTACCCAACGAATTGGTTGCATCCGTCCGTGTAATATGCAAATTCAGCAGTTGAAAAAATATTATTTTTCAAAAAAAATTCAAGAAAACCATATCATGTGACCTCTCGTTGGAACGAGCTCATTCCAACGAGGGGTCACATGAGATGGTTTTATTGAAACGTTTTGAAAAATTGGAAAAAAAGATATTTAAAATAATAAATTTTGGTATCGTCTGCATTGGGTAAAGAGTTAAACAATTATATTATGAGTCAAATCATCATGTTATTAATTGTCCCCTGAAAAAAAAATCGGGGGACTATAGAAATCAGCGATGTCCGTGCATGCATCCGTGCGTGTGTCTGTCCATCCATCTGTCCATCTGTGTGTCCGTCCCACTTGGTGTCCCCATGATAACTCCAGTTTGGATCATTTGATTGGAACCAATTTTGGTATGTGACCTTCTTAGCCCAAACCACAGGTCAAGTTCGCCAGGTTATTTTTATTAGAGTTATACCCCTTTTTCGACTTAGAAATTTCAAGATTTGCGGTGTCCAGATGATAACTCCAGTTAGGATTATTTGATTGGAAAGAATTTTGGTATGTGACTTTCTGGGGTAATAATACAGGTCAGGGTCGAATATGGGTGCAGACCAATCATTTTTACTAGAGTTATGCCCCTTTTTCAACTTGTTTTTCTGGGGGACATGTGGCCGAGCAACCTTTTATATTATGTTATAATGTCTTCTATACTTTGAAAAATCATATTAATATTTAATATTAATTTTGTTAGTATGTCATGTTATTGTTATTAATAATACAATGTTGAAGAAGCAAAATCAAATATATATGAAAAATATACTGCCTTGTAATTATTAACCTGACCCTAGAATCATTCAGTGAGCATTTCTTTACCACAACTTTCCTGAAATGAGCTATATTTCAAATCCTTTGAACAAGCCGCATAGCAATTAATTCAAACCTTCCGATTCTCCCACTCTGTTTTACCTCGTAAATTAAGAAAGTGGGAGAATCTGGATGTCACTCCCCCATACACCTAATCGTTGTTGAACTGGATTATCCTTGCCACCATGGACCGGTATTGTGACTACTGTTGGTAAGTACTGTAATCTGTATGGATGATTTTTCACCTGAATTTCGCCTCATTGGTCCTTATTCTTCTGCAGTTACAGGCTCTCTGAATCAGTGAGACTCCCAGATTGGGCCATGATCTCCCACACTCACAGTAGCACCCTTATATCTCCCGCATCATCAGAAATTATCAAGTGAAAAAAACCCAAATCAACCATTTCTTTATTGTGTACAATTTACTTCACATTTGCAAATGGTAATCTGTGAGATCTGCTCAGTGATCCGGATATTTAAGTAAGCTTCAGAAATTCAGTCTCTTTTTTTCTCTTCCCTTTGTTCCAAATTGTGTTTAATTAAAATAAATTAATACAAGAATGGATTTGATATTATTCTGTCATTAAATGGTGATCGAAGACAAACAATATAGCTTGGTGCAATGTTTTCACAACAAAAACACCAACCTTTTTATGTGTACCCATACTATGTATGGTACACATAATGCCGACATCCGGGGTGACCATCCGTCGTTCGTCCATCCTTTGTCCGTCCGTCTGTCCGTCCAGCGTCCATATCCATTTCTTTGGCATTCGATAACTTGAAAAATATTGCTTGGATTGTCAAGTTACTTTATATTTGTGTTCAGGTTACTGATGTGCCGAGCTGTATAGTTTTTGGTGTAAATCGGATAATTTAATCCTGAGATATTAACCCTTTATCCTTCAAATTGAAAATTCCTCCAATCCCTTTGGCATTCGATAACTTGAAAAATATTGCTTGGATTGTCTAGTTACTTTATATTTGTGTTCAGGTTACTGATTTGCCGAGCTGTATAGTTTTGGGTGTAAATCTGATGATTTGATCCCGAAATATTAACCCTTTATCCCTCAAATTGAAAATTCCTCCAATCCCTTTGGCATTCGATAACTTGAAAAATATTGCTTGGATTGTCAAGTTACTTTATATTTGTGTTCAGGTTACTGACGTACTGAGCTGTATAGTTTTTGGTGTAAATCTGTTATTTTGATCCTGAGATATTAACCCTTTATCCATCAAATTGAAAATTTCTCCAATCCCTTTGGCATTCGATAACTTGAAAAATATTGCTTGGATTGTCAAGTTAATTTATATTTGTGTTCAGGTTACCGATGTGCTGAGCTGTATAGTTTTTGGTGTAAATCTGATAATTTAATCCTGAGATATTAACCCTTTATCCTTCAAATTGAAAATTCCTCCAATCCGTTTGGCATTTGATAACTTGAAAACTATTACTTGGATTGTCTAGTTACTTTATATTTGTGTTCAGGTTACTGATGTGCCGAGCTGTATAGTTTTTGGTGTAAATCTGATGATTTGATCCCGAGATATTAACCCTTTATCCTTCAAATTGAAAATTCCTCCAATCCCTTTGGCATTCGATAACTTGAGAAATATTACTTGGATTGTCAAGTTACTTTATATTTGTGTTCAGGTTACTGAGGTGCCGAGCTGTGTAGTTTTTGGTGTAAATCTGTTATTTTGATCCTGAGATATTAACCCTTTATCCTTCAAATTGAAAATTCCTCCAATCCCTTTGGCATTCGATAACTTGAAAAATATTGCTTGGATTGTCAAGTTACTTTATAATTGTGTTCAGGTTACTGATGTGCTGAGCTATGTAGTTTTTGGTGTTAATCTGATAATTTGATCCGGAGATATTAACCCTTTATCCTTCAAATTGAAAATTCCTCCAATCCCTTTGGCATGAGATAACTCAAAAAAGATCAATCTGATTGTCATGTTTCTTTATATATTTATTCAGGTTACTGATGTGCTGTGCTGTATAGTTTTTTATGTAAATCTGATAATTTGATCCGGAGATATTAACCCTTTATCCATCAAATTAGACACTCCTCCAATCCATTTCTATATGTACCCATACCTTGTATGGTGTACATAATGTCAGCATCCGTGGTGGTCCTCCGTCATACAGCTTTCTACTAGTTGCGCGTATGGGTACACATCTGACGATTTCATCGGCCTATTTTTTCTTAGTACTTAAGGGGCCAGGACTTGTTCTTGAGAAATATTATTTTATTATCGTTTCTGGTTCGAATACAATAGCAGACTTCCAGGAACCAGTGGTGCCTGCTGTCAACTCTATGAGTTGATTACATATGTGTTTCATGTTCTGTATATCCCAACCTAGATTTTGATGTATAATTTGTGTATATTTAATCTGAATTGAAGGAATATCAGAGGTGAGAATTTCCAAATAAACAAAATTCCATTACTTATATAGCCTCTTAAGCGACTTTGCCCCAGTTGTCACAACATAAACACAGCCGCATGTGAATTTGCCCCAGTTTTCACAACATAAACACAGCCACATGTGAAGGAACAACAGCTGATTACTGTCTGAAACCATACTGATTTCGGTTCATCAGAGATTGGCTTTTTAATTGAAAAATAAATTTGTTTTCAAAACATTCTGTGATGAATGGATGACAGGTAACTGTAGTTGTGTATATATATCAGGTGATGTTTACCGGTAAGTACCATTCGCAATCGAATTTGCAATGTCTGAAAATCCATCTAAATAATGTTGCTACAATTCTAAATTTAAAGCATCATGGAAGACGGAAATGACCTAAATTTATACAGGCATAAATTAAGGGAAGGGAGAGGGGTAGTTGTGGGATAAACTAAAATGGAGGGGGGGGGGGGGGGGCTATTGAACTAGGTTTGGAATAGAATATGTTGGGATGGGCAGGGGTAGTAGTGGGTAAATTAATGGAGATAAAGTGTGTGTGTGGGGGGATTAAACTATATAAACTGTATAAATTTACCCCACTTACAATTACAAAGTGTGTGTGTCGTCCCTTAACTGAAAGTGTGCCTGTGGTTTTTAAGCTTTTTCTTAAAAATTGTAAGTGGGGTAAATTTATGCAGGGGTGAAGTGAGAAGGTGGGGGGGGGGGGGGGGGGGGTGGTACCAGTAAATTGATAGAGATACATGCAGATAACTTAATAAATTGTTGTTCTCTGAACAAAAGTCTTGTTATAATGTTCACACGCAAAAATCTCCCTGATTGTCATTTTCAAAACTTAACATGTCTGCTCTGAATGTGAAAACCTACATAAATATCACTAAAAAACCTCAAGATATCCCTCAGAAGCAACGAAATGGGGGGTTTTGGGACCCCAGAATTTAAAATATTCCTAACGTGGGCCAAACCTTGGTTGCCTGTGGTACTGACGACTCATGCTTGTCCCATTATGGCCTCATTTATTTCCCCTAGTGGAAACCCTGCTCCCAATTCGTTAAGTCATGTAACTTAGAGCTCCGCGTATTTATAACTATCAGTATTGAGGAACAATTTATGGTTCTCATTATAATTTTATTTACTGATAGGAACGTCCCGACAAGTCGACTTTTGAGTCGATTACTGCCAGCGACTAGTCGACTTCCAAAAATAGCTAACCGTTTCAACACTAAAGCAATTTAAAAATCAGGAGGGGTTTAAACTAAAAAAGACTTTTGACACACCTATGGAAAGGGTCTGCTGAGAACTTTCCATCAGTGTGTCAATTAACAGTACACCTTAAACCTAATATCATTTCCAGTAAAATAAGCAGTTATTTTGTATTTTGCATACAGGTTCATTAGAAATGTAATAACGTTTTTTGAACACTACTGACTTGCCTGCTTGAAACTAAATTCATTTACCACTTTTATAATTTCTGCATGTTAGTACACCCATCTCAGATCCTTAACCATTTACCCAATGACTTGGCCACATCAGCCAGCATAATATGCAAATTCAGCAGCTGAAAAAAAAATTATTTTGCAAAACTTTTCAACAATATCATATCATGTGACTCCTCTTTGGAATTAGCTCATCAAGCTTGTTCCTATGAGGGGTCACATGATATGGGTTTTGTTGAAATTTTTGGAAAAATTAAAAAAAATTATATTTTAAATAATAAATTTTGATATTGTCTGCATTGGGTAAAGGGTTAACCCTTTATCTAATGAATCATTTGCATCTGCCTGCGTAATTTACAAATTGAACAGTTGAAAAAACAATATTTTTCAAACAATTTTAACTAACCCATATGTGACCCCTTACTGGAATGAGCTCACCGAGTCTCATTCCAATAAGGGGCCACATGATATGGTTTTGTTGAAATGTTTTGTAAAATTTGCCCAAAATATCACTAAAATAATAAATTTTGATATTGGGTAAAGGATTAATTTATTTCTCAGCTGCCATAATTCCATTAGCACCCACAAGTGTTTTATACAAAATTTAAAAAATCTTCCCCAGAACTACCAATAAGAATCTTTTGGTGCTTGGTATAAAACATCATAAGAGGGGAGGGGCAGATTCTGGTTTGTTTGAAACAAGTCCCTGGGTTCATTTTTAGCTCAACTTTGGCGAAGCCAAATTTGAGCTTATGCCATGGTCAGTCGTCCGTCAACAATTCAATACGGCTCGGGCTACAGGCCGTATTTATGAACCGATCTTTATGAAACTTCTTGGGTACCTTTGTTATGACTGTGGGACGAGAACAAGATTTTTTGGGTCCGATCCTAAATTCAAGTTGGCCGCTGGTGGCCATTTTGTACAAACTTAGGTGCAATCAGATTTTTGCGCAGAACTTCCATATGAAACCGCTGATTTGAATAATTTTTTGTATGAATGTTTAGTACCATGGGATACATCACATATAATACGGGTTTTTTTCTCGTACGTAAATTATGCAAATTAGACTAACTTTGATGTATTCAGTGTTACTTTCAGCACTGTAAGTGCAAATGCCAATATGGCTCTGTCTAGAGGCCATATTTATAAACCGATCTTTATGAAACTTCTTGGGTACCTTTGGTATCACCGTGGGATGAGAACGAGTGTTTTTGGGTGCGGTCCGAAATTCAAGATGGCCGATGGCAGCCATTTTGTACAAAATTAGGTGCAATCAGATTTTTGCACAGAACTTTCATATGAAAGCGCTGATTTGAATAATTTTTTGTGTGAATGTTTAGTTCCATGGGATACATCACATATAATACATGTTTTTTTCTCGTGCAGAAATTATGCAAATTAGATGAACTTTGATTTTTTCAGTGCTACTTACACACAGTAAGTACACGTGTCAGTACGGCTTGGGCTAGAGGCTGTATTTATCAACCGATCTTCACGAAACTTCTTGGGTACCTCTGTTATCACCTTGGAACGAGAACGAGTGTTTCTGGATGCGGTCCAAAATTCATGATGGCTGCCAGTGGCCATTTTGTACCAAAATTAGGTCTAGTCAGTTTTTTGTACACAACTTTTATATGGCTCAGGCTAGAGGCCGTATTTATGAACCGATCTTTACGAAACTTCTTGGGTACCTTTGTTATCTCCGTGGGATGAGAACAAGTGTTTTTGGGTGTGGTCCGAAATTCAAGGTGGCCACCTGCAGTCATTTTGTACCAAAATTAGTGCAATCAGTCTTTTGTACAGAACTTCTGTATGAAAGTTCTGATTTTAATAAATTTTTGTATGGATGTTTAGTAACATGGAATACATCACATATAGTACAGATTTTTTTCTCGTGCAGAAATTATGCAAATTAGATGAATTTTGATTTATTTAGTGCTACTTATACACTGCAAGTGCACATGTCAATACGGCTCGGGCTAGAGGCTGTATTTATCAACCGATCTTCACAAAACTTCTTGGGTACCTTTGTTATCACCTTGGGACAAGAACGAGTGTTTCTGAGTGCGGTCAAAAATTCAGTGGCCATTTTGTACCGAAATTAGGTCCCATCAGTTTTTTGTCACAACTTCTATACAGCTTGTATTTATGAACTGATCTTCACGAAACTTCTTGTGTACCTTTGTTTTCACCTTGGAACAGGAATGAGTGTGTTTTGGGGTGCCTTTGTTATCACTGTGCTATGAGAACAAATATTTTGGAGTTCAGTCAGACCCACTCTGGGACTCAAAGATTTCTTTTCTAATTTAACATCTGACTGTCACCCACCTTTACAATACTTTACCTACACATTTGTTACAGGCTACAGCCAGTATTTATGTACAGACCGTTACAATACTTTATATGTACCTTTGTTATCAGGTCATTACCTAGATGTTTGTCATTGCTGTGTCACATACTATACATGTACATGTCTTGACAAGTTGAGCTACAGTGTCATTGACACTTTCATTGGGCTTCCTGTGGGACCCCAAATTTTAATTTGGAGCAATATCAGGAAATTTATTTAAAACTCTTCTTCAGATCTACCAGACAAATGGTTTGATATCTGGTGTACTGCATCTTTAGAGAGGGCAGTTTGAAGTTTGTTCAAATCAAGTCCCTGGAGACATATTTGAGATCACTGTGGGAGCACGAATTTGGGCAGAATTATGTTTTTTTGTTTTACAAAAAGATTTAGCAGATTTTGATTAGATTTATGCAAAAAACTGAAATTTCATCCTGTTCAAGGGTGGGGAGTTGGAGGGGGTTCATTGGGTGATTTGTGGTTGAGTTGTGTTAACAACTGACACCTATGGTTTGGCGACAGTCGGTGTGCGTCCGTGTGGGCAGGCGTCCGGGCATCCATGCACAGTTAAAACAATAACTTGAACAAACATTCTCCGATTTGACTAATATTTCCCATGCAGATCTTTTGCAATAGTATCTCAAGAAAGTTCAAAAATAGGGCCTGATTTTTAATTAGTGTTATGGACCTTAATTAGTCAATTTTTACGAATTTTGTTAGCGCAATAACTTGAACATACATTCTCCAATTTGAATATCTGCAATACAGGTCTTTTGCAATAATATCTCAAGCGAGTTTGAAAACTGGCACGGCACAATTTTTTGTCACAGGGTTACGGACATTTATTAGTCAGTTTTTATGAATTTTTGGTCTCATTGAACAAATTTTCTCTGCTTTGACTTATATTTGCCATAAGGGTCTTTTGCAATAATATCTCAAGTGAGTTTGAAAACTGGCCCATTCCGATTTTTGTTACTGTTGAGTTATGGGCTTTAATTAGTCCATCTTTATGAATTGTGAGCTCACTAGCATCAATTTTTACAAATTTTTAGCTCAGTGTGATGACTTTTCTGATTTTCAATAACGAGGGCATGAGGAAAGTAGTCACAACTTGATGCCTGCATCTCTGATGTGCACCTCTTGTTTTCTCTTTGCTTCAAAATATGTTTTGAAGTTTTTGAGTGATATTAAGCCCCCCCCCCCCCCCCCCAATCTCCAAACAGACCATTCGCCCACCCCCAATACCCAAGCAAAGTTAGATCAACTATTTTAATATGTAGATGCTGAATGTGACCTTAAATCTACCGTTAAACAATTTTATCAGGTGTGCAGTTAAGGTGCCTTGGAACCTCTTATTAGCTCACCTGACTGAAAGTCAGGATGAGCTATTGTGATTACTCATAGTCCGTCGTCCAGAACTGCTGAACCGATTTCAGTTAAATTTGAGGTTATTGCTTGTTCTGACATTGCATTTTGTTTTTGTTCAAATCACCTTGCCTAGCCCCATGGGGGTGGGGTGGGGGGGGGGGGGATGCTCCCAAGCTTTTTAAAAATCTTCTCATGAACCAGTAGCACAATGACTTGAAATTTGGTATGGAGCTTCCTTTTGAGGTGTAGAATCAAGTTTGTTCAAACGAAGTTTGTGGAACCATCTTTGTCTTTGTTGTGGGAGGGGCAAAATTTTTGCCCCTCCCAAAATTTCTATTTTCTGAACTGATGGTCTGATTTGAACCAAATTACAGGGGTTGGATTCAGTTTGTTCAACTCAAGTCCATCGGTTAATAATTGGACTGTCTAAGGGAGCCTTTGTAATGGGAGGGGCCACATTTTTGGTCCCCCCCCCCCCCCCCCAATTTCTATTTTCTGAACCGATGATCCGATTTGAATCAAATTTGGTATGTGGTATTATTGAGTCATAAGTATGTGAATCATGCAAAAAAAAAACAACTTCCTGTATCCCTGTGGGAACCCCAGAGCTAAAAATACTGTGACCTTAAACACCAATAATTAAATAAATACAGGAGCCCAAATGTTAACTTTTAATGCCCGGTATGCATTATTGTTATGAGGGCCAGATTCAAGATTGTTCAAATCAGGTCCCTCAGTTAATATTTGGGCTTCCTATGGGAACCCAAATTTTAACTTGGTGCAATATGAGGAATAATCTTTAAAAATTAGTGCAATATGGTGAATAATCTTTAAAAATGTTCTTCTTTAGATCCACCAGTCAGAATCTTTTGCTATTTGGTGTACAACATCTTTAAGAGGGTTAGGTGTTGAAACCAAGTCGCTGGGTTAATATATGGATTCCCTATTGGAGCTCAAATTTTATCTCAATCTAATTTGAGGTCCACTATGAGGAATAATCTTTAAAACTCTTCTTCTCTAGAAACAGAGAATCTGTAATATATGCTATACAGAATCCTTACAGGGCTTGGATTCAAGTTTGTTGCGCTCAAGTCCATTGGTTAATAATTGGGCTCTTTATGCAGTCCAAATTTTAACTTTGTGCAATATAGGAAATAATCTTTAAAAATATTCTTCAGATCCACCTGTCATATTTTACTGATGTTTGATATACAGCATTGTTAGGGGGGTCAGATCTAAAGTTGTTCAAACCAAGTCCCCGGGTTAATTTTGAGCCTCCCAATTGGAGCCTGAATTATTACTTTGTCCAATATGAGGAATAATCTTTAAAATCCTTCTTCTCCAGAGCCATTGATCAGAATATTTTGATATATGGCATACAGAATCCTTACAGGAGTCAATATCAAGTTTGTTCAAATCAGGACTGTCAGTTAATAATTGGGCTCTGAATTTTAACTTAATACAATATGGGGAATAATCTTTAAAAATCTTCTTTTTCAGATCTACTATTCAGCATCTACTGATCTTGAGTATACAGTATCCTTATGGGGTCAGATTAACACTCTGCACTCTGATGTCAAAATACTAAAATTTCAGGCATTAATTTTTGCACAAAATGCAACTAATAATGTAACCAATTCAGTCTTGTCTGACAGAGCTCAATGAGCTCTGTCAGACAAGACTGAATTGGTTACATTCTTAGTTGCATTATGGGAAAAATTAATTTGCAGGTAGAAATTTTGATATTTTGACATCAGTGTGCAGAGGGTTAAAGTTTATTCAAAGCAGTCCCTCAGTTAATATTTGGGCTCCCTATGGGGCCTGAATTTTAACCTTGTGCAATGTGGGGAATAATCTTTAAAAATCTTCTTTAGATCCACCTGTCAGAATCTTTTGATAATTGGTACACAACATCCTTAGGGAGGTTGGATCTAATTTGTTCAAACCAAATCCCTGGGTTAATATTTGAGCTCTCTATTGAAGCCTGAACTTTAACTTAGTCCAGTATGACAAATAATCTTTAAAACTCCTCTTCTCCAGAAACACCGTCAGAATCTTTTCATATATAGTATGCAGAATCCTTACAGGGGTTGCATTCAAATTAGTTCAACTCAAGTCCGTCGGTTAATAATTGAGCTGTCATTGGGAGCTTGAAGTTTAACTTAGTGCAATATGAGAAATCATCTTTAAAAATCTTCATCTGTCAGAATCTTCCAATTGTAGCCCTAATTTTAACTAAATCCTGGGAATAAATAGGATAATCTTTAAAAATCTGCTTCTTGAGATACAATCAGAATCTTATGATGTTTGGTATTCAGCTTCCTTGGAGGTTTCAGATTCAATTTGCTCTACCAAAGTCCCTTGGTTGATATTTGTGTTTATGGGAAGGGAGGGGAGGGGGCAAATTTAAAAAATAGTGCAAAATTGGTAATATGCTCAAATCTTCTTCTCCAGAACCACCTGTCAGAATCTTTTGTTATTTGGTGTACAACATCCTTTGAGGAGGGGGGTGGGTGAGGGTTCATATTGTTTTCAAACAAAGTCCCTGGGTTGATATTTGGACTCCCTGTAGAGGAATTTTCTTTGAAATCTTCTTGATAACTGCCATTCAGAAAATTTGATATTTGGTACTCAACACCCTACCCGGGCTCAGGTTCAAGTGTGTTCAAATTAAGTCCTTAGATTCATATTCAGGCTCCCTGTGGGGGCCTAAGTTTTAACTTAATGTAATATGACCAAAAATTTTATAAAAAAATCTCCTTTTTCAGATACACCATTGAGAATCTATTGATATTTGGTATACAGCATCCTGGAGGTGGAGGGACAGGGTTTATTCAAGTTCTGTCCCTAGGTTGATATTTGGACTGTCTAGTTTTGCATTACGGAAAATCTGGGCATTATTTATCTGGTAACATCCCTATATTAGAAAAAATATTTTGGGCATGGACAACAGAGTTATAAATAATTAAAAAAACTTCATTCCTCTGTTGTGTTTACTAGCCATAAATGCTAATTAAATCCTTCTTTAACCTTTTACCTAACGAATCGCCAGCAACCACCTGTGTAATTTGCAAATTCAGCAGTTGAAAGAAATTTTTAAAAATATTTCAACAAAACCATATGTGACCCCTCATTAGAATGAGCACATCGAGCTCATTCCAGTGAGGGGTCACATGATATGGTTTTGTTGAATTTTTAGTCCCCTACCGGCATCGCTGGAGGGGACTATAGATTTGCACTCTGTCCATCCGTCAGTCTGTCAGTCAGTCTGTCAGTCAGTCTGTCAGTCACACTTTAGTTTTCCGGAGTTTTTTTGGAAACGCTTCAACGGAATGATTTCATTTTTGGTAAACTACTATAGAACGATGGCTTACAGATCAAGTTTGAGTTTCATGCTGATTGTATTATTCTTGTGTGAGTTACGGCAGTTTGAAATATAGGAAAAAGCACCAAAATATCAGTTTTCCTGAGTTTTTTTGGAAACGCTTCAACGGAATGATTTTATTTTTGGTATTAGTCCCCTACCGGCATCACCGGAGGGGACTATAGGTTTGCACTCTGTCCATCCATCAGTCTGTCAGTCACACTTTAGTTTTCCGGAGTTTTTTTGGAAACGCTTCAACGGAATGATTTCATTTTGGGTAAAATACTATAGAACGATGACTTACAGATCAAGTTTGAGTTTCATGCTGATTGCATTATTCTTGTGTGAGTTACAGCCCTTTGAAATATGGGAAAAAGCACCAAATATCAGTTTTCCGGAGTTTTTTTGGAAACGCTTCAACGAAATGATTTCATTTCTGGTAAACTACTATAGAACGATGACTTCTAGATCATGTTTGAGTTTCATGATGATTGCATTATTCTTGTGTGAGTTATGGCACTTGGAAATATGGAAAAGCGCCAAAATATCAGTTTTCCGGACTTTTTTTGGAAACACTTTAACGGAATGATTTCATTTTTGGTAACCTACTATAGAACGATGACTTACAGATCAAGTTTGAGTTTCATGCTGATTGCCTTATTCTTATATGAGTTATGGCCCTTGGAAATATGGAAAAGCGCCAAAATATCAGTTTTCCGGACTTTTTCTGGAAACGCTTCAACGGAATGATTTCATTTTTGGTAACATACTATAGAACGATGACTTACAGATCAAGTTTCATTTGCACTCTGTCCATTCATCAGTCGGTCAGTCAGTCAGTCTGTCGGTCATACTTTAGTTTTCCGGACTTTTTTGGGAAATGCTTCAACTGAATGATTTCATTCTTGGTAACCTACTATAGAACGATGACTTACAGATCAAGTTTGAGTTTCATGCTGATTGCATTATTCTTGTTTAAGTTATGGCCCTTAGAAATATGGAAAAGCGCCGAAATATCAGTTTTCTGGACTTTTTTTGGAAATGCTTCAACGGAATTCATGCTGATCACATCTAGGTTATAACATTTGTATAATTATTAATGCTCATTAGTCCGGTAGGGGACATTGTATTGCTTTAGCGATACGTGCGCTCTTGTTTTTTTTTTAAATTTTAAAAAATAATAATTAAAATAATAAATTTTGATATCGTCTGCGTTGGGTAAAGGATGAAACAACTTTGGTTAGATGAGCCCCCCCCCCCTCAGCCCCATGGGGCCTTTTGTTATATATGCTAATCAAAGTGATAAGATGTACTCTTGTGTTTCAGATTGCCAGGATTCAAGGTTGTACAAATATAACAGGCCTCTGCGGTTCTGATGAAAAATGTGCTTTTCTTCAAGAGGAGTTGGGCTTTGATCATGCTATTAACTACAAAAAAGAGAATATTGAGGAGAGCTTGAAAGCAGCGTGTCCAAAAGGAATAGATGTATATTTTGATAATGTCGGTGGTGGAATTAGTGACACTGTAATCAAGCAGGTAACAGTAATAGACAGAAGTGATCTCATCTTTTATTGTGAGTCAACTGTTGCCAGGCATTTGATATTTTTCATATTATATAATAAAGATTGGACTTTATGAGAGGTATCCCAATTTCCAATGATTCTTCTAGTTGTCTTACCCAATCATAACTTCATACTTCGGTTGGCCATTATGAGAAGCAACCCTGTTATGGTGTAAAAATAACAATAATGGTAACAGAAAGAAATCTGAGAATCAACAACAATAACTTGAACTTAAATATTTTAAAATTTAATAACAAAAATAATTTGAGATGAAAATGATACAAAATCTTTTATACTACTTGGTTTACAGAAAAATAAAAACATAACTAGTTATCAATTAGTCCAAAATAAAGTTCAATAGAATCATGTAATCCAGTGATGAAGAAACTTTCCAGCTGGTATTACAATGTCCAAGAATATGTCTGCAGAAACAGTATCCAATAAATTGTAATGAATGTTCTCTAAAAAATTCATCAGTTTCCAATAAAGCACTCAGCAAAATTCAAATGGAATTTACCCTTGATCCAACGAATCGGCCACATATGTCCACGTAATATGCAAATTCATCAGCTGAAAAAATACTATTTTTAAAAGAATTTCAACAAAAACATATCATGTGACCCCCCTTTGGAACGAGCCTATCAAGCTCTTTCAATGAGGGGGTCACATGATATGGTTTTGTTGAAATTTTTTTTAATTTAATAAAATGACATTTAAAATACTAAATTTTGATATCGTCCATGTTGGGTAAATGGTTAATATCCAATTTAGTATTGGCTCCACTGGTAGTTTTTAAATAATGCAGTAATCCAGTAGAAACCTGGTTTTTCACAAAAGTAAATTCTGGTTCACATCTAGTATAAATTCTCTTCAAAAATTTGGAAACACTTTTCCAATACACAGAGATATTCCATATAATATATTTAAATTCAGCTGCTATCTGATAATAATGCACTATCCTGTAATAATAATCTCCAATGTTCAATGAATGCTGAATAAACAAGTTGCTTCTCAATGCTTTGTCAGATGAATAGAATGTCAGAAGTCTGTTGACAGAGGTTATTATATAGTCTTCAAATAGAAAGTTCCTGAATGAAATATTTCTCCAATGTTCATTTTTTTCTACTAATTGCTGATTGGTTGAATTAAATCACCTCATTAAGTTTCTGTATTATTTCAGGTAAACAACTGTGACCCTAATAAACAATCAGTGAGCTAAAAATAGATTCTGTGTAACAGTGTTTGTAAACATGTTGACAGGTACATTCAAAGGTCACTCAGTGCACATAAGTGATCACACAAGCCAGAGACTGCTTATTCTAATTAAAAAATAATTTTAGAAAATATTAATTGTTTATAATTATTAACTAAGGACATATCAATTCTAATATTATAATAGGGGGGCCATAACAAACCTTCATAGTTATGGTTCACTCCGACAAAAGTCGAGAAAAAAATAATCTTGAACATAATTGCTTCTCAATATCTATAAGCCACTTGACCAGTGTTAACTGATAGAGTGCTAAATTATTTTTTGGTCGTTGAAATTTGTTCCCATATCTTTGCCTTGTTACAAATTAACCGAGAGTGTCTAAATTGTAATAAGGCAGATTTATTCAGACTAAATCATTTCACTTCAAAGATAATATGATGCACATCCACAGAATATGAGCCTTTAAGTTGTGATACCTGCACTTTGGAATAAAAACCAAATATGGTGATTCCAGAACTCCACCAGTTAACCCCCTGTACTCTAAAGTCAAAAAAAGATATAATTGGTTAAATTCATAGTTAAACAAGAGAAAAACAGAGTGATTGAAGAAAATTCTGTTGCATCACCCGAGTGCTAGGGGTTAACTGACCAATTTCAATTAAATGTTGGTGTAGATTGGACATGGTCAGAGCAAGAATTTGATCCATTTTGGATCGCCATATGTACAGCAAATGTCAAGGTCACAGTGGCATTGAATTGAATATTAATTACTGTATAACTATTGATTGCAAATTTGTCCAATCTTAAAGTAAGCTCATATTTAGATAGGGTATGATTGAAGGACCATATTTATTAGTTTAACTTCGACCTCAACTTCAATCTAGACTCTATATCTAAAGGTTTTTGTGAGTAATCTCAACCAAACATGTATCATCATGCGATAATTTTACTTTTTCCTCTGATGGATCAATTCAGAATTTGTAAGTTTTTCTAATGCTCGAAAAAAATGGAGGTCAAGTTTGATTTTTACAACAATTCTGCAGTTATTGCCCTTGATTAAGTATAAATTTTGTTGTTTTTGGTTTCTTGGGTATTTATCTACCATCCCACTGGCCCAGACATGCTGGCACTCTATTTGTAAGAATTCAAGTCAAACATTTAATTTATACAACCCCCCCCCCCCCACCCCCCACCCCCCCCAAAAAAAAAAGAAGCCCTCCACACACAGTGTCTGCGCATGCTCAGAGCCAAGGAAGTGACTGCATTTCCCACCAGTAACCTTTCTTTTGTCTGGCCCATTGCAAACAGTTCTGTTTTCTCAGATCTCTGAAATTTCTATGTTTGGATAGATTCAAATGCTGGGTCAAGGAGAAGAAACATGAAATAGAAGATACAACATGGTCAGGAAGGAGGCAGATAGGGACTTTTCAAGATTGTGCTTTCTAAATTATGTTATAGAGAGTTTTGGCAGGAATATCAGGATGAAGATGTAATTTCTACCAGATCTCATTTATTTAAAGTCAGTTTTCTAAATTTTTTGTGGTCGTTTGTGCAGAAATTGTGTTTCCAATTCTCATTAGAGGGGAGGGTACTCTCCTGGTGCATTTTGCAAGGAAATAGTTTCCATTTGTTTCTTTCAACTTGGATAATTTCTAGACCAGTGGGCAGATATCTGTTTTTCATTGCAGTCGCCTGACACATAATTTGAATTAATCATTACGCTTTGTGTTCTTGGACCTTTTTTGCTGTTATATACAGTGTCAACTATTTCAATTATGTCACAAGGATAAACCAACCAACTCAAAAAATCAACCACAGCTGATGAAACCAAGGATATAAGACCAAAAACAAAAAGATTTGCAATTGGACGATTTGATAAATTCATTAAATTCTTTAATGTGTGATATGGAAAATAAACTGTCAAAAATTACACAAGCATTGGAGGGTATTCCTAATGCTGAGGCAATTCGTACTATTGTGAGTGCAGCAGTGGATGTTAAATTTTCTATTCTGAGAAATGAGCTTCAAAAAGTTGTGTCATCAAAGTTTTCTGAAGTAGAAAATGAAATAAGAGAGTAGAAAATAGAAGATAAAACTTAGAAAAACAAATTAAATAAAGCTGTTAGACAAAATGAATTTTTGATGGAGAGACAGACAAAAATAGAAAAGACAGCTAAGCACTCGCTCATATTAGCAAAGAGTTCCGAATGATACTCACACAAAAACAATTTAAAAATGCAAAGAAAGAACTGATGAGAGTCATTGAGTCATTGCTGTGTGAAATGATCAACTTGCAAAACACAGGTATTGAATTAAAAAAGGACAATATTTTGGCTATCCACAGAATACCATCAAAGAGAAAAGAGTGCCAGTGACGTATAATAGTAAAATTTCAAAGGAGAGATATTCGTAATAAAATATTTTTCATTGGAAAAGCCTTGTCCTCTTCAACAACTGCTCAGATAGATAGCATAAAAAGAACCGACAACATTATGTCATTGAACACTGGCCAAATGAACAAACTCTATCAGCATGAACAAATCAATTTTGCATACCATAGGAATGGTTATATCTGGGCCGAATTTAAAACCAGTAAGCGAATGAAAGTTTGTTTATTTAACAATATTGACAATATTGACAATATTTTATCAAAGGAATGAACAAACATTAACTACACGAGCCAACAATGTGGAAAAATACTACAGACTTTCTTTGTTGTGAAAAAGGTGTGAAAAATACTCAACTCTCTCAACATATGCCATCCCTCTAATGTTAAATCTTGAAGTGATTAAAACTCATTGTGCATGTGTGCACATCTGTGACCGATAATTTTACTCAGCAAGCATTTCATTTTCAGGTTAAGTTATGGGTACTGACAGCAGTCAAAGTGGGGAAATTAAAATTATTCTTTAGTGAAGACCTAGCTGGTAACAAGTTGACTAAGTTAGATGCACACAGCAGCCAATTTTCCTGTACACCGTAAACATATTTTTATACTACAACTAATGGCCCAGACTAGCTGGTGCTGACTCAATTTAATTCAGGACCAAACACAAATTTTGCACCCCCCCCCCCCCAGTCCCCAAAATTTGCATACAAAACCAAAAAAATCAAGTCCTATCTGGTCATCCATACTTTTGTTATCTATGCGTGTGCAGTATCCAGGAAGGTACAGAAATTGGCGCAAATCATCATTCTTTGTTTGGCCCTAAAGTCAGTAACAATGATCTGACATCTGTGCTTTAAAATCCCCCTTTCATACAAGCATGTATGCGAGGGATGAGATGGATTCTTTCTTACATAAAACGGAAAGTAGGGGGGATTACAGTAGCATTATGTCGTCACATATTGCACACACTTCTCAATTCAAAGCCACCCGACAGTGACAGACGTCACAAGATTTTTCAGGGTGAGTGAGCATGAACACCCCAGTATAAAGGTCTTCATAATTTGACGCTAGAGAATAAAGAACTCTATAAATTGCAAGGCATTGTTGTGAGCTATACAACTAAATGTTCTGCATTTGCCAGAAATTGTGGGAGGGAAGACCCGCCAGCTGGGTGGGGGTAATCCCTCCTACTTTCTGTTTTATGTAAGAAAGAATCCGTCTCATCCCTCGCATACATGCTTGTATGAGAGGGGGATTCTTTTCCACATAAAACTCCAAGTATCCAGGATTACAGTAGCATATTTATCGCTGCTCACGACCATGACATATTAGGCCCATGGAAGGAAAAGATGTAGTACATGTACTCACATTCTAATGTCCAGGTTTCCGCAGGATTACAGTAGCATATTTATCGCTGCTCACGACCATGACATATTTGGCCCGTGGAAGGAAAAGATGTAGTACATGTACTCACATTCCAATGTCCAGGTTTCCAAATTACAAGACAAAACGAAAATTTATATCAGCCTGTTGCTTTTATTTAACATAACTATTCCAGTAAAGGTTCAAAAGTTTAATGTTTTTCAGGTCCTGTCAGCACAGCATCTGCAAAGTACTGTTTTGCACGGGTGTTGGCACATCAACTCTGAAATAGAATTGGTAGAATGTCTTGGCTGAAGACCAATTAGCAGTTTTCAGGATATCCTGAATTGCAACCCCAGATTTCAAGGCCTGAGAAGATGCCGCGCCTTGAGTGGAGTGAGGATGGAAAATACTGACATCTACGCAGCGGATTTTAATGATTCTGATATCCATCTTAATATTGTAGATGTTGTGATTGAATTAAAAGTTTTGAATGAAACTTAGTTTAGTTGTTAGTCTGTTTTGAGCTGTTTGCTTCAAATATTCTTTTAATGTACACATGACACAAAGCTTATGGTTTTTAAATTCAAACAGTTTAAGAGTTTGGTACATTTTTGATGGTTTAGAATTTTTTGTCAGCTCTTGAAGTTGGAATTGCACCATGTGTTGCGGCACAGTCATAAATTTTAAATCTAAAGCAACAAGAGTTTACGATCGAGCGGCTGTGGTAAGTGCAATCAAACATACCAACTTGTGTGATAGAAGTTTTAGAGACAGACTTGATAATGGAGATAATGATGTGAGATATTTTAATAAAATGCTGACATCCCATGTGCCCATGTATCTAGGTAATGGGGGTCAAAGGTTAAATACCCCTTCATAACCCTGTTGATAAGAGGGGAGCAAGTGAAAGATGATCCATTCAGGAGAAGCAAAGCTTGATTAATCATGGATCTATGAGTATTTATAACACTGTAAGATTTGCCCTTCTGAGCAAGATCACTTAAATAATTGGCAACATTGTGTACAGAGGGATGACAGCAATTAATTTGTTGCCTCTTACACCAAATATACCATTGTCTCCAAGCTGACTCATATTGCTTTTGGGATAAACTCCTCCATGAAGAAAGGATGTATTTGACAAAGAGGCAAGAAATGCCTCTTGCTTGGAGAGTTTTGTGGACAATACTCATGCGTGAAAGGATATTTTCTTCTCCAAGGGATGGTATTCCTCATTGCGAGGTGTCACAACTTTTTCCCAGCTCCTGGGTATAGAAATTGGTTTTTCCACCAAAAGTTGAAGTAGTAAAGGGAACCAGGGTTGAGTGGGCCATTTTGGTACAATAATTAATACCTTCTTGACACTGTCTTTCTGGATCTTCTGGAGTACTCTTGATAGAAGACTGAGAGGAGAAAATATATAGGGTATAAACTCTGACCAACTAAGAGTAAATGCATCGACATAAAAAGTCAATGAATTTGGCACCCAGGAAACATATTTCTCAACCTGGGGATTCTTAGCAGAGGCAAAAAGATCAATATCAGGGTAAAAGGTTATATCACAAATTTGTTGAAATGTGCCTCTATCAAGTTGACATTCTGTGGAATCACAGAATGACCTAGATAGCCAATCAGCCCTCGTATTTAATTTTCCTGGCAGGTATGTTGCCGACAGTTCGATGTTTCTGTCATGTGCCCAGAAGAAGATGTTCCTTACCACGTCCAGTAAGTCTAAATTTGTGCCCCCTTTTTTGTGTATATATGATACAGCTGTTGTATTATCTGATTTAATACAGATGTGACAACTTGACTTATCTGAGAAGGCCTGTTCTAATTTGTTGTCCTCTTGCATGCCCCCTGTAGGGGCCTTAGCCTAAAAAAGACCTATTGGAGGAACTAGATAAGGTCAGTGATTCCTTAAGAGACCTGTTGTTTGCCATGGGAGATAACTCATTGATGTCTTTGATTCGCTTGCAAACGTCTTCCCCAAAGAGAAAAGTTGAAATTTTATTATCAGCTGAAAAGAGGCTTTTATAGGAGGTTTTAAATGTAGGTCTTAAAGCGTTCCTCCTAAGCAAGGATAATTCAAATTGAGCATTAGCTTGCAACAGAAGAGTATCAACAGCTAATTTTTTTATATTTTTCAAATTCGGCTTTTTTGCCTGGAGTTCCTCTGTAATTTGCAGAGTTGCTGAGTTAGATGATGATAATGTTTGTTGAATTTTCTGCAGATTGCAATCCCGAATTCTAAAATTTGAAGATTGACTCTTGGAGGAGCAGAGAGGTGGGCATTTTCTGGAATAGGATGTCTATCAATTAATTTTTCAAGCTTGTCTTTCTCCATGGGATTAGTACAGTTTCTATTGCAGAAATTAGCCAAATTTTCATTTACTCATGGTCCTGTTTTTTTGTCGCCGCCCCATGAAGTGAGGAGCGACATATAGGGATTACTTTTGTCGTCTTGCGTCGTCCACGTCACACTTTCTCTTATCCGCCACTCCTCTTTAACCTATGAATGGATTTTGATGAAACTTTCAGTGATACTTTATCACATAATGGCATTGTGCACCTCCTATTTTATTTTTTGATCTGCTGTATTTTTTCCAGAGTTATGCCCCTTTTCCACTTAGAATTCTGTCTGAAACGCCAGGCGACACACGTCTTCCATGGGAGACTCATATCTAAGATACTGAGTTATATTCGATAGTAATATCGGGCAAATCAAAATCTATAAATTCATCATGGTCATCAAAATCTTGATCATGAAGTGAGATGGAATCTCCAAATAAATCATTAATTTCCTCATGATATGGTTTTGTTCAATTTTTTGAAAAATTTGAAAAAATAAAATTTAAAATAATAAATTTTGATATCGTCTACGTTGGGTAAAGGGTTAATGCTATCATTTGTCTCTGAAAATTCTTTCGTAATTTTATCATCATTACTACTGGATTCTCTGGTATCAGTGTGTGGTTTTGATTTATAGGATGCATTTCTGCCCCAATGAACAGTTTCACTGTCATGATATTGAGAGCGTCGATACGACTGGGTCGAGTTTGGCCAGAACTCATCATCATGGGGTGGTTGTACTTGTATAGAATTTTTTGTTTGTTGTGATTGATCAATGATACTACTAGTGTTTACGTTTTCGACTTTGTCAAGCCTATGATTCAATGATGTTATAGAATTCAGTATGTCTTGTAAAAGAACATTTTGTTGAATATTACTTACAGAATTATCTGTCAAAGGTATTGTCGACAAGGTCCCGAGAACAATCATCATTATCTTTATCAGATAAATCTAGCTGTTTTGCCAGCTTGGAGTGAATTGTAATACCGGAAGTTCCAGGTATGTCTCCCATGGAAACGGTGTGTTTACGCTTCCGGCCATTGGATTTCGGTGATTTGACTCTGACTTTGTCAGGTTGCATCTTAGCTGCGATTACTGATTTTTTCTGTGCATCATATTTCTTTTTAATGGCGATTTTACGGCTTTCCCCTCCTCGAAACCAGATATGGCTGTTTCCTCTGTATCCGAGATGAAGATACTTAATAAATCATCTCGCTCTTCGTCGGAATTAGAGGTCGACGAATGTTTGTGTGATTTTGCCAGTTGAAGTTCTATATCTTGATTAAGATTGAGGGGATCATTAGATTTAGCCCAGCCTCCGATGTGGGGAATATGATTATGAGTATTTCTCAGGCATGTTAAGTGTGTGCTCTCGACGACAAAATATGAAGATTGGAAGTGACACTACATTTTATACTGGGGTATTCATGCTCACTCACCCTGAAAAATCTTGTGGCTTCCGTCACTGTCGGTTGGCTTTGAATTGAGAAGTGTGTGCAATATGTGACGACATAATGCTACTGTAATCCTAGATACTTGGGAGTTTTATGTGGGAAAGAATCTCCTTTTTTGAGGATGCCAGACACAAATCAATGAAAGAATTGGTGGATCCAAGGCTGTAAATGGATGATAGAAGTGAACAACGGTGGTTTCAAGCATTCAAGGCTGGAACTTTATAATAATTATAAAAATTATTTCATGTTTCCCAGTTTTGGGAAAGTGTTCCTTCCCTATTCTTCCATGACACCCTCTTGTTAAACTCCTAAGCTTTTTGGCTATTTTTATTGAAATTTTTTTATTAAATTTCTTGGGAGTTTAACGTGTATTACAGAATGTTTAGTTTGTTTATCACCATGGTTACGTCGTCACCCTAGGGGTGTTGGGTCGTTTTGGTCTTGCATCTTCTATCCGATGTATTGTTTTTCTCTTTGTATGAAGATCTAGATTTGCATCAGGTAGCTTTTAAATCGGTTACTGAATTTGGGCCTTTTCGTGTGCCTGATGTCTTGTTTCGGTTTTTTTCTTTGATGTTGTTTACATTGGCAGCGTTCTCAAATATATGTAGTATTTATTATTATATTACTGTAGGATACATTGAATATGATTCTGGTAATGTAGCTAAAAAAATTTGGATTTTGTCCACACTTAGCCTCTATCGGGATGCCCTTGGGCTCATGATGTTCCCTTCGAAATTTTTTTTTATAATTTTTTTGAATTTAAGTTTGATTGCTATTATTCATGAATCTTTATCATATATTTTGTTGTGGTGTTTGTAGGAGTGCCATCGACTTTGTCTTTTGATTGTAATTATAAAAGCTTACTGCTCTAAATGCAGGGCGAGGAAGTCTTCCTTGGATTTACATGCTTGTTGCCTTGCCTGCATTCAATGCACTCCTATGGATTCTTGTCCTACTTGTGTACACTGGGATGAGAAATGTTGGAGACGGGTGTTATGGTATGTTGTTGGCGGTGAGGTTCCTATGCCGGAGCTCTCACTGCAATATAATTCAAGTTTTTCAGTTTCTATTTCAGAGGAACAAGAACATGGTGATGGTATTGTGACACCCATCAAAAGTGTGCTACTGTCGTCACGCTCTGATGAGCAAACATAGCTAGCTGCAAAGGTGCTCAAGAATATTAAGCAAGGGATAAGGCTTCTAGTTAGTGTTCTTTATCCTTTGCAAGCAACTAGCTCGACCGGTGAAGTGGTTACTCCGGGAGCTGTGACACCGGGTAAGTTTGTTACGGTCGAGGGTAGTGTAGATTTGGATAGAGCGAGCATCTCAAAAACTAAAGCTCACCCAGCGACGACGGAAATAGGGAGGGAGTCAGCAAGTTTCTCTTCAGGAGGCTTGGCGAGGTCTGATAGACCTTGAGCGGGAGAGCCTTCTCTAACCCAGCAACATTTGGGGCCAAATGTTGTTTTGAGAAACTTCCATGAGCTGGAGCATACGTTCACACCCACCGCTCGGGACGCTCCATCTAGACTGCAGCCGGCTACAGTCAAGGCTTCCTCCGCTACGTTAGTAAAGCACACACAACCGCATGCTAGCTACCCGACTTAAGATATCCAGCCAGCTGCACGAAGACAGAGCCAGTCTTTGCCTGTGAAGTCGGACCATCTGGTAGCTAGCGATCCGAGGCTTCGTTCATTGGGACGTGTGGAAAAAAGATCTACCTCCGGATCTCCTCCCAGGAGCAGCAAGCGGCGAAAAAACAGAAGACTGCTGCTCCTGAAGCCTCGGTAACAGATTTGCTGTCGCAGATTGCGCAGCATCCCAGCAAGTGCAAGAGCAACCTTCCGCAGACTCTGGTGGAGAGCTGTCCGACGGTGCTGGGTTGGTTCAGTCATCTGCACATGCAGATGCGATGGACCAAACTTCACAGCTGAAACAGTCAGAAACAGAGAAAAGGAGGAGGATTACCCTTCCCTTTCGGAACAGCATATGGTAGCGATGAATTTTATTCATCAATACTGTCCTGACATTGTTCCACCTGATCGGCAAACTGCAACTACTGGAGAGAAACCGCTGTCATCTCTGGACAAAGATTTCATGCGGAGGAAAGAGGATGTTCTTTCCTTCTCGACAATCTTGGCAGGTTCAGAGGCCTTCAGCCATGCTAACGACTCCGTATTCAACCTGTCTAGTGCCAAGAAGAAGGGCGGTTTCTTATCGACATCTTCTATCAATATACCGTTCCTTGGACCACGTTCATTTAATATGGTTGGAGAAGATGTCCAGAGAGCTTCTCTGCGTTTAGATGAGCAGGCCGGGGATTTAGATATGTCCCTACCTGCATCATTCAGTATACGCTCGGAAATGATGGAATGTGCTATTTTGGCCAATAAAGCAAATCTGGATGGGATGTTCTACGCAGATCACCTTAATTTGGGGATGTTTATTTTTTCGCTTAGAGTTCTTTCCAGGGCAGTCATGTATGCCACATACAACTATGCCCTGACAGTGGCGAATCTGGAGTTGATCAGACATGATGCTGCTCTTGTGTTGTCATCACTTATAGATGACAAGGTGAAAAACTCTCTCCGAGTCGCCCCGGTCTCTGGACATACTGTATTTGACAACAAGCTTTCATTAGATTATGAACAGGCTACAAAGAAAGCTTCCAGTGCACTGCTACTGAAGTCTGCGTCTCAAAAACATGCTTCAGCAGACCGGGGTAAGCGAGGCTATTTTACTTCACAATCAACTGAAGGGAACTCCTCACGAGGATACAAGAAACCCTCTTATAATTACTCTGGAGGTCGTCAGTATAGCGACTTGGGAAAGGGGTGCAGATCTGATCAAGACTATAGGTCAGACGCCCCATAGCCGACGCGACGAGGTTCTTCATGGGGAGGATGTAGTTTCTCCTCCTGTAAGCCTCGTAAGTCGTACAGGTGATGGACAAGACCTCTGTTGCTTGCCAGTTGGCGGAAGGTTATCAAACTTTGCAAGAAACTGGATAGACATCCCGGAAGTTCAGTGGGTGAGAAGTGTAGTCTCGGAAGGACTACGGTTATCATTCCGAGCAAAACCCCCACTTATAAGATGTCCGCGTTTGACAATTCTTCTGGCGGATTCTTTCAAAAGAGAGCCTCTCCTTGCGGAGGTACAGGCTCTCTTATTGAAGGAAGCAATACAGGTCGTCGAGAATCAAACAAATTCTCAAGGTTTTTACAGTAACCTGTTCCTCTTACCGAAGCCAGATGGCTCATTCCGGTAATAGACTGGAGCTGGATAAACAGGTTGATCGTAGCTCCAAAGTTCTATATGGAAACCATTTGGTCAGTAAGTTCGAGTGGACGATTATGCAGCAAGCATAGATCTAAAGAACGCCTACTTTCATGTCCTGGTACATCCAGGCATTCAGAAAGTATCTGCGGTTTGCTGTGCAAGGAGAGGTTCATCAGTTCAGAGCAATATGCTTTGGTCTGAACCTAGCTCCTTGGGCTTTCACTCGAATAATGAACTCGGAAATGCCATACTTCCGAGCTCATTCGTCTGTGGTAACATCGTCTTACTTGGACCACATTCTTCAGAAATATGGCAACAGAATTATTCTTCAGAACGATGTTCAGAGTCTGTTTCTATTGTTCCGACATCTCGGTTTCTTAGTAAATGAGAAAAAGTTGGATCTAGCTCTGTCCAAGTCTTTCATTCACTTGGGAATGAGCTTCGAGACTCCCAACAATCTGGTCCGTCTGCCATTACCCAGAGCTAAATTAGTCAGTTGTTATGCTCACTTTTGTCTAAACTCTCCCGCTGAGACGGCGAGGGAGTTTATGAAACTGATGGGGCTGTGCGGAGCGGCTGCTGATCTTATTCCGATGGGCCACCTGCGCATGCGTCCCCTCCAGATATTCCTCAGCTCCATTGATTCAGCAGATTCTGTTAAAGATCAAACAGTCACACAGCAAAATCCTGCTGGTAACACCTCTGTCACAGAAACCTTGGATCGATCTTCTCAGGTGTCTGTTATGGGTCATTTCCTGGAAGCTTCCTCCTCGAAAGGATGTTCTGTATAAGGGGAAGTCTCGCGCACTGCATCACCACCCGGAAGGTCTCAACCTTCACATATTTCTGTTGTGCGGTCCTTCTTGCTCAGAAAATATTTTACAGGACGAACAGTGGATGCAATTTCTAACTGCTATAGGACTTTATCTAAGCTAGATAGAAATTGTTCTATCAATAGACCTAGAACCCTCAGATTAACTCCTAAATGGAATTTGGCTTGGTTCTGTTGAAGTTTTAAGAAGCTCCATTTGAGCCGTTAGACGATGTAGAGTTCAAATTCTTGACCTATAAACAGCCTTTCTCTTAGTCTTTACCTCTGCTAGAAGAGTTAGTGAACTTCATGCATTATCTGTCGATGATTGCCATTGCCGTAGTGTTCGTAATACTATTACCCTCACTACGGAAATGGTATTTTTGGCTTAGAATCAGATTCCAGATAAGTGGCTGGAGCCTATTATTATTAAGGCTTTACCGTCCTCGGATAGCCGTAGACCTTTGCTGTGTCCAGTAAGAGCAATGCACATTTATAAACGTCGATCAGATTTTATAGATAAGGAAGAAAAAGATTCTTTCTTTCCTTGATTCCTAACAGAAAAGATATATCTGCTCATTGTATCGCTAGATGGATTCAGTTGGCAATACATATTGCCTATGAAAGTCTATCTTCGGATCATCGTTCTGTCAACAAGATTTCAGTGCTTGAGGTTAGAGCACTGTCCACTTCTTGGGCTTATTCTAACAGTATAGCCATTACTGATCTGATGAAGGCTGCCTACTGGACACAGCCCTCTTCATTTACCAAGTTTTACCTTAGAAATTTAGAGTCCATCTCTGGTGACCTTAGATCGTTGGGTCCTCTTTTTGTTGCTCAGAATGTCATCCATTAATTTTGCATCTACAAGGTGTTTAGGCAGTCTGCTCAAGCACTGACGCCATTTCACTGCCCTCTTTGTTCTGAGGAATTTATCCTCAGAACAAGGAGAATGGGGGGGGGGGGACGTTTTTTCACTTAGGTTATCTGGCTTTATAGTGAAAAGCAAGGGATACATCCTCCAGGGACAGTAGTCCAGCGTTGGTGCTGGGTAGTTTTAATGTGTAGCTCGGTGTGAAGCAATAACTATGTCTCATTTATGTACTGTTTTTAAAGTGTAGCTCACTGTGAAGCAATTGTAGATGTTACGTGTCATACGGGCGTTAATATACAATCCTCGGACACTTTTAAATGAGTATAAAGCATCTCATTCTTTGGACTAGCTTTATATTATTGGTTTCCTTCACCGAATTAGCATAAGGGGTTATGCTGGCATTAAATGGAGAAATTATGTAATGCTCCTGTGTCTTCTCCTATTCTCCTGTAGGAGCTATTTATTGAAGTAATTGAGAGATTGGATTTTCCTTCAAGTCCTAGGCCCTCCAGCCTTTTTACGATTCAGCTAGTCTGGGCCATTGGTTGTAGTTTAAAAATATGATAAATTTGAAGTAATTTGTATATTTTTTATACTAACCAATGGCCCAGATTGGGATGGCCCTCCCATAAGTGGGCACTCATACCTCCCCGCTGATTATAACATTTAGCAGGCACTGTAGAAAGAATGATGGTTGGTGCCAATTTCGGTACCTTCCTGGATACTGCGTATGTGCAGATAACAAAAGTATGGAGGACCAGATAGGACTTGATTTTTTGAGTTTTGTATTCAAATTTGGGGGATTGGGGAGGGGGGGGGGGGGGGGGTTCAAAATTTGTGTTTGGCCCTGAATTAAATTGAGTTAGCACCAGCTAGTCTGGGCTATTGGTAAGTATAAAAAATATACAAATTACTTAAAATTCATCATTTTCTTTTTATTATATCTTTTATTGGTCAAGTTGTGTATGGCGATGGTCGGTGCATCTGGGTGGTGGGCATCTGGACATCCTCATACTGTTAGCACAATAACTACCATTACTACCCACCTCCTGCAGGAATTCTCCACAGTGCAGACGGGGTGGAGATAATTTCCACTAGTTGAGTTGTCGTCTTCAACCTTTTAGAAAAAATATCTATTCGCAGTTAGTTAACATTACAGCATATCCCCCTCCTCACCCAAACCCACTTCTCACCCCACTACCGAAGTTAGGTGTTCTTGTAACTATGTCACCAATTTACCACACTCAAATGATGTGCATAACTTTTTGGTTTTACTTTTAAGCTGACCCAGAAAACCGACTTCAGCTGCTGCATTTTGGTTTGACTGCCTTATCAAAATGAAAACTTGTGAGTGGAACCCACTCCTTTTATATTTGACGTATGAACCTGTATACAGACGATCACGTTCTTTCTTCTTCTGCATCATACATTTTTGGAAACAAGGCAACCGAAAGCTGTGACATTGAAATGTCTCTTCACCTGAGGATTCGATTGCGAACTTAAATGACCTGAGGCCTGACTCCAGTTAATGGGTGGGCTACAGTCAGCAAATGCCTCATTAGTTGAAAACAGGTTTCAAGAGTGTGAATTTAAAAAAACAACAACAATGAATTCATCCAGAAAATATGACGTCACTGATGATGGCACAAACAAAATGTTGAAGATATAATGCGGTCTTTGTAGCTCTGTCTGACTAATGCAATGACAGCCATTGAAACTGAGTCCAATGTGCAAGTTTAATCTACTTTCTACTGCTGTGGCATTTCAGACCACACTTCATCTTAATTCGTATACAGCCGTCTCTATACAAGGGAGACCATAAATAGTTTGAGGTTCTGTTACCAAGCCACAGCACCACTCTCACTGAAAGGCATGCCCTGAACTCACCAAAATAGTCTATCATTACAAAAATCAGCAAGTCTGAAAACACCAATTTTACCAAAACGTACTACAAGTAGCTGAACTGTCTTAGTATTTCTTGCAACATAAAGATGCTCCTTGCTTGAACAGCCCTACCACCGTGATAGGATTCTTCCGGGCACAGCTGCTATGGCGGTTCTGTCCCGAAGTGGCATTATGTCAAAACAAGTCTTTAACCAGCAGTGTCCCTTTTTCGACAAGATCATGTATGATGTCAGGGGACAAGATATAACTCTGTACCTCTAGCCACATAGATATATATGTATAAGTGTACATGCGATGTAAAACCACCCCAATGGAGAATTTATTCTTAAATTTTTTGCATACAAAGCTCCTTTTTACATGATAAATTTTGAAACCATCCAGTTTAACTCTTTACTCTGCTGAGTATTTTCAAGGTAGTTTTCATCAAATCTAGTCATGGCTACTTTGAAGCAGCCTTGACTAGGTTTGATGAAAAATTCAGCCAAATTCAACTCAACAAATCAATATTGAAAACACCTGATCAGTTTACAGGGGCAAATATGATTAAATGGGTCCAATACACTTATTTGAGTGGCAAGGCAATTTCATCCACTGAAATGTAACATCATTTAGGAAGCTACTGAAACAATTCATCGTGTGGACCTGAAAATATTATTTTTCACTCTCACAAGCGCTCATGAAAAATATAACTTTCAGGTCCACACTCATGAGATAATTCCATGATACTGACTAAAATGGAGTAGATTTTCTTTTTGATTATATGCTACAAGACATTTTATTGCACAATATTCAGCCCAATACAACCCCCAAAGCATTCGTTTCAAAACAATAACAAAGATCAGCTGATCATTCCTTCAAGGTGATGTGATGTGACTTAGCATGACATCATTTAGGAAGCTACTGAGGGATATTCCTCAATATCCATCGAGTCAATGGATATCAAGAAATATCTTTTAGATAATTTTCAATAATTCACGGGCTAGTTTATAATAAATACTCTTTTTATTATTAAAATACAGGAAAATTGCAAAACTCCTGTTCTTCCTGACAAAGTGGCTATTCATTTATCAAGGTTTCTCCGGTGTATTTATGTTTCTTTTAATGATTAATTCTTAACCTGCTGCGTATTTTCAAGATATTTTTCAGCAAATCTAGTCATCTAACTTTTTGCTTATCGATTTTCTTCAATTTCTGTCAAAAAGTCTTGCCGCTGTCAATGACCTTTGAACTTAGTTTAGTCAGGCATCAATATATTCCTTTGGCATGCACATTTATGATCAGATCACTTTGAAACTTAGTATGCTTGTTGGGGGTAACCTCCAGATGAGAGCTATCTATTTTCTTCAATTTCGGTCAAAAAATGTTGCCGCTGGCAACGACCTTCGATGAACGTAGTGCAGTTATGCATCAATATTTCCCTTTGGCACACCCTGCAGTGTACATTTTTGACCGGATAGCTTTGAAACTTGGTGTGCATGTTTGGGGTAACCTCCAGATGGGAGCTATCAATTTTCTTCTATTCCTGTCAAAAAATATTGCAGCTGGCAACGACCTTTGAACTTAGTTTAGTCTGACCTCAATATTTCCCTTTGGCACACCCTACAGGGAACATTTATGATCAGATTGCATTGAAACCTGGTTTGCTTGTTTGGGGTGGCCTATCGATTTTCTTCAATGACATTTGAACTTAGTTAAGTCAGGCATCAAAATATTCCTTTGGCACGCTCTACAGGTCACCTTTATGATCAGATAGGTTTGAAACTTGCTATGCTTGTTTGGGGTTACCTATAGATGGGTGCTAGTGATTTTCTTAGATTTCCATCCAAAAATGTTACCTCTGGCAATAGCCTTCAATGAATATAGTGCAGTTATGCATCAATATTTCCCTTTAGCACTCCCTGCAGTGCACATTTATGATTGGATCACTTTGAAACCTGGTGTGCCTGTTTAGGGTGACCTATAGATGGGAGCTATCCTCTTTCTTCTATTTTCGTCAAAAAATGTTGCAGCAGGCAACGACCTTTGAACTTAGTTTAGTTAGACCTTAATATTTCCCTTTGGAACACCCTACAGGGAACATTTATGCTCGGATTGCATTGAAACCTTGTATGCTTGTTTGGGGTGAACTCTAGATAGGAGCTATTTATTTTCTTCCTCATCCATCACAAAATGTTGCCATTTGCAATGACCTTTGATGAACTTACATGGCCTACAGAGGATTTATGCATCAATATTTTCCTTTGGCACACCCAGCAGGGCACATTTATGATCGGATCACTTTGAAACATGGTATGCTTGTTTGGGGTGACCTCTAGATAGGAACTATGGATATTCTTCCTTGTCCGTCAAAAAATGTTGCTGATGGCAATGACCTTTGATGAATTTAGTGCAGTTATGCATCAGTATTTCCCTTTGACACACCCTGCAGGGCACGTTTATGAATGAATCGCTTGGAAACTTGGTGTGCTTGTTTGGGATGACCTCTAGATGGGAGCTATCGATTTTCTTTTATTTCCGTCAAAAATAGTTGCCATTGACAACAACCTTTGATGAATTTAGTTAAAACTTGGTGCAGTTATGCATCAATATTTCCCTTTGACACACCCTGCAGGACACATTTATGATTGGATCACTTGGAAACTTGGTGTGCTTGTGTGGGGTGACATCTATATGGGAGCTATCGATTTTCTTCCATTTCTGTCGAAAAATGTTGCTGCTGACCTTTGAACTTAGTTTAGTCAGACCTCAATATTTCCCTTTGACACATCCGTCAGGGCACATTTATGATCAGTTCACTTTGAAACTTGGTATGTGTGTTCGGGGTGACTTCTAGATGTGAGCTATTGATTTTTTTTCATGTCCATAAAAAATTATTGTTATCACCAGCCTTTGAACTTACTGCATTTGTGCATCAACTTATCCCTTTTGCACACTCTGCAGGGTATATTTATGAATTTCCATAAGAAAGTAAAAAAAGCATTACCACAAGCAATGACCTTCAAACTTAGTGCATTTGTGCATTAACATCTTCCTTTGGCACGCCTCAGAGGGCACATTCATTATCAGGTTGTTTTGAAACTTTCTATTGCTTATGCAGGGTGACAAAGATAGGAGCTATCGATTTTCTTTTCATTTCCATCAAAAACTGTTACTGTTAGCAACAATCTTTGAATTTATTGCATTTGTGCATCAACATTCTTCTTTGACATGGCCTACAGGGCACATTTATCTTAGGATTGTTTTTGAACTTGGTGTGCTCCCAAATAATAATAGTGGGACCTCTAGATAAGAGCAATTGATTAGCATTCATTTCTGTGAAAAACGTTGCTGTTTACAATAACCTCTGAACTTAATGCATTTGTGTATCAACATTCTTCCTTTTGCCAGTCTTACAGTTTACATTTAAAAATGCATGGATTACACTGACGTTGTGCACACACAATGCTGTTATGTTTAAATTTCACCAAATAACATTGGTACCAATCATCTTCAATTTTACCATTTCATTTATAACTTAACAAGTTCAAGTTTGTCAAGTTGAGCTACAGTGTCATTGACACTTCCATTATTAATCCACAAACAGTCCTCAAAATAGTACAATGCTGAAAATAGCATGAATTCTGTGATACAGAACACTTTATTTTGTTACAAACAGAACTCCAAATGTCTTCCGATATAAAAACTGAATGTTGTCAGAGGATGTGACCTCATGTTTCAGGTTGTTTGCCAATCAGAACCCCTCAAATGAATCTACTGTTTGACAGAGTTTACAGAATTTTTCTGCAACATTTGTACGGATTTAATAAATTTTGATTTCTTTGCTTTCAGATGAACAAAGATTCTCATGTTATACTTTGTGGACAGATAGCCAAATACAATGAAACATCAGTATATCCACCTCCAATTCCTGATGATATAAAACAAATCTTGAAAGACCGAAATATTACTAGGTAGCTAACCTTACTATATTACTGAAAAAGACTAAAAAAAGTTCTTTCTGTTAAGGCTTGTTGGTCATAGTGTTTTAACTGGTTGAGTGCTAGAAGCCACTATCAAGGCTTACAAAAAAAATGAGGGTGCCAGAGTAAAAGCCAAAGTTTTCATTGCTCAAGTTTCATATTTAGTCAAACCCAAATAACATTTTGTTCATATAAATTTGTTCTATTACAAATTACTGGAGAGTGCCTGTGGGCACTCTCCAGTAATTTGTAATAGAACAAATTTTGAATAACAAGTTCAGACCACCAAAAATAATTTAGCCCTCAACCAGTTAAGGGTGAATATTCAATGCATTTCATAAGTGTGGTCTTGTTAAGTCGTATCTGATATCTCGGGGTCTGAGTACAGATCCTGTATTATATGATAGAAGAGATCTGATATCTATGATTATCTTGTAAAATGGATGGCTACTGGTGTGTTGCGTTTGTGTATAATGGCTGCATTGTGTTCACAGATGTAGCTACTGAAGTGTCTTAGATTCTCCAATGTATTGTTAACCACATTTGTTGCATTGTAGCAGATAAATGTACTTTGGTGTCATGCAGTTGGGTTCCATTGGTCCTTTGTACCGTTTGGATATGCTTTTGAATCAAGTGGTTTTGAATAATTTGGTATATATATAATTAGCATGGGCTAGTGTTGGCCAGGACTAGTTTCACTTGGTCTAATGTGGCTTGAACAATCTGTCCACTAGCATGTATGAGAATGTCCTCTATGTGGGTTTTGCAAATGTCTGGGCGATGGCCTTGAGCTTTGGGTATATTCAGTTGAAGGTCCTTTGGAAAGAGGTTGTGTGAAATACACTTCTCTAGAAAGAGCATTTGAGAGTATGCATAATTGATTTTATCAGATGCAACACAATTTATTTATTTATTGGCATTCAAGATCACATATTGCTGCAAAATGGTTAATTGTGACTGCAACATGGATATAAAGTCCAGTCAAGACAATCATTTTTTCCCATTTTAGGAGACTTCCACCCAAGGCCTCACAATAAAATCCAACCAAAGTCAAAGACATTATCTCTTTCAACACGAGAGACCACTTTTCCGGTCCAGCAACACGATACATCATTATTTCATTAAGTAGGATGGCTACTAAGTGAACGTGTGTGGTAGAACAATGTGGTAGAAAAATATTAATTGCTCTACCCCCAAATAATGGATATGGACTCTTCCAATTTCGGCCATTTAACTGGCATGGAAGATACCACCAGTGTTCAAAGAGTTAAGTGCTAAAAGAGGTATCAGGTTGATGTTGATACAATTATGACGAGCAGGTCAATGCTGCAGATATTTTTGCAATCTTGGTACCATAATCATTCAAAATATGTGCTGAGTACTGCTGAAACGAATTTATTATACCCCCGCTTCGAAGAAGTGGGGGCTATATAGGAATCGCCCTGTACGTCCGTACGTCCGTACGTACATCCGTCCGTCCGTCCATCCGTACATCCGTCCGTACGTCTTTCCAGACATGAAATTCTTGTGTGCGCAACTCCTCCTACATTTATCAATCAATTTGGACAAAACTTTTCGGACATCATCACTACTAAGTGAACATGCGCATATTCCAAGATTTTTGATCTGCGACAATTTTAACCAGGTTTTCTCCCTTTGACTTAGATTTATTGTGTCTTTCCATCCAAACAAATTCTTGTGTGCGCAACTCCTCCTACATTAATGAACCGATTTTGATGAAACCTTTCAAACATCATCTCTACTAAGTGAACATGTGCATATTCCAAACTTTTTAATCTGCGACAATTTTAACCAGGTTATCTCTCTTGAACTTTGATTTAATATGGGTTTCTACATGAAATTCTTGTGTGCGCAACTCCAACTACATTTATCAATCAATTTGGACAAAACTTTTCAGACATCATCACTACTAAGTGAACATGCGCATATTCCAAGATTTTTGATCTGTGACAATTTTAACCAGGTTATCTCCCTTTGACTTAGATTTATTATGTCTTTCCGTTCGAACAAATTCTTGTGTGCGCAACTCCTCCTACATTAATGAACCGATTTTGATGAAACCTTTCAAACATCATCTCTACTAAGTGAACATGTGCATATTCCAAACTTTTTGATCTGCGACAATTTTAACCAGGTTATCTCTCTTGAACTTTGATTTAATATGGGTTTTGGCATGAAATTCTTGTGTGCGCAACTCCTCCTACATTTATCAATCAATTTGGACGAAAGTTTACAGACATCATCACTACTAAGTGAACATGCGCATATTCCAAAATTTTTGAGCTGTGGCAATTTTAACTAGGTTATCTCCCTTTAACTTAGATTTATTATGGGTTTCTACATGAAATTCTTGTGCGTGCAACTCCTCCTACATTTATCAATCAATTTGGACAAAACTTTTCAGACATCATCACTACTAAGTGAACATGCGCATATTCCAAGATTTTTGATCTGCGACAATTTTAACCAGGTTTTCTCCCTTTGACTTAGATTTATTGTGTCTTTCCATCCGAACAAATTCTTGTGTGCGCAACTCCTCCTACATTAATGAACCGATTTTGATGAAGCCTTTCAAACATCATCTCTACTAAGTGAACATGTGCATATTCCAAACTTTTTAATCTGCGACAATTTTAACCAGGTTATCTCTCTTGAACTTTGATTTAATATGGGTTTCTACATGAAATTCTTGTGTGCGCAGCTCCTACATTTATCAATCAATTTGGACAAAACTTTTCAGACATCATCACTACTAAGTGAACATGCGCATATTCCAAGATTTTTGATCTGCGACAATTTTAACCAGGTTATCTCCCTTTGACTTAGATTTATTATGTCTTTCCGTTCGAACAAATTCTTGTGTGCGCAACTCCTCCTACATTAATGAACCGATTTTGATGAAACCTTTCAAACATCATCTCTACTAAGTGAACATGTGCATATTCCAAACTTTTTGATCTGCGACAATTTTAACCAGGTTATCTCTCTTGAACTTTGATTTAATATGGGTTTCTGCATGAAATTCTTGTGTGCGCAACTCCTCCTACATTTTTCAATCAATTTGGACGAAAGTTTACAGACATCATCACTACTAAGTGAACATGCGCATATTCCAAAATTTTTGAGCTGTGGCAATTTTAACTAGGTTATCTCCCTTTAACTTAGATTTATTATGGGTTTCTACATGAAATTCTTGTGCGTGCAACTCCTCCTACATTTATCAATCAATTTGGACAAAACTTTTCAGACATCATCACTACTAAGTGAACATGCGCATATTCCAAGATTTTTGATCTGCAACAATTTTAACCAGGTTATCTCCCTTTGACTTAGATTTATTATGTCTTTCCGTTCGAACAAATTCTTGTGTGCGCAACTCCTCCTACATTAATGAACCGATTTTGATGAAACCTTTCAAACATCATCTCTACTAAGTGAACATGTGCATATTCCAAACTTTTTGATCTGCGACAATTTTAACCAGGTTATCTCTCTTGAACTTTGATTTAATATGGGTTTCGGCATGAAATTCTTGTGTGCGCAACTCCTCCTACATTTATCAATCAATTTGGACAAAAATTTACAGACATCATCACTATTAAGTAAACATGCGCATATTCCAAAATTTTTGAGCTGTGGCAATTTTAACTAGGTTATCTCCTTTTAACTTAGATTTATTATGGGTTTCTACATGAAATTCTTGTGCGTGCAACTCCTCCTACATTTATCAATCAATTTTGACGAAACCTTTCAAACATTATCACAACTAAGTGAACATTCGCATATTCCCAAATTTTTGATCTGCGACAATTTTAACCAGGTTATCTCCCTTTAACTTGGATTTATTATGGGTTTTCAAATGGGATTCTTGTGTGTGCAACTCCTCCTACATTAATGAACCGATTTTGAATACATGTTGCACATTGTAAATGTGTTTTTCCAAATGTAAACCATATATGTGTGGGCTCTTTAAGTACTCAGTGCTGTTCTGTGGAAGGCCACATGCAAATACAAATTTCAACAACAAAAAATGATCTTTATGTATACATTTCCTTATGGCCTTCGCCTACATGATCAGAAGTGCATTCCTCTAAAAACCCAAAGCGGGGGTATTAATCACCTTCAGTGATAGTTCTAGTTTATTCATTTATTGGTGTTTAAGGTCACATACAATGGCTAATCATGACCGTGAGATTTTTATGGGTGGAGGAAGCCGGAGTACCCGGAGAGAACCACCGAGCATCGATGAGTAACTGTCAGCTTCTCAACATTCCGAAGCCAGAGTACCCGTAGAGAACCACGCGCATCGACGAGTAACTGTCAGTTTTTTTCTTAACATTGCATCTCTGGTCAAGCTCCGCTCAAGAAGGGTTACACAGCAGAAGGCATGTGCACCATGACATGCAGTACACCTTAGTACACGGCGTCATCATGCCCCCATGTAGACAACCGGGATAAAGTGTCTTGCCCAAGGACACAATGTAGGTCATCCCGGATGGGGATCGAACTCGGGACCTGTAGCATAGAAGTCCAATAGTCTACCACTGAGCCACCATGCTCCCCTGCTGAAACGAATACCAAGTTTTTGTATTTGAATATTTGTGATTCGATTTGTATTGGAATAATCGATCAGATAATCTATCATGACCATTATGTATGAAAGAAAAATGACAATAGCTGTACTGATCACACTGCAGGCCTTGCTGTTTAAAAAACACTGGCACTTGGTATGCCATGCACCTGAGACAAAATTTGCATGTGCAATTTGTTCCCATGGGCGTGCATTCGAAGTGAGGACCAGTTTATTTTTATTAGTTAAAAATTATCCATTGGGTGTGTAATTAGGCATACTTAAATGTAAAGAATCTCTTGCCTTGAGTGGCTTGAATTTGATGTGATTATGTGATGATGATGTACTCCTAATTCTTTTTGATTCACTGCTCAGATTAATGTCACAAATAGTTCAATGATTGCCTATTCCACACAATGGGGATTTCTGGTGAGAATACGTTTCAAGTCATGAAAAGTGTATGGCAAGAAATTATTATATGCACCAGTGACCAACAACCCCTCGTTGACAGTCACCAGTGAAAAACAAATTTTAATGTTAGATTTTAAAAGAAGTTTTTTTATGATGTACATTCAAAGTATTAATCAGTTTAATAATTAATAAAACCAGAACATGATTTATTTTTGTTCATACAAAACTCTTTAGTGAAGTGCCATGAATTGTCAATTTATTCTGGAAACAGCATTACTCACAATGAGGGATTTTTTCAGCATTGTAATCTGCAACTAGAAGCACTTCATCAAGAGAAAGTCACACCAGACAGACACGTGTTCAGAAAAAAACCTGCACTCGACTGTCAGCACTTGTTGGATACAATGTTAGTTAAACAAGTCTGATTTGTGCGAAATTGTGATTCAATGCATTGGTTTATAATTAAACAACATGTATCAGGGACATGTGCATTGTATCTTTCAGATGAAAGGGAATTATTCCCAACTGCCTGACAGTTTACTGTTGATTTCTGCCTTTGAGGGTGATCACAGAGCAAAGTATGAATGATCGTTTAATGTTCTTTTGGACAAACAACATAGAAGTACAAATATTTGAATACTAATTTTGTATTCGAATAAGCATTGTTTGTTATTCCAATTTGAATATTCCATTATTCATTTCAGCACTAGTGCTGGGTGAAATTTTTAAATTGATCCAAGCCCAAGGCAGTCAATTTTAGTGTTGGCAGTGTACAAATGGTGCCACCCAGCCTGGGCATACCACTAACTTTTCAAATATGCTAACTGTGAAGTAAAATTGTTAGTTTTTACCAATCCTGGTATTTGTAAAGCTGCATACCCAAAATTTTTCTTGGCAGACGATATTGAGCACCCCCAGTAAATTGAGCAAAATTGTCGGCAGCGTGCAGGATCATTATTCAACTGGTAGAGTGCTGAAGCCTATAATTGGGCTTCATTCTGAAGTGCAGGTACTGTAACTTAAATTCTTCATATTCTGTGGATGTGCTTCATATTATCTTTGAAGTGATATTATTTAACCTGCATAGCTTTGCCTTGTTATAATTTATGGGAGAGTGACTTCAGGCACTCTCCAATAAATTGAAACAAGGTAAAGACATTCGAAAAAAATTTGATAACCAAAAATAATTTAGCACTCTACTACCAGTTAAACCACCAAACAAAATTGTCAGGCTTGTCATTTAAATCAACAGTAAAATAAAAACTTGGGAGAAGCGACATTTGATGTCCTTGATGATACATCATAATTATAAACATAGAATTTGCTGTTCAGAAGCAGTTGTGTGATTGTTGCACAGGTTAACCCTTTACCTAACAAATCGCCCGCATCCGCCCGCGTAATATACAAATTGAGCAGTTGAAAAAAAATAATTTTTCAAAATATTTCAACAAAACCATATCATGTGACCCCTCATTGGAACGAGCTCATTGAGCTCGTTCCAATGAGAGGTCACATGATATGGTTTTGTTGAAATTTTTTGAAAAATTTTAAAAATTTATATTTAAAATAATAAATTTTGATATCGTCTGCATTGGGTAAAGGGTTAACCCTCTACACATTGATGTTGAAATATCAAAATTTCAATCTGAAAATTATTTTTCCCATAATGCAACAAGGAACAAGGAAGTTAACTGGTAGAGTGCTAAATGTTTTTGGACACCCAAATTTGTTCACGTCTTTGCTTTGTTACAGTTTATGAGAGAGTGACTGCAGGCGCTCTCACATAAATTGTAACAAAGCAAATCTATAAAGACTAAATAATTTCACTTCAGAGGTAATATGAAGCATATCCACTAAATATGAAGCCTTTATGTTACAGTACCTGCACTTCAGGGTAAAACCCAAATATGGGCTTCTGGTCCTCTACCATTTAACCGATTTAATCTTGTTTGACAGAGCTCATTGAGTTAACTTCCTCGTGGCATCATGGGAATATTTTGCTGCTTGAAATTTTCATATTTTGACATTAGAGTACAGGGGGTTAACTAGTATAAGTCATTTGGGCTTCCCACATGACAGGGCACATTACAGAGCCTGTTACATTTAGAGTTAGTCATAAAAAGGAGTCTTCCCACAGGGAGGAATAACAACTGGCGGGTCCTTTTTAGGACTAATGAAGATCTGAGGTGGCCTCATGTCTGTCAGTCTCTGTTTTGTGGGAAGCCTAAATGCTTAATACTAAAGATTACTCATCTTGCATATAAATTTTACTCACTCCTAGTCAATTTGAGGGGTGTGTGGCAATTTTTTTTCTGGAATTCCAGACAGGTATAATTTTTTTTAACATCGCCTCCATCATTTATCCTTTCAGTAACAGTTTTACTTGACCACTTTGTATACATTCTTTTTCAGAGATAGATTTCTTGTGCTGCATTATGAAGAAAAGTTTAAAGAAAGTCTCATGATATTAGCAGAGTTATATTTTCAGGGAAAGATCAAGGTAAGACAGCATTTATTGAATATACAAAAATGGAGGAAAGAAAACAAAGGAAATCCATGAAACTGAAAGTGAAATCAAAACTATCAAGATGTTTAGCTATATCTTGTAACAACTCTGTTGTTAGTGTAATTCAGGGGTTGATCTCCAACTGATGAACAAATGGATTCAAGGGTTCATAAACAGTTTATTATATCCAAAATATTCTGGATTTACATGGTATCTGATGGTTCGTGTTCAAACAATTACCAAAAATGGCCATTGACCGATTACAGGTTATTTGAGCTCACAATCAGCCAATTCTGATGTAATACTGTGCACTACTATAAATTGAACTTATTTTGTGGGTTTGCAGTCCATTCCCTACTAGATAGGTCGAGACTTGAAAGAACTACATTAAATTGAACATATTTCAGTGTTAAACTCCATTGACTCGGGTCCAGTAAAATTACCAGTCGCGTACACTTGGGCGGTAAACGTGGCTCTTCTCAGAGCCACGTTTACCACCCAAGTGCACGCAACTGGTAATTTTTACTGCGATCCGAGTCAGTGGAGTGCAACCTTCACTTTTCCGGTATGAATTGCCACAAGAATGCTCAATTGTAAGTTTTACATTTCATTTAACTTGTATATCCCATAAAGGGGGCGTCTTGAGAGATTAGGAATACACATTGTGGTGGTTTTTCAACTTTATTGAATGGTATTTATTTATTTATTTTATATTTTATTTGAGTTTAAGGTCATATACTTATGCACAATGGCTAATCATGACCATGACAGTGTTATGGGTGGAGGAAGCCGGAGTACCCAGAGAGAACCACCGAGCAGCTGCCAGTTCCCCAACATCATAACTCCGCACTGCAGCAGAGGCAGGGTTAGATTGGTTGAAGACGTTACCATCGATGTGCAGTACACCTTAGTACATGGTGTCATCGTGCCCCCATGTGGACAATCAGGGTTAAGTGCCTTGCCCAAGGAGACAATGCAGGAGTCCGAATTGATCGCTCAGACGGTCACCCATCCAAGGATTAACCGGGCTCGATGTTGCTTAACTTCGGTGATCTGACGAGAACCGGTTACCGCAACGCCACACTGCCCCCATTGAATGGTATCATTGACATCATTTTACATTAACAATTAAACAATTGCATAAGATAATAAAATATGGTTAATGAATCATCACAAAAATTGCTTGGCAACAATCAGTTGAACACTGATGTTCCAGGAGCCGTAGCTATTATCAGCCGATTGCCCACAATCGGCCAATTGGGGTGATCGATTCCGATCATCAGTTGAACACTAATGGTGGTGGATATATAAAAGAATGTATAGTATAAATATATAACGTTCATAAGTTTACAGAATATGGCACCTTTAATAAAATCTGGGCAAAATATGGAATGTATCGAAAAATACAAGATGCAATGAAATCGAAAATCAACACGGATAAATAACAGTACCAAACTCACCAGATATGTTATGTCTATGATCTAAATCTTTGCGGATAAGTATGTGACTTTGCAACTTAAATCACACAGAAAAAACGTATCAATGATTAGGCTGAAGACTGAATGACGGATAATGACAGAGGGAGAGGTTGGCAAAGGCCACCACTGCAGCCATCTTCACTTTCTTCAACACAGGCTGTTGACCACATTTATGCCTAAAATTTCTTGAATTTGTGCAGGGTGACTTAGGATGAGTAGATGAGAAAGTCATATTTCTTAATCAACCTACCTTGATTTTGTTTACTACAGGCTTGCACTACAGTGGAAGTCCCTAACTCGGAAAATATACTCTCTTTTTTTATCTTTCCAAAATAAGCCAAAACTGGGTCGAGTGCTGCTGGCATACAGCCAGTAGGGGACGCTCTTCTCCTAGTACAGATCCACGGCTTCCGGTACCAGTGCCCAGACATGTGACCAATAACTCATTCTTTTTTCTTCCACCATCTTGAGGAGATGTACTATCCTTCTGTGTTAGAAAACAGTGATACTTATACTCGACAAGAATTATTGATCTGAGGATCTTCTAATATCGGGACTGTTTTTATATATTCTCGTTTATTATTTTCATCCACATTTTACATTGTATTCTGTATTTTCTCCGTGTTCACGCGTGAATTTCGTGTACCATGCGATTCGGACATATTATTTTGGATTGATAATTTATGTTATCCTTTTGGATAGTATTATTATTATTGGAGTTAGGTGTCAGAGGGGGCTGTATGGGCAGGATTTCTCCTCTCCGTTGAGGGTAGAACCTCTGTTTTTTGGGTCCCTGTCCTCCGTCTGGGTTCTGTTGTGTTCCTGCTTGTCCGTTTTTTTCAGCCACCTTTCTCTCGTAATTGGGGGTGTTCTTCTACTGTCTCAATCTGTTGAGTTCACCTTTTTCTCTTCAGCTGTCACCTCTGTTGTGCCCAGGACTGTTCCTTGTGGCCAATGCCTTTTGCCCAAGCATGTGGACGATTGCCATGCTTCTTGTTCTACTTGTAATGGGTGGTTCTGTGGGTTTTGGTCATCCACCTTTTGGGCTTCTGTGAACCGTGTGGTGCGTTCTCGTGGCCGTTCCTCCCGCACATGTGGGAAGGAGGAACACTGTCGTTCGGGGCCTCCCGACATGACCATATTTGGTGAGAGTTATACCCCCTCCACGGGGGATGTGCAGTCTTTTCCTGTGGTGGATACTGCGGGATCTGTTGAGGTGTCTGGTGAAGGGATGCCTGGTTTCGGGACCATGGTCTCTCTCCAGTCGACGTCTGAGGCTGTCACTAAGGTTTTGACTCCTCCTTTGGAGCTGAGCTCGGTTGCTCTCTCCACTTTTCCACCAGTTTTAACAGCTCCTGACGTATCTGCTGCTACTGCTGCTCCGTCTGCAACGGCATCGGTCACCGTTCAGCCGGCCTCGGCTTATCCCTGCAGGGGTCTGCAGAGATGTCTGGTAGTGTTGACGTGGGATATCGGACTCAGCCTTCCCTGACTCGGCGAAGTCGGAAGGGGCTGCTGGCTGAACCCTCTGCTGTGGTCTCTCAGCCGTCGAGCCCAGCAGCTTTTTTTTGGATTCGGATGTTCATGGTGGGGGTCACCATGGACTGTGTTGCATTTCCATCCATGCACTCTGGTCCGACAGTCAGTTTTGCAGAACCGACATGTTTTGTCCCTCAGAGGTCTGCTGCAACTCGCCGCAGTTCCCGCACTGTGGATTCTCGAGGTTTGTTATCGCTGGTTAAAAGGGTCAGGATTGAAGCCACTTTGCCGGTTCGTTACCACGTCGAACCGGCTGACTTGGGCGGTGAGCTTAGGGAGGCCCTGGGATTGGGAGCAGTCCGCTTTATGATCCCCCAGGTGTGCCTACACCATGGGAGGCATCGGCTAGTTTACCCGTGATGGGCTATGTGTCTTCTGACTCTGAGGATGGGTCAGACATACCTGACGTCGAGGGCCAACAGTCTTCTGACTTGGCGGCAGTTCTTGACTTTGTGTTTGAATTCCTTCCAGATCTCAAACCATCAGACCAGCCAATGGTGTCAGCCAGGCCGCGAGCACTGGTCACACACCTACAACCTGTGGAGGAACCCGCTTCTGCGTGCCTTCGACCACGCTAGTCAGTACAGGTGGTTGAAGTGTTTGCAGCTTTGGACTCTAAGCTCAGTTCCAAGGCTATGAAGACTTTGCTTTGGACTCTAAGCTCAGTTCCAAGGCTATGAAGACTTTGTTGTTCACCAGGGCTGACACCTTTTTGCCTCCAGTGGATTATCGTTCCTACGATTCTGCGATTCTGTCAGTCTGCCAGACTTTGACGGTCTTGGATCAGGACTCCACCTCCCTCAGGCTTTCCAAGCCCAAGTTGGTCATTATTCCTATGGCGACTTTGGAGTCCTGTTGGGCTTATCGAGAGATGCTGGGCATGCTTTCTCTCTTGGATCATGTCGTCTCTGCTTTGGCTGCTTATCTGCCTCCAGATAAGTTTGACGACATACAGGCTCCTTCGCATGTGATTTCCAAGGCGCTCATGCATCTAACTCACAAGCATGCCTGTAACAAGACTAACTTGGAATTAGTTTGCCGGCACGCTGTGTTGGACACAAGCTGTTCCCTTCCTGCTCTTTGATCCGCTTCTGTGGCGGGTCTGCAACTTTTCCATGGTTCTGTGGCAACGGTCCAGGATGACGTCCTGCATCATTCCAAAGATCAGCTGCTAGTGCGTCAGCTTGATCAGCCTTCTGTTGGATGCAGGGGCCATTCTAACCCCATCTGCTTCCTCTATGAAGCCAAGGGCTGATCATCCTGCCGCCATTTCTACTTCTTACTCACATGGTAAGGGTAAGCATCGGCAGACCAGAGGGAGGACTTGGGATCCTTTATATAGTAGAGAAAGTAGTTTCTCCTCTCTTGGGCCTTGCCGGGGCTCGAGTTGAAGATCCTCACCTCGATTCGTCCCAGGTCGGGGAAAGGCTATCAGAGTTGGCAGACCATTGGGCCACAATCACATCTGATCCTTGGGTGTTAGATGTTGTTCGGTCCAGGCTGCACATATCCTTCTGGAGGCACCCCACTCTGTCGAGAGTGCCTCTTCCAACACAAGTTCCTTCAGATGTTCCACGCCGGGAACTTTTGATCACAGAGATAGACAATCTCCTGTCAAAGGGGCAATCGAGGTCATCAAGAACATTCATTCCATGGGATTTTATTCCCGCCTGTTCTTGGACGTCCGACTCCGACCGGTTATCAATCTTGAGTATCCTGTACCAGTCTGTCATTGCTCCCAAGTTCAGCATGGAGACTTTCAGATCAGTTCGCTGCTCCATTCACCAGGGAGATTTCGCTTCCAGCATCGACCTGCGAGATGCTTACTTTCACATTCCGATTTATCGGACATCGCGAAAGTATCAGACCTCTCCAACACTTTCTGCTCAGTCGTTGAAGGTCGAATGTGGATGCTCTGGATCTGGTGCTCCAGTTATCAGAGCCTCTTCATCGTCACCTTCTTCCCTGGATGGATGTTCAGTGGATTATGCAGGGAGTTCCTTTGGACTTGCCCTCGTCCAATCATGTTCTGACTGCAGATGCCAATGATCTCGGATGGGGTGCGACGTTGGATCCTCTAGGCCTTTCCCTTCACAGGGTATGGGACCAGGATCAAGCTGCTCTTCACATCAACCAGCAGGAGCTTTTCGAATCGTCAGGTCATTCTGATGTCCGACAATTCGACAGTGGTCGCTTACATTCGGAATCAAGGCGGCATGCTCTCGGTTCCCATGTACGAATTGGCTTGGGATCTTCTACTGCTCGCTCAGGATGTCAATGCCGGGGTGGTGGTTCGTCACATTCCTGGTCGTCTGGACGTTCTAGCCGACTCCCTGTCCTGATGGGGCAGGGTCATTTCCACCGAATGGATGCTTCACAGGGCAGTGTTCCAGTCGCTTAGCGATCTCTGGGGTTGTACCCACATCATTCTTTTTGCGATCTGTTGTAACCATCATGTGGACACTTTCGTGTCCCTGTGTCCAGATCCTCTGAATTTCGCCGTGGATGCTCTGTCACACGATTAACTAGGCCTTCCCACCAGTTCCGCTTTTGTCTCAGGTTCTAGCCAAGATACGAACCTGCAGTTGTTGAATCAATCTGATCTCTCCCCTCTTGCCTCAATGGGTGTGATCAATCAGCTCCGTTCTCTGTTGGTGGTGGTTTTGGCACATCTTCGTGTACGTCACAACCTTCTTTGCCAAGGTTACCCGAGGAGGTTTCTCGTCGACCCTAACTTGTGCCTTCACTCATATCTTTTGTGTGGTCCTGTCTTCTCCGTAGAGGTTTTTCGAGATGAGCAGTGGAGTGCATTTCTTCTTCAAGGTGGCACTCCACTGGTTTAGCCTATGTGGCTAAGTGTAAGGTCTTCTGTCGATGGTGTCCTGATCATTCTGTTGATTATGCCAATCCTTTGATAACACAGATTGCAGAGTTTCTGGTATATCTGTTTGTTTCTCGGGGTCTCCAACCTGTTACCATCAATGGGTACAGGTCCATACTTTCGGAGACCTTTTCGTATGTGGGAAAGTGTTGTATCGTCACTAATCCATACCTCTCCAAGCTTATTCGGCACTTTTCATTGAAAATGCCTCGCATTTTGCAGCTTACCCCAAGATGGAATTTTTCGTGGATGCTGCTTTGTTTTGGGGGTTGAGTTGAGGGTGGGGGGGACCATTTGAACCTTTATCCCAAGTGGATTTGCATTTTCTCACATATAAGACAGTTTTTCTGATGGCTTTTGCCGCATCCAGATGGGTTAGTGAGCTTCACACCCTCTCGGTTGATCTGGGCTTTTTCAGGAGCTCCCTCAACAGTGTTACTTTAAGCACTGATTGCTCCTTTCTGGCCAAGAAACCAGAAACAACTCCACATTCTATCGGTATCAGGACTCTTCCTTCTGCTGAGGGTAATCGCCCTTTGCTCTGTTCAGTTCGTGCACTTCGCATTTATCTCAACTGGACGCAGTTCATTGGGAAAGGCAGGAAACGATTCTTTCCATCTCTTATTCCTGGTCGACAGAAGATCTCTCCTCAATCCATTTCTTGATGGATTTGTCTTGCTATTCGTGCGGCCTATGCTCATCTAGCGACTGATGATTGTATTACCAATCAAATTTTTGCCCACGAGGTGCGTGCATTGTCTACCTCCTGGGCTTATGCTAACTCTGTCAAGTTGTCGGATGTTATGCAGGGCAGCCTACTGGAGAAATGCTTCTACTTTCTCCACCTTCTATCTGCATCAGTTGCAGGAGTAGTCTGAGGACCTTTTTGCTTTGGGCCCTCTTTCTCTGCTCAGGCTGTTTTCTACCCTAGTCATTAGGCTTCTTACAAGATCAGTTCCAGCACTGTGCTGTTTTACTGTCCTTTCTGTGTGTGCATCATGCAGTACCATACGCCTCATCTCTCATTGTCTTTTACTAATGTTTGTGATGCTATGGTTTGATAGGCTTTGGGAACTCTTCTTCTGTCCACAGTTCCAGTGCTGTCAGTTTATATGGGGGTTGGTTATGTGATCCCCTCCTCCTATTGTCTATTCAGCCTGTAGTGAACAATTGTAAGGTAGGTTGATAAGAAATTTAAATTTTATAGTAAATTTCCTTTCCTATTAAGGCTATTATGCCTATTATACCTACCACAATTGTTTACATGGAGGCCCTCCTGCCTTCTTATTCGGGTAAGAATCCTTCCTCCCCACTGATCATATAACTCCAACTTTGGTGGATTCAAAAGAATGAGTCATCGGTCACATGTCTGCACACTGGTACTGGAAGCCGTGGATCTGTACTAGGAGAAGAGCATCCCCAACTGGGTGTGCGCCGGTAACACTTGACCCAGTTTTGGCTTATATTTTCTTGGTGCCTTTGCACCACTTTTCTTTCCCAAATCGCTTGGGAAAGATCAAAATAGAGAGTATGTTTTCCGAGTTAGGGACTTCCACTGTAGTGCAAGCCTGTAGTAAACAATTGTGGTAGGTATAATAAGAAAGGAAATTTACTATAAAATTTAAATTTTTGTTAGAATTGACCGTCCACAATGGCCAACATGGGCGACATATTGGATTTCTTCCGAACACCCTTCAGGTTGAATTTATGAATCAATTTTTCAATAATGGCACAATTCACTTAAATGTAACATAAGTTAGGTAGTAATAATGATATTAATCTCATCAATGCAGCATCAAGTCAAGGTAAGCTCTTTCATTACAGTATACATAAACCTTGTTATTAAAGCTTCCAAGAGCCAGAAAAGAGGGTACAAAAATGCTTAATAGTTTAATTATAGTTACCAATGTGAGATTAAGTACATCCTTCTGTACCAGCCCAATAGATAAGTCTGCAGTTCTAATTGATATTGTCTTACAGTACTCCAGATAAGACATGGGCAGACATTTAGTGGTTGAGTGCTAGAAACCCATATTTGATCTGCATCAACTGCTCATACAGTGAAACGCTGTTAATTGAATAGTCACCATGCTAGTGAAAATAAAATTTGATTTTACATTGGCTGTACCATATGTTATTACTAATTGAAAAGGCTGAAATTTTAAGAAGTGTTTTGGGGAATAAAATGTGATTTGAAGTTGAGACAACCATTGTTGGGTAAATATGACAGATAAACCATTCTACTGCTGTGTGGTATGTTGAAAGCCAATGCGTGACTTGTACAATGAAAATAGACAATTGTGACTTGTTTTTGTTACTTCGTATTTTTTCTCATGAGATCCCTCTGATAGTTACAATAGTTCGTTAGATAGGAAGGTCTACTGTGCACCCCCCCCCCCCCCCCCCCCCCCCACACACACACACTACTTAACTTCCTTGGTACCAAAATGTGTGCCAATGTATACTATTTACGAAACAAGTTGTTAACAGAAACAATTTTGGGATGCAATATGCTAACCAGGTAGATGTTTAACCCTACCCTATCCTAAGATTTGCACCAATCCGTTAGAGGTAGGGGTAACTTTTTTGTCACATAAGCTATCAAAATATGGTTCAAACCCATAGTATTTGGTATCATTTTAAAGCTAATTCAACAAGGAACAATATTATTACTAAACTTGTTCACTGGGTCTAAGGTGATGACATCAGAGGTCAAAAGGTCATCAACTGAAACTGAAAACGCAAATTTCAGACTTTTTGTTGCATGTTTTTCACATGTGTAGTTTGTCCGAATGACTAATATCTTACTTTCTTTGTGTTTTCAGATTGCACAGAGTATACTTGATCAAAATAAAGCTGATTTAGTTCATTGATTAGTGAACTATACTTACCAGGGGGATACTTAACCCTACCCTCCTTTCGGGCTTGATCAATTTTGTTAGGGGAAGGGGTCACTGTTTTGTCTCTTAACCTATCAAAATATGGGCAAACCCTATTGTGTGTGGTATCATTTAACAGCTAATTGACCATGCAACAACATTAGCACTAAAACCGATTATACAAATCCAGAGTGATTACGTCAGAGGTCAAAAGGTCACCGAAAAAAGTCAAAATGCAAATTTAAAGGCATTTTTTTTGCAATATTGGCAAATGTGTACTTTGCACAACTGACTAATCGTCCTCCAAGTTCCAGGTCCTTCTATCTATCAACTGATACAGTAGGTAGATTGGACAATCTGGAACTCAGGGGACGTAATGTGTAAAATTCTCTGTGTTTTCAGATTATATGGAGTATATTCGCCCAAAATAAAAAATGATTTTGTTCATCAGAATTACATATTCTAGACTTTCAGATCACGAATCTGCTCCTAGTAAGTAGGTTCACTTCTATGAAAAAATTCGGGCTACGGGAACGTTAACTTACTTTTTGTTTGTCCAGTGTCAGCTAATATCAACAATACAATGGTAGGTATCATTTTGAAGATAATTAAATGTGCTTTGAGTCAAAAATTAAAATTCAGTTTTGGAAAGTTTTTCAATAAAAGTGTTGCAAAACTGTAAAACATATTTGTGCTTGTTATTATATTATATTAATGTTATGTAGTCAAATTCAACAAACTGAAGTGTATTGATACACTCTAGTTTGTTGAATCTGACTGTATTACATTAACATAATAACAATTAATGCATTGTCCTTGAAACTCATCAGACCTCAGTGTCACTCTCATCACTGCTGGAGAAATCTTCTAATCCCCCCGAATCACTGGAATCATTATCAACAACATCCAGCACATCAACTAGCTGGCTAGGCATCCACTCAGAGTCTGTCCAGTTTGGACACATACATGTTGCATCTTCATCTCGCTTCCATCCATGCCCATCAGGGTTAGCGATTTCAGGAACTGCAATCTGAGCCCTTCTCCAAATTCCAACCTGGTCACTGGCTCTCATAGCATGCTGTATCAAACAACTTTTACATGGCGGTAATAGGCTGAGGTCAAAACTATTTTTTTGTGAAAGATCCTCACCACATTTCGCTTGTATCATAAGATATCTAACTTTGTTTACATTCTTGATGCGGGGATATCCATACAGATTGCAGGTAATTTCCATTTCCTGCATAAGTTCATCAGGAGGAACCCACATATCACCAATTATTGAAAAGGCTTTCTGAAATTTATTGTTTTTTTTCAAGAATTTTGAAAGCCTTCACCTTTCCCTTCCCCTTGAAACAACTCACACTATCACACCCAGTGAATGCGTGCAAACCATGTGATGCACTGTAAAATTCAGCCGAAAACGAATGTGAAAGGGCTGTTATATCGATGCATTGTTTTTTATTCCCCTTTCCTGTTGTCTGTAAGCCATTCAAATTCCCAGCATGGTACAAAAGGATAAAAAAAATGATTGTACATATGCATGTGCATATCAAGTCTTGCATCATCACTGAGTTGTTGTGATTGAGCTAACAATTTGAAGGCAATGTTCCCTTGCTGCTTATACTCAATGACTTTGTTTTTGGATGTCTTAACTTTCACACACTTGGCCATACTGGCTAAAGTTTTAAGTTTACAATGAGGAATACGTTAAAAAAAATCCTTCTTTTCCTTCAGTTAATCATTAATGTACCTTTCTTTCGCATCCTTTGCAGCAGAATCTGCTGATAAGACATCAACTTCAACTGCTAACACCAGTCCCATATAGCATTGGCTGAGCTGATGGCTTTCTAGCTAAAACTGATAAATCAAAAGGATTTCATTATCTCACAAATGAGTGCGAAAACGCTACAATACCAAAAGATCCAGATGACTGTTTAATTATTGAAGATGATAATGCAGTGTTTCATTGTATGACTGGAATACCAGACACATTTGGAGAGATACAGTACGTGGAGAGTGTATTACCACTAAATCACCCGCAGAGTGGAGATTCCACCCAAACAATAATGGCGAATTTGTTGCAAAACATAACAATCACAAGCAAAGTTCCAGCCAATGGACCACCGGGTTAAACCCGGAGGTCCATTGGCTGAAACATTGCTTGTGTTTTTGTCCATATGTACAAAATTTGAAAGTGATACTCTGGGTGATAACTTCACTCCGCGGGTGATTTTGTTACAATCCACTCTCTACGTACTGTATGTGATAAAATCCTAGGTTATGTACTCCATAAATCTGTTGTAATCTTTAGCACTGATATGTATGCTAAGGATTTGGTGAAATCCATGGAACGTATAAGAAGGGGTTGCTCCGAGAAACTAATAGTGGGTAGTGTTAGCACCAGAAAACCCAAAGACCTAGAAGCTATTTCCAATGATGACAACAAAAAACAACTGGTTAATCTAATGCTAACCCATTGGAGCAGTAGCTCAAATTCTGTAACTCTTCAAAATCATGAAGTGATCCTTGTTTGTGAAGGCAAAGCTTTTCAGCTTACATCTGATGGAGACCAAGTGTTATGTAAGGAAATTGAATCCCTGTGTTCAACACAGGAAGAAACAGACTCGCGTGTAGTGCTATACTGCTACTATGTTAGGGACCATGATTTCAAATATGTGCGAGTTAAGAGCCCAGACTCGCATATTTTTTTTATCCTTTTGTACCATACTGGGAATTTGAATGGCTTACAGATATTGTTCGAAACAGGAAAGGGGAATAAAAAACAATGCATCGATATAACAGCACTTTCAAATTCGTTTTCAGCTGAATTTTGCAGTGCGTCACTCAGTTTGCACGCATTTACTGGGTATGATAGCGTGAGTTGTTTCACGGGGAAGGGGAAGGGAAAGGTGAAGGCTTTAAAAATTCTTGAAAAAAAACAATAAATTTAGAAAGCCTTTTCAATAATTGATGATATGTGGGTTCCTCCTGATGAACTTATGTGGGAACTGGAAGAGTTTATCTGCAATCTGTACGGATATCCCCGCATCAAGAATGTAAACGAAGTTAGATATCTTATGTTACAAGCGAAATGTGGTGAGGATCTTTTGCGAAAAACTAGTTTTGACCTCAGCCTATTACCGCCATGTAAAAGTTGTTTGATACAGCATGCTATGAGAGCCAGTTACAAGGTTGGAATTTGGAGAAGGGCTCAGATTGCGGTTCCTGAAATCGCTAACCCTCATGGGCATGGATGGAAGAGAGATGACAATGCAGCATGTATGTGTCCAAACTGGACAGACTCTGAGTGGATGCCTAGCTAGCTAGCTGGATGTTGTTGATAATGATTCCAGTGATTCGGAGGGATTAGAAGAGTTCTCCAGCAGTGATGAGAGTGACACTGAGGTCTGATGAGTTTCAAGGACAATGCATTAATTGTTATTCTGTTAATGTAATACAGTCCGATTCAACAAACTGGAGTGTATCAATACACTTCAGTTTGTTGAATATGACTCCATAACATTAATATAATAACTAGCACAAATATGTTTTACAGTTTTGCAACGCTTTTATTGAAAAACTTTCCAAAATTGAATTTTAATTTTTGACTCAAAACACATTTAATTATCTTCAAAATGATACCTACCATTGTATTGTTGATATTAGCTGACACTGGACAAACAAAAAGTAAGTTAACGTTCCCATAGCCCAAATTTTTTCATAGAAGTGAATCTACTAGGAGCAGATTCGTGATCTAAAAGTCTAGAATATGTAATTCTGATGAACAAAATTATTTTTTGTTTTGGGCGAATATACTCCATATAATCTGAAAACCCAGAGAATTTTAGACATTACGTCTCCTGAGTTCGAGGTTGTCCAATATACCTAATGTATCAGTTGATAGATAGAAGAACCTGGAACTCGGGGACGATTAGTCAGTTGTGCAATTGTGCAAAGTACACATTTGCCAATATTGCAAAAATGCCTTTAAATTTGCATTTTGACGTTTTTCGATGACCTTATGACCTCTGACGTCATCACTCTGGATTTGTATAATCAGTTTTTGTGCTAATGTTGTTGCATGGTCAATTAGCTGTTAAATGATACCACACACAATAGGGTTTGCCCATATTTTGATAGGTTAAGAGACAAAACAGTTACCCCTACCCCTAACAAAATTGATCAAGCCTGAAAGGAGGGTAGGGTTAAGTATCCCCCTGGTAAATATAGTTCATTAATCAATGAACTAAATCAGCTTTATTTTGATCAAGTATACTCTGTGCAATCTGAAAAGACAAAGAAAGTAAGATATTAGTCATTTGGACAAACTACACATGTGAAAAACATGCAACAAAAAGTCTGAAATTTGCGTTTTTAGTTTCAGTCGATGACCTTTTGATCTCTGACGTCATCACCTTGGACCCACATGAACAAGTTTAGTAATAATATTGTTCCTTGTTGTATTAGCTTTGAAATGATACCAAATACTATGGGTTTGAACCATTTTTTGATAGCTTACGTGACAAAAAAGTTACCCCTACCCCTAATGGATTGGAGCAAATTTTAGGGTAGAGTAGGGTTAAACATCTACCTGGTTAGCATATTGCATCCCAAACATTTTTCTGTTAACAGCTTGTTTCGTGAATAGTATACATTGGCACACATTTTGGTACCAAGGAAGTTAAGTAGTGGGAGGGGGAGGGAGAGGATGCACAGTAGACCTTCCTAGCTCACGGACTACAAGCACATGTACAGTAAGAGTTCTCTGAGAAATGGCCACTGTTGCTGAAATTGTCACTATCTGACATTGTCGTCGTGAGCTTTCAGATGGGGACCCAAAGAGATAGAGCAATGCCTTACTGTTGTACTAGTAAAATCACTGATGTACTGGTAAAATATGACCTGCCAATCGATGCCTGGAATGGAAGCTCTCTATTGTAGGGCACTGTGATTATTAACTCACCTGACTGAAAGTCAGGATGAGCTATAGTGATCATTCACCATCCGTCATCTGTAAACATGGTGTTTATACCTTGTCCTCCAAAACTGCTGAACCATTTACAGTAAAATTTAAGGTGATTGCTTGGTCTGACATCACATTTTTGTTTTTGTTCAAATCAACTTGCCCAGCCCCAGAGGGAGGGGTTGGGGAAAATGCTCCAAATTTAAAAAAAAATCTTCTTCTCATGAACCAGTGGGTACAATGACTTGATATTTGGTATAGAGCTTACTTTTGAGGTGTAGAATCAAGTTTGTTCAAACAAAAGTTTGTGAAACAATCTTTATCTTTGTGATGGGAAGGGCAAAATTTTGGGCCCCACCCAAAATTTCTATTTTCTGAACTGATGGTCCGATTTGAACCAAATTACAGGGGTTGGATTCAGTTTGTTTCACTGACATCCATTGGTTAATAATTGGACTGTGTAAGGGAGCCTGAATTTTTAATTCGTGCAATATGAGGAATAATCTTTAAAAATCTTCTTCTTCTGATCCACCAGTCAGTATCTTTCGACATCTGGTACACAGCATCCTTAGGGAGGTCAGATGTAAATTTGTTTTAATCAAGACTGCAAAATTTGTAATATTCTCAAAATCTTCTTCTACTGAACCACCAGTCATAATCTTTTGATATTTGGTGTACAATATCCTTCAAGTTTGTTCTAGTTACCCTTGGTTGATATTTGGACTCCCTGGTTTTGCATTACTGAAAATCTGGGCATTATTGATGTGGTAGCATCCCAGTTTAAAAAAAAAAATCATCTACATGGACAACAGAGTTATATATAATTAAAAAACTTCATTCCTCTGTAGTGTTAACTAGACATAGATGCTAATTAAATCCTCCTTTAAATAACTTTGGTCAGTCTTGGTCAAATTTGAGATCAATTTTCAAATCATGGACATGCGATTGAATTGAATTGGCCGTGATGAACAATGATCGTGGCAAGTGTTTCAAGTTTGAAGATTGGGAAATAAGCCGAAAAAATAAGTCTTGGTCAAATTTGAGATCAATTTTCAAATCATGGACATGCGATTGAATTGAATTGGCCGTGATGAACAATGATCGTGGCAAGTGTTTCAAGTTTGAAGATTGGGAAATAAGCCGAAACATTTCACAAACCATATAAGCTCACTCGTACTTATAACTAAGAAGGCAAGCCTGGAATAAAGACTTTATATTGTAACCAGTTGGGAGGTTATGCTACAGAGCATGGTGATAACCCATAGCAAAAGAGTGTTGTAATGCTTCTCTACCTTCTCTGTTTCTACTATGCCAGTTATACTGTTTTACATCTAAATGGGATTTCCACCTAAATAAATCTCAACAACTAATGCATGATCGCACATTAGTTGTTGCCGTTTGTTTTGGTGGAAATTCTTTAAAATTGAAAAAGCATGCCATTCTATTCATATGTGGATGTAATACTCAACGTTTGAGTCAAGATAGTTGCAAAAGATTGTCAAGTCTTTCTGTAGTTCATCTGCATATATTACAATTGATGTAACCCACACATAACCTAAATGATCATTTGCGGGTTATTTCCAGGCCTGGGTGGGCCTGGAAGATGATAATACCCTGCTCCCACTACTCATTAATGGCACATTAATGGCACATCTCCATCCAACATATTGTACAAATACTAATGCAATGAGACAACATTCATACAATGGTCCATCCCCATCGTTTGCAGAATTCCCACTAGAGTTATGACGTCATTATCTTTGAAGTATATTTAGCAATTACACACAGAACATTCCTGAAGTTTTTGCATGCAGGCTACAACTTGACTGCAAAACAGGCAATAAATTTCCAGTTTACCATGTTCCATACAAATTCTTCTATTCTAATGCAGTATATTGTATCATGCCTTAACCCTTTACCTAACATGACCAGCAGACGACACTTGCAAACAAAATTCTTGAATAATGAATTTTTTTCATTTTTTGTCTCAAAAACATAGGTTATGACATCTCATTGAAGCGAGCTCGTCAAGCTCGTTCCAATGAGGGGTCATAACCTATGTTTTTGAGACAAAAATGATGAAAATTAATTGTCGATTTTGGTGAATAGAGCTGGCCGGTGTTGGCCGTTACGTTGGGTAAAGGGTTAATTGCAACAAGATGCCATCTGCATTGCTAATGCTGAAGAAAAGTAAACTTCACATTAATTTTAGATGTATAGAATTCATTTGATTAACTTGTGTGCTAGAAGTCACTATTATTGCTCGGATGGAAAGTGCTTTGCATTTTTTTTTAGCCTTTGGGGCTTTTTTGCATACTAATGGAAAGAAAATGTATGTTTAAAATTGTTTTGTCAAAATTTATTGGAGAGTGCCAATTTACAGTCTCCAATAAATTGAAACAAAACAGTTAATTAAAAACAAAATCTTGATAACTTAGATTTCCCCATACTGGCAGCATGGTATCTTTGATAAAAACACAACCCCTGTTTCAAATCATTGTTTGAAAACTAATTCTACATTCTACCTGTTAAAAACTCGACTTACCTAGAAGGTTTTTCTAAAGTAAAAACTGAAGCTTTCTCATTGATGTTTCCACAGGTGAGAGAAACTATTGAGGAAGGATTAGAGAATAGTGGAAAAGCTTTTGTTTCCATGATGAACGGAGGCAATATTGGAAAGCAACTTGTACATGTGGCTGACCCATGAGAATATTCATATGATGGAGGCAATCATTGATTGAATTCAAGTCACAGACATTGGTTAAGTAGACCATAAGTGGATAGACTTTTTGTTTTTAATAAGCCTGGTGCCTGATTTTGGAAACTATTTTTCTTCACCATGACCCAATGCCTTGCTGTTGATTGAGAAATTAGAAGATGTGGATGTGTGTATGATCACAAGCACTTTATTTTGTTTTGATGTTGCTAAATATTTAAAATATGTGCCTTGAAGATCAGCTCCTTACACCTGCTTTTGTTCACTTAACCCTTTACCCAACGAATTGGCCGCATCCGCCCGCGTAATATGCAAATTCAGCAGTTGAAAAAGAATATTTTTCAAAACAATTTCAATAAAACCATATCATGTGACCCCTTGTTGGAACGAGCTCGTCGAGCTCGTTCCAACAAGGGGTGACATGATATGGTTTTGTTGAAATTTTTTGAAAAAAATTAAAAAATGATATTTAAAATAATAAATTTTGATATCGTCTGCGTTGGGTAAAGGGTTAATGTTTGGGAGCAGGGTGACTCAGTGTTACAGCACTGGACTTCAAACTGAAAGGTCAGTGGTTTTATTCCCACCAAGGGAAACTGCATTGTCTTTGGGCAAGTGCTTAATTCCCCTCATTACTCATTTGGGGTGCAGTGGTGCTATGTATAAGCGCATACTGCTCTTCGATAGTTCACTTGTCTTCAACCAGTGGTAACCTGGCTTGTTTTGAGTAAGTCTGTTGGGAAGTCTGACAGTTGCTTGCCACTGCTCAGTGGTTCTCTCTGGGTACACTCGCTTCTGCCACCTGCACAACTGTCCGACATGATATGACCCTGGCTGTCAAAAGTGTTGTTAAAACCTGCAGTCAATGAACAAATATTACCAGACAGTACGAAGAATTTACAACTTTTTACTCAGATCAATTTTAGTGAACTCCGTTCAGAAATTTCTTGGGAAATCACAACTCATTTAATATCGGCCTAAAATATACCCAAAGTAGCTTGGTGAAGTGGTGTTAACCGTGCACCAAATGTTGGCAGTTAACAACACTTTACCACTAGTGGTGAACATTTGGTACACCAAGCTACTATGGGTATATTTTATATGTATTTTGTTTGTACAGATTTCTCTCGTCACACTCCAATAAACTGTAACAAGCAAATCAGTCTGAACCTGTTAAAATCACCAACATTGTAAGTACAGCATTCTGACTGTTAGAGCTGAAAATTACACTGAATGCATAGAAAGAAACTGGTGACCATACAGCCCTCTAATTACAACCACATGTTACAGTCATTAAATACCTGGGAAATGATGCTGGACTGGTCCATTACATTGGAAATTGAAGCCTGTATATTTATGTGAACTTACTCAATTTGAACAGTCATTGACCTTGAGTTTCTATGATCCGGTGCAAAAACATACCAGAGCTGAATTTTCTGAAAATAGGACAAAGATTTTCTGTTTTACAAGGCAGTCTTTATTAAGTTGCATTGCCAGTGAAATTACTTGGGTTAACTTTTGGGACAAAAACTGGGTTATTCTCGTTCGGTTGGCAAGGAAAAGTAATTTAATGTGAGACACTCAACAAGAGTCATTTTCTGATTTGTTGGGAATCAGTTCACACCTTCATTGAAGTTGATGGAAATTGTTTTATATGGTATTGACACTCACTAGTAGGCATGTGCAAATATCTTTATTAAATATAAATGGAAATATGAAATATGAATACCATCGACAACATGATCATTTCAGTGCCCCTCCCACCCTAAAATTGTTGCCCCCCCCCTCCCCCCAAAGTTGGCCCAATGCAACTTCCACGTAATATAGAGCCCTAACATGCTCTCTAATATAGGGCTACACAAACTATAAACGCCTCAGATTCGCTCTTAGAGCACTGAATTTTGCAAAATTTCTGGGGGTGGGGTTGGGGGAGGGGTCTTGTCCTGACTAGAACCCTTCAGGGCAGTGGGAGAAAGGGATAATGACTGGAACCATTTTTCGAAAATATCAACATCAGTTTGGATAATCCCTACTTTTTTTGAATGGTATATAACTCGGAGTGAGGTAGAGACTTCAATACGCCATCCCAGAAAGCCGCATGGTGATAATAACCAATTTATCTTACAATATTCCTCCCTTTCTTGAGTTGTTCACATATATTTTGACGGAATGAAGATCATGCCGTCACGGTATTGTGGTCGTTCATTGTGCATGACATAATCCCCATTCATTGTTTTACTTGTACTATAACTGCTGAAGTTTACAATAGTGTTTCAGCAGTGTGTTCATTTGTTTTATTTTTCAGGTTTAACGCATGATAGGTCTGTATAAAAATATCTTGGCAAAAAATGATCTCATCTAATTTATATCATTGAGTTGGTGATTTATTCATCATTTAATTACTGTTATCAAAATCAGTGGCCTCAACAAGTGTAATCAATGTTCGAGAAGTGCAAGTAAAAAACATTCTCTTTCTGAATCAAATGATCGCACATACGGTTGCTACCCTTAATGCAGATTTGTATTTTGTTCAGACAATTTCTCTTGTATTGGGAGAAATATATATGATAAGGCCTAAAAAATCAAAAAAATCTGTTTCTCAGGCCCTCCCGCATGGTCCTTTTGGCCGCCGCATACTCTCTTTTTATAACCAATTTAAACTTGAAAAAAAAAAAAATTAAATGATTTATGTCTGATATTTTACCCAAGTTAAAAAATTTGATGAATTTGTCCCTTGAGTGCAAGATGACTTTGCAATGCTTTAGCATTGCAAAGCCTTCTTGCACTCAAGAGATGAAATACACCACCACCCGTGCTATTCTGTAGATTATGAGGCCTAAAACTTGAACCAAGAACATGAACTTTTGATGGCAAAGAAGTAATTACTGAAATAAAAAATAAAATAAAAAACCGCTCGCCCGCATGCAATTTTACAAATAATGGCCTGAGAAACAGAAGATCTACTTTGTGTGGCCTAATGTATGACACTTTTCTGATGCTCAACATTTTGAAAGAAATTAGTAATACAAAGCACCTTCATACTTGTGGTGCAGTGCATCATCAATTTTTGTAGCTATTTTCTCAAACTCTTGAAAAAAAGATTAGACCCATAGAAAAAGTACTTGGAAACATGTGTACTGTAGTTTTAATGTTTAATTTGGTTTCTCAGGGATTCATTGGTGACAACACATGGAGCCGGATCATTTAATTGAGGGGAGAAATACTGCACATATCTTTCCAAGTAAGTTTTCCTAGTGATACCTAACCACTTAGTGACTTGGTGTTCTGGTAAAACTCCATGTTGCCATTTTAATTTTTTTTTCTGAAACCAAAGTTGCATATTATGCTCATTATTCCCCCGAAAAAAATTTGGGGGAATCTAGCCGTGATGTCATCCGTCTGTCCGTCCGGGCGTAGACGGAATTCGTGTCCGCTCCATAACTTCTTACAGCCTTCAAGGATATTAATGATACTTGGTATTATTATTGCCCACAACCAGAGGGTGTGTCGCGAATAAGGTTGGAATGGCTATCAAGGCTTTTTTCGGGGGAATCAGCCACCCTTTGGTGGCCATCCTCTAGTTTTAAACACCTTGGGGATGTAAATGCACCATTCGAATTGCGAAACAAATGGCTGCATCACAACAACAGGTGAATTCCAGATTTTAGTAGGGCTTCACAAAAATCCAGCTTATTGTTGTTACAATGATAAGATTGCATTGGGACACTCAAGCATTGTCACAGCCTGGATGAGGGAGTTTGAAGCCACACAAAAGGCTGTTTTAAACTTACTATGAATTGTCAACTCGCACATCAGATTGTATTTGTGTGGGGAAAAGTACATATGGAGCTAACAGAATAAGGTTTATTTCTGACAGTATTTCAAGTGTCATATAGTTTTGGGAAGATAAAACTAAATGAAATGATGAAAGCCTGTAACTGTCATGTGATTTTCTTGCTACTTTGAGTCGCAATATCAGCATTGACCATTGGGGTTAAAGATGGAATCCTGAGAATCTAGATAAGTATTTGTAGAATATTGTAACATTTTCGAGTGGTGGTTGGCAGTGTAAAAGAGCGAATGAGAAACAATAGAAATATAACCTATCAACTATGGTTCCCTCAGGACAGTTTATTTCCGTGTTTCCAAATTTCATTTTTGCATGCCATTCAGTTTTTTTTTTTTTTGTGTTCTTGCCAACATGTGAAAGTCTTCAACAGAAACTTGTCAGGAATATAGGCAAACCAATCTGTACTGGGATGTGAAGGAGTGCACCTTTCCCAGAGTTATGACCCCATTTCACTCTTTCGACTTGGAAAATTTTTCTGGCCCACAACACCTTTAAGGCTACTTCGAACATGCCTATGGGTTGGGGGCAGTGGCCCATGCTTTGCGGAGCTCTTGTCTTTGAATGTAAATTATTTAGTCTGTATGTATTTTCCTTGTTACAATTTATGGGAGAGTGCTTATATGCACTCTCCCATAAATTGTAACAAGGCCGAAGTTCAGCAACGTCGAGCCTGGTTAGTCGGATGGGTGACCGTCTGAGCGATTGCTCCGGACTCCTGCATTGTGTCCTTGGGCAAGGCACTTAACCCTAATTGTCCACATGGGGGCACGATGACGCCATGTACTAATGCGTACTGCACGTCGATAGTGTGCATGTCTTCAACCAGTCTTTACCCTGCCTGTGCTACAGTGCGGAGTTATGATGTTGCGGAGCTGGCAGCTGCTCGTCGTTACTCGGTTCTCTACTGGTACTCCGGCTTCCTCCACCCGTAAAACTGTCACCGACATCATATGACCTTGGCTGTTGATGTGTTGTTAAACCCTAATAAATAAATAAATATAAATAATTGTAACAAGGCAAAGATTTGTGGACAAATTTTTTATGACTCAAAGTAATTTAGCACTCTACCAGTTTACCCATGTGACCAGTCGGGCTGCACAATTCTGTATGTGTTGTAGTTTTACAATGTTGGTGTTTCTTAATTCAAAGAACAGTGAGTTACAATAATCAAGCTGTGTTGTCGCAAAGGCATGTACAAGTTGCTCAGCTGTTTTATTGTCTATTAGCTTCCTAATTTTGGTTATCTTCCTCAGATGAAAATATGCCACTTGGCAGATGTGCTTAGCCTTAACCTTAATGTGTGTCAAGTGATAGGTTTTCATGATTTTCATCTGAAAAAACCTAGGTAATGAACTAGAAGTTCTAGACGATCAGTTGCTAAGCCTATTCAGTCAGAAAAAAATGCCACAAATGAGGGTAACAATTGAATCGAGTTCATCTAAAGTATGTTGTGATCTCATTGTCAATTTCTTTCTGGAGGACGAGTCAATAAGAGAGAAAGAGTGACATTCAGAAAGCGGATATTTGCCCTGTTGCTGGGTAGACTAAGTGACTTAAGACCATGGTGGTCCCTAGTCCAGTTTACTCCATGTAAGGTATTGTAGCATAATTTGGGCTATGTTTAACACTCACCGAGTATCAGACAATAATGTTTGCAGCTGCAACAACTGTAAACTACATCCACTGTGTCAAATATCTGCTTAAACTGCGCCAAAACCAAGGAAGCTATTGGTGAATCCAGGAACATTCTATTTTACTGGAGTATACATGGGTGAGTACCAGTCATTAAACCCATTTCATTTAGAATCAGTTGCTCTGTTTCTCCACACTCCTCCCCCTTTTGTTTGAATGGCAACCTTACCTGAGAATGTTAATAGTTAGTATGTGCCAAACGCAAAACTCCACCACCAATAAGTTTCATCATAGACAACAGTTATGCTACATATCATTTTCACACAATTGAGACACTTATAGACTGTATTAGACAGGCTCATGGTTAAAAGTTAGAACTTTCAACCGGGGAGAAGATATAACACCTTTCACTAAGACATCGATAATAAGTGTATCAATAATTATGTGGCGCCTCAATCAATAGGTACTTTCAAGTACCATAGACATGAAACTGTACCCTGAATGAATGCTTGTTCTTGCACACAAATTTTATAAACTTGTGTTTTTTTATTCATGACATTGTGTTGCCTATACCAAAAGATACCAGACCTCCAGAAAGTGCAACCTTTGGTTGTCTGATATTATTCAAATAAATACAAAATGCTTATATACAAATTTATTCTTTTTTTTTTTTGTTATTTTTAGAAATATTATCTTTGTTTGTATTTACATATATGCATCGAAATGTGAACATTTCAATACATCCAGGTATCTACAAAGGTGAAAGCAAGTAAATTCAACACAAGTCAATGCCATATAAATGACAAGCATTTTGGTTGGCTATAGCAACCAAAACAGACACAGGTACATTTTTCAGTTTACTAATGCACCTTATTACTGGCAAAAGCATCCAGGGTGTGTTAACTGGGCAGTGGTGAATAGGTGATAGATATGGGGCATCAGATTCTAAATGAATCCTCTCAACTGGCAATCCTCCAATTGCTTCAGTAGTGGCTGGGTCCTTAAATATACTGTTTGTAAATCTGAACTTGCAGTTTGGCAATTTCTGTTGCCAAACCCCTAGTTCTGCAGGTGTCCCCATAAAACAGTGCCTATGCACTTTGAGGTGGTTCAACCCCAAATCATAAAATATTTGAAAAATTTTCTCAGCTGCTCTGCCATCGCCTGAATCTCTACAATGTATTACAACTGTCTTGTTATACTTTTCTGCTAAGGGAAGTACATGATGCAAGAATCTGTCTTGTGCAGAGATTTTATTTTCTACACAGGTCACTTTATCACTGCAAACTGACCTACATTTGCAAGTAGTGGTTGTGTCAATGCCTACTTACCCAAGACCAACACATTGAGAGGTTGTCATAAAAGACTCAATTTGCCTTAAATAGCAATCTATTGACCTGGAGTCAATCAAATGTGGATGTAAGCCAAATGTCAGAAAAATTTGTTCATCACCAGCCATATGTCTCGCCACATTCTCCATTTCTCTGGAAATACATAATTTGCAATTACTCCAAGGAGTGGTAAACATCTTGACTCCTCTACCATGGACTCGATGTTTCTCCGAGTTCTCTTTCCAGTTCTCTTCAATAATTGGTCCAAATGCATGTGGCTGTCGACTATGGGTACGGTCATCTCCACTTTAAGTTCTGTTTCTGCCATCATGCCATTAAAGAAGAAAAGGATTTCTAGAGTCATCACTTCATTTTGTTTGCTCTCTTCCATCTCCAACTTCAATAATAATGAAGTTAAAATCCTCCAATATAAGTGTGATGACACTATTAGGTGGATAAATAGTGAGCACCACAGGCTTCTCCATTTCCTGTATTGAAAAGGTTCTGTCCCATTGTAACCACTTCTTCTGGAGTGAAAGGTTCTGGAGTAACTTCTGTTGAGAAAAGTTTTAACTTCACCACATAATCCAGTAGTTCATTCATTGAGTTCAAATTGAATTCTTCCCTAAAGTAGTGAACAAACCCATCGATTAATAAAATCCATAATTTTAATTTACTGTCAGTGAAGCCTGCTCCCTCAAGGTGATCCTCTTTCTCAACATATCTCTTCATGAGAAAGCGATTGATCCCTTCTTGCACCTCCAACAGGCTGTCCTGGATGCTACATGTGTGGTGTACATAATGCCGGCATCCGTGGTGGCCCTCCATCATACAGCTTTCTATTAGTTGCGCGTATGAGTACACATCTGATGATTTCATCAGCCTATTTTTGGTACATCAAATGAAAATGGTTGCTCGGGTGGGGATAGTGTCTCTTTTGGTAGCTGTTTTACAGCTAGCTGTACAACGTCATCAGCATCTTCTGTAAATCTTTCCCACTGAGTGTGAGCTCTTTTACAGTAGTGGCAACCATGGCAAGGTAAAGTTTCAGGCATTTTCCCAGCAGTGTAACAGTTACACTCCTCTAGTTTGTCTGGTATGCGGGATAAGCAATCAGCATTGTTGTTTTCCTGGCTGGTGTATTATCTGCATATCATATTGTGATAGTTCTTCTATCCACCGAGCCAACTGGCCTTGTACATTCTTGAATCTCATCATCCAGACAAGACTGTTATGGTCTGTTCGGACACTGAATTTTTCTTCCCAAGAGATAATGCCGGAAGTGTCTACAAAATTTTACAACTGCAAGGAGCTCTTTTCTCGCAGTGCAGTATTTATGCTGTGCAGGTAGCAGAACATGGCTTGCATAGCTAATGACCTTAATTTCTCCGTCTTGGAACTGGGAAAGTTCTGCACCAATAGCCCTGTCAGAAGCATCTGTATCAAGGATAAACTGTCCTGTTGGTGTTGTATATGGTAACATTGGAGGTGTTACCATCACATCCTTGAGGTGATCAAAAGCGTCTTGGTGTATTCTTAGCCAAATGAATTGCTTTTTCGGTGCTGTCAGCTCATAAAATAAAGCAGTCAGTTCAGCAAAATTTTTAATTTGACCTCTGTGGTAGTTTATGAATCTCTAAAATGACATCAATTCTTGTTGAGTTTTTGGTACTACCCACTTAGCCATTGCCTTGATCTTGCTTGGAGCTACTGAAACTCCTTTGGCATTAACTAATTTTCTCAGAAATTCTGCCTCCTCCTTAAACAATTGACACTTCTTTGGCTTAAGTTTCAGGTTGTTCTGTCAACATCTGATGAATACATGTCTAAGATGTTCCATTGCCGTTTCAAAACTAGAACCCAGAATAACAATGTTATCAAGGTAAATGAGGAGTTCCTTCCAGGTTAATCCTCTCAGAGCCAGCTGCATAGCCCGTTGGAACATGGCAGGTGCGTTACATAATCTGAAACTCATGCGGGTATGCTCGAACAACCCATATTTAGTTATAAAGGCTGTTTTCTTTCTATCGGATTCTTGTATTGGTATTTGGTAATATCCCGAAGTCATGTCAAGTGTTGAGAAGTATTTTGTGCCAGAAAGCGTATCCAGACAATCCTCTATGAGTGGCAAAGGGAAGTTGTCTTTCACCGTTTTGGAATTTAGTGATGTAAAATCTGCACAACAATGTGCACTTCCTCTTTCTTTCGCTCTAAAACAGGAGCTGCAGCCCAATCTGACCTCGATGGCTGAATTATGCCTATCTCCAACAATTTCTGCAGCTGACTGAACTCCTGCCCCCCAAAACCCAGGGGTGTTCTTCTCATTTTATGTTTTACAGGAGGTGTGTCTCCAGTGTTTATTTTGTGCTCCACTTATTTTAAGCACCCAAAGTCCAAGTCATGTCGAGCGAAGATGTCATGAAATTCAATAAGAAACTCTGCTAATTCTATGCTCTGTTGATTAGTAAGGTTGGAAGCAGATCTTTTGAATAAATCTCTAAGGTAAGATAGCAGTTTCTCTTGTAATGTGGATAGCTGTTGTTCTTGGTCCAACTGAGAATCAGTGGCTACAAATCTAAGTACAGACTGCTCAAAGTCTGAGAAACTTTGAACAGCATCTGCTATTTCTTTTACTGTATTGCTATCCTGTTCGACACCAGAACACTGTACATTATCAATGTCTATCCTTTCAGCTGTACCTACTATGGTATTTCTCTTCAACTTCAGAAAACAATTGCTATCATTAATGACCTTGACCATGACATTTTCTCCACTGCCAATTGCTGATGAAAGCAGGACACCATTTCTCTGAGCTACAGGTTCAAAAATGAAAGCCTCTTTAGTAACCGATGGTTTTTCCACTTTCATATTTCCAAACAATACAGTGTTGGGTGGAAAGGTGGCTGATTTACCTATTACTACTCTTTAATGCTGCCTTCACTATCTCATTTCCAATGGTTAATGTGATGTTGCGAAGATCAACAATGCACTTATTGGCTTGAAGGAAATCTTGTCACAATATAAAATTATCAATAGGGGCTACACAAATATCCCATTTGAAGGCTTTAGATCCAATTGTAATATCTACATCTGGAATTATTTCTCCAATTACAGATTGGCTTTCAATTCGTTTTAATCTTACCTTTTTGGCAATATCAGTTGGAGCAGTATAAAAAGACTTAAAGAACTGTTCATCCATCAGAGTTAGCATAGCGGCAGTGTCAATGATGGCAGTAGTATCAACATTTTTAATCTTTAAAGGCATTATCAAAGATACTCCATCAACTCTGTTAATAGTAATTTCTGGCAAAAGTAAAGTATCATCAGAAAAGTCATTTACATTATTTACTTTTACCATGTCCTGCTCAACTGTAATATTTTCCTGTATTGAGCCTATTGCTGTTTTTCCGAGCGTTGCCCATTCCACCCAGTCCACCTTGGTTTAAACCTTTCTGGCTTTCGGAATTCTTGGAGCTGTTAAATTCTTTGTTAAGATTGAGAATTGGCTCTTCCTTTTTTGTTGCCCTTATAATAATCCTTTTTGGGATAATTATTTTTCTTCCATGTCTGTCATAATTGTGGAGGTCTGTAATATTGACCAGTTTCTTGGGATTTCTGTTCACCAAGCTTTTCCTTGACCAAAGCAGACACATCCTTCATCATGGTCCTCAAATATCCGATCTCTTTTTCTAAATAGGAGATTTTGGGCTCGAGCTCCATCTCGTTTTGAAGTCTTTGTTTGACTCACTTTCATCTGGCTATGTGAATGTCACTTGCCTCTGATGATAATTGGAACAGTAACCAATTATAGCTTTCTGATTAACTATGGATGCTTTCATGAATTTCAGCGCATTCAGTACATTGGAAGGATTCTTCTCCATTACCACTTTTACAGCATCTTTGTCCCGACAACCACCTTAGAATGCTTCTGTCGAAATTTGTTCGACAGTCTTTCTGTTAGATTCTGGATAACCATCCAGGGTTAATAGATGGACCCTTTGTGAAAAATCCTTCAGGGACTCATCTTCTTGTTGCTTTATGAACTGAAGCTGTCCACGTGCAGATGCCACTGCTTCTTTACAACTGAAACGTCTTTTCAGTTCATGCTTCAGGCTATAATATTCATGTTCATCATGCAACAAATTGGCATATTCTAATGCATCCTCCGATAGGCAATCATACAGGTGATTTAATTTTTAGCTCAACTTTGGTGAAGCCAAATTTGAGGTATTGTCATGGCCTGTCGTCCATCTGTCGCGCCGTACACATGGCTGGGGCTAGAGGCCGTATTTATGAACCGATCTTTACAAAACTTCTTAGGTACCTTTGTTATCACCGTAAGACGAGAACGGGTGTTTTTGGGTCCGGTCCAAAATTCAAGACGGCCACTGGCAGTCATTTTGTACGAAATTAGATGCAATCAGATTTTTGCGCAGAACTTCCATATGAAAGCTCTGATTTGAATAATGTTTTAATGTTTAGTACCATGGGATACCACATATAATACAGGTTTTTTTCTCCTGCGTAAATTATGCAAATTTGACTAACTTTGATTTATTTAGTGTTACTTTCAGCACTGTATGTGCAAATGCCAATACGGCTCGGGCTAGAGGCTGTATTTATGAACCGATCTTTACGAAACTTCTAGGGTACCTTTGTTATCACCGTGGGATGAGAACGAGTGTTTTTGGGTCCGGTCTGAAATTCAAGATGGCCACTGGCAGCCATTTTGTACGAAATTAGGTGCAATCAGATTTTTGCGCAGAACTTCCATATGAAAGTGCTGATTTGAATAATTTTGTGTGTGAATGTTTAGTACCATGGGATACATCACATATAATACGGGTTTTTTTCTCGTGCATAAAGTATGCCAATTAGACTAACTTTGATCTATTTAATGTTACTTTCAGCAGTGTAACTGCAAATGCCAATATGGGCTAGAGGCCGTATTTATGAACCGATCTTTACGAAACTTCTTGGGTACCTTTGTTATCACTATGGGACGAGAACGAGTGGCCACCAGCGGCCATTTTGTACTTTAGTTAGTGCAATCAGTTTTTTGTACAGAACTTCTGTATGAAAGTTCTGATTTGAATAAATTTTTGTATGAATATTTAGTAACATGGAATACATCACATATAATACAGGTTTTTTTCTCGTGTAAAAATTATGCAAATTAGATAAACTTTGATTTATTCAGTACTACTTATACACTGTAAGTGCACATGTCAATACCGCTGGGGCTGGAGGCTGTATTTATGAACCGTTCTTCATGAAACTTCTTGGGTACCTTTGTTTCACCTTGGGATGAGAACGAGTGTTTTTGGGTGCAGTTCGAAATTCAAGATGGCTGTCGGCGGCCATTTTGTACCAAAAATAGTGTGATCAGTTTTTTGTATAGAACTTCTGTATGAAAGTTCTGATTTGAATAAATTTCTGTATGAATATTTAGTAACATGGAATACATCACATATAATACAGGTTTTTTTCTCGTGCAAAAATTATGCAAATTAGATAAACTTTGATTTATTCAGTACTACTTATACACTGTAAGTGCACATGTCAATATGGCTAGGGCTAAATATGGCTAGGGCTAGAGTCTGTATTTATGAACCGATCTTCACAAAACTTCATGGGTACCTTTGTTATCACCTTGGGATAAGAACGAGCGTTTCTGGGTGCAGTCCAAAATTCAAGATGTCTGCCAGTGGCCATTTTGTACCGAAATTAGGTCCAATCAGTTTTTTGTACACAACTTCTATACGGCTCAGGCTAGATGCCGTATTTATGAACCAATCTTTACAAAACTTCTTGGGTACCTTTGTTTTCACCGTGGAATGAGAACGAGTGTTTTTGGGTGCGGTACAAAATTCAAGATGGGCGCCAGCAGCCTTTTTGTACCAAAATTAGTGCAATCAGTTTTTTGTACAGAACTTCTGTATGAAAGTTTTGATTTCAATAAATTTTTGTAGGAATGTTTAGTAACATGGAATACATTACATATAATACAGGTTTTTTTCTCGTGCAGAAATTATGCAAATTAGATGATTTGATTTGTTCAGTGCTACTTATACACAGTAAGTGCACATGTCAATAATGCTCGGGCTTGAGTCTGAATTTGTGAACTGATCTTCACAAAACTTCTTGGGGTACCTCTTTGTTATCACCTTGTGATAGGAACAAGTGTTTTTGGGTGCCTTTGTTATCACTGTTCTATCAGAACAAATGTTTTTGGGTCCAGTCAAGACCCACTCTGGGACTCAAAGATTTCTTTTCTAGTTTAGCCTCTAACTGTCGCCCACCTTTACAATACTTTACCTATACATTTGTTTCAGGCTATGGTCAGCATTTATGTACAACCGTCACAATACTTTATATGTACCTTTGTTATCAGGTCATTACCTAGATGTTTGTCATTGCTGTGTCACATACAATACATGTACATGTCTTAAACAAGTTTAGCTACAGTGTCATTGACACTTTCATTTGTGTCTACTCCAATGCCTATCTTTAGCTGTTCTTTCAAATTTGAAGATAAAGGGTTCCTACTTCATCGAACCTTTTCCATTGAAGATTGGCAATTTCTGTGGCTGGGGGCTTCTTCTTCTCCTACGGGAATGATGATGTCTTCCATGATGTCGTCGACTGGGGCTGTCTTACTATTCTGTGCCTTCTCTGTCTACCCGATGAGTTGGAATTATGACCTTAATTGGAGGAACCTGATCTTCTTGAATTATAGCCTCTCTCCGGCCTGAAGAACCTCTGTCAGATGGATAATTTCTGTCTCATCGCTTGCTACTATAGTACAGTGGAACCCACTTTATTGGATATCTCTTAACTGAATAACCCTGTTAATTGAATATAATTTCCCAACACAAAACCATTTACCATACCTTCAATACAAATTTGACCTGTTAATTGAATATAGGTTATAGAGTAAACTCCTGTTAAATGAATACAAAATCTTGTAACCTGTAGAGAAATTACCCTGACTCGCCCAAGTTTTCCTTTGTTTATAGATCTATTTGGCCTCAGTTCATCCAATACAGGCATTTAATCTATTATATCTTGTTTGACAGAGCTCATGGAGCTCTGTCAAACAAGATATAATAGAATAAATGCTAAGTTTATCTCTAGAATACAGAAAAGTAACACAATCCCTGTTAATTGAATACTCCTGTTAATTGAATAATTTGCATTGGCAAAGTGGCTATTCAATTAACAGGGTTCCACTGTATCACAATAAAGACTCATAGGAGGACTCTGATGACATACTAGAGTCATGTGACGATCTCCTTACTTCGGGACATTCATCGTGATGAAAGTTTTCTATCACTTTGTTTATACGATGACTTTGGAGAAGAGTCTGGTATATCTTTGTTGTGATGTCTGCCCCCTGATTTAGAATGATGCCTTCTAAGTTTCTTCTCTCAGTTTTAGAACCAGATGACAAATACTGTTCTCTCTCAGTGTCAGTGTCTCTAAGTACCTTCCTATATGTTTGATGTCGGTCACCTGTCTGTTTTTGGTTAGATGCATGGAGTTGTTGTTTAGGCTTACAGTCATATCGTACCATTTGTTCAGGTGCAGATATTGTGTTGTTTCCTGAATTTGAATTTTCTGAACACATGTCATTTTCTGATTTTATTTGATATGCAAATTTTTGTGGAGCAGAAGTCTGACTCATCTTAAATGACAAATTTTCTCTTTCTGTTATCTTTTCACCCTGTTCAACTTGTTTTGGTGATTGTGCTGTATGTCTATACTTCTCTCTGTGTAATTCAGCAAAAAAGCCTGTTATAATCACATAACTGCCTGGCTGAAGTTTGCTTCAATTCCTCTAAGCTAGACTGTTGTATTTTGATCTGATAAAGCCTTTTCTTTCATCCACTTCTCCCTTTCGTCTTCAAACTTCATATGAATTTTCCTTATCTCCTGTCTCATCTCAAATATCACTTGAGAAATATTCAATGAGTTCTGGTCAAGTTGTGATGTATTCACAGGAGGTTGTTGCCATACATTGGGAGGTGATGGCTGAGGTACTGTAACTGTTGGTGAATGTTGCATTTGTACTGTATTTAAAGGTGAGCTGGGATTATCACTAATTATAGAAATATCAGGGTTAGGCTATATGGTTTCTTGTGGCATTTCTGGTGTTATTATATCATTTCTTATTAGATCCAGCCAAATATCTTCTGCCACACCAGTTTCCTTAATCAAATGGGGACTGGACTTTTCGCCGGAAAGACAGTTCGCCAAAACTTTGGACAATTCGCCAGAATTTTGGACACTTCGCCAGAAGTTTGGACAATTCGCCGAAGGTTTGGACAGTTCGCCGGAACTTTTAAGACAATTCGCCAGGATTTTGGACATTTCGCCGGAATATTGGACACTTCGCCGAGCTATAATATATACACTAAAGACAAGGAACGGGTATCACCCCAACAAGATCGTTCTCATGAAATGAATTAACGGTTGCTAACGGTTGCTATTGACATTGCTGATATATCTTAGAGATTTTGAAGATTTGGTGAATTTAGTAGAGTAGGTATTGGAGTAGGTGAAGAAACAACATACGTAGTATTTAGGTTAGATAAAGTATTTGCACAGACTGGAGTTTGTGTGATAACTGCGGGAATTTCCTCCCCATGACCTGGATTTACAGAAGTCTCGATCATTTCCACATTCAGTGATGCATTTACAGATGTCTCGGGCGTTTCCTTGCTATGTTGGTTCTCCAAATGGAGCAATGATTGCTCCTTACACGGTGTGCATATCCATTCAATTTCATGTTGACCTGGAAAAAATAAAACAACAAAATGTTTCTGCTGGTGTTTTTGTTTAATTTTTAGTTCAAAAACATAACTTATGAGCCCAAAATAAAAATATATTTTAAGTTTTTTTCGACTTAAAAACATAGCTTTAAATATGACCGTTTATTGGAACGAACGCATTCCAGTAAGGGGTCATAAGCTATGTTTTTGAGACAATATGGCTCCACTATAATGATTGAAGAGTGAAGTTATTATTTCGCCTGGAGATTAATGATTAGATGAAAGAATTTGGCCAGTAATCTGATGCATAACTTTCTCATAAGAGAAGCCCATCAGTTTCCATGTACTCCCCCCCCCCCCTCCCCCCCACAAAGCGATTGTTTTTTAGGATGAATGTAAAAATGCTTGCCTTTCAATGCTTTTTTGTACATGTAATAGGTGATGCCCGTGTTACATCGAAAATGGTTCCATTTTTGACATTTATCACAAGTTATGGCATTATTACGTGGTTTGACCAATTTCTCACAAGTGATGCAAAATTCAGTAGAAGTATCCATGATTGAACGATGTATGCAAATGATGAATGAAAGGTTTTAGCACGCCGAAGATGCGCAGGGACGATGTGGGATTTACCAATCCCTTGCGATCCGGTTAACCTTATTATTTCACTTGCATCACACAGGCCTAGCTTCCTATTGCCTCAAATGGGGTCTGAGGTGGTATGCACGTGGTTAGAATTTCCGGCAGATTACGTTGGAATGATAGATTGTCAATAATCAATCCCTCAACGCCATTAAGACTATTAGAGAGTGGGCTTTATTCGGTTCCAGCATGGTGATGGTAGAGGTTTGATTCCCACCATGGTGGCGAGTCAGAATATAATTTTGTGCGATGGCAAATTTAAGGGAAGAAGAGAGAAGAAAACCAAACAGCAACGCCGGTTTGATAGTGGCCCCGGTATATGACCATAGCGGTTACAAAAAAGGAGTGGAGAAAGCTCCAACAGTTTAGTTTTGAAAAACCGGGAGTCATCCATCAAGCCTCCTGGGAGATAGGATGCCATATGTGATTATGAGGTACCTGGTTCTCCTTTGGGAATTCCAAATGACCTCCTCCCCACCCCAAAAAAAAACCCTAAATAAATAACAAAAAAGCCCTTAAAAGGGCTGTTTGCTGGCAAGATTATTTTATTTCAATCGTTGCCTTGGTCTTATTTAGGTTTTCTGAACATCTTTGCATGAGAATTGTTTCAATCCCTCATAGTTTGTCATTCAGTTTTGGTCGTGTGTCTGATGAAATAGAGGAGGTAGAAAAGATAGAGAGCTGGAAATTTGAGCAATTTGGTTTTTAATTTACAACTGTTCCATCCGTGACAACCAGTGACATGTGGATGGGGAAGCCAGCATTTTTTTCCCGAAATTTATATCTCTGGGAGCGGAGACCCGGCAGCAGGTGGAGATTTTCCTCGCTGTTTGCAACTCCCACTGGTAACAGAGGCAAGCTTTCGTGCGTATCGTGTCACCCGCAGCCAGTTCTGAATTTTTGTCACCGAGTGCCTGGCTCACCCCATCGCAATGATGTATTAACCCTTTCGATGGATACGCCCCAAATTATTTAGTTTTCCTATTGAGGATGCGATGCACATTGAGTTCAATTATTAATTCGCTGTCTTGAAGTCTATTTAGAGTTTTGCTTTGAAGATCTTTTAAGCGCATTGCTATAGTGTCTACTTTTGCTATCTCGTGAAGTAGTTTTATCGATGTCCACGTGGGCTTGCGCAGAGCCACGTGCGAGGCATGATTTTGGACCCATTGTAGTTTTTAGCTCAACTTGACAAAGTCAAGCTGAGCTATTGCTATGACTTTTCGTCCGTCGGCGTACGTACGTACGTCCACAATTTCCTTTGGCACACCTCACAGGTCACATTTATGACCATATCACTTTGAAACTTGGTATGCTTGTTTGGGGTGACCTCTAGATGGGAGCTATCGATTTTCTTTAATTTCCGTCAAAAAATGTTGCCGCGGCCAACGTTCTTGGAACTTAGTTTACTTTGTTTAGTCAGACCACAATATTTCCCTTTGGCACACCCTACATGGCACATTTATGACTGCATGGATTACTTTGAAACCTGTTAGGCTTGTTTGGGGTGACCTCTGGATGGGAGTTATCGATTTTTTTCATTTCCGTCAAAAAATGTTGCCACGGCCAACGTTCTTAGAACTTAGTTTAGTCAGAAGACCTCAATATTTCCCTTTGGCACGCCCTACAGGGCACATATTTATGATCGGATTGCTTTGAAACCTGGCATGCTTGTTTGGGGTGACCTCTAGATGGGAGCTATCAATTTTCGTCCATTTCCGTCAAAAAATGTTGCCACGGCCAACTTTCTTAGAACTTAGTTTAGTCAGACCTCAATATTTCCCTTTGGCACACACCCTACAGGGCACATTTCTGATCGGATTGCTTTGAAACCTGGTATGCTTGTTAGGTGAGACCTCTAGATGGGAGCTATCGATTTTCTTCAATTTCTGTCGAAAAATTTTGCCACTGCCAATGTTCTCAGAACTTAGTTTAGTCAGACCTCAATATTTCCCTTTGGCACACCCTACAGGACACATTTATTAGCTCACTTGACAAAGTCAAGCTGAGCTGTTGCCATCACTTCTTGTCCGTCGGTGTACGTATGTTAGTGCGTTCATCCACAATTTCCTTTGGCACACCTCACAGGTCGCATTTATTTTCATTTCCTTCAAAAAATTATTGTCGTTTTCACCAGCCTTTGAACTTACTGCATTTGTGTAGCAACTTATCCCGTTTGCACTCTCTGCAGGGTATATTTATGAATTTCCATGAAAAAGAGAAAAAAACATTGCCACAACCAATGACGTTCAAACTTAGTGCATTTGTGCATTAACATCTTCCTTTGGCATGCCTCAGAGGGTGCATTCATTATCAGGTTGTTTTGAAACTTTGTATACTCATCAAAAACTGTTGCTGTTAGCATTTGTCTTTGAAATTTTTGCATTTGTGCATCAACATTCCTCTTTGACATGGCCAACAGGACACATTTATCAGGATTTTTTTAGCTCACCTGACTGAAAGTCAGGGTGAGCTTTTCTTATCACTCTTCGTCCGTCGTCCATCGTCTGTCGTCCGTCGTCCTGCGTGAAGGTGGTGTTTGAGCCTCTTTCTCCTAAACCACTGGCCACATTTCAATTAAATTTCATGTAAGTAGTGGTTATATAGGGGCATTTTGATTTTTATCCAAAATAGCTTTTGGCTCATATTGAGCAGAGGTGTGGTGGAAAAATGGCCAAATTTTTTGAAAATCTTCTTCTAATGAACTACCAGTAGCAGAGACTTGATATGTGGTATACAGAGTCCTTTTGAGGTTTAGAATCAAGTTTGTTCAAGAGAAGTTTGTCAGGCATTATTTGCCTTTGTTATGGGAGGGGCAAAAATTTTGGCCACGCCTAAAATTTCTATTTTCAGAACCATGAGGTCAATTTGAACCAAATTTAATATGAGATGATAATGGGTCATAAGTAGTTGATTGATACCAAAAAAATTTTTCTCATTGCCCCATGGGAACCTCGGGAGCTAAAAATAGGAAAAACCTTAAAACTGCCATATCTCCAAAACAACACGGCACAGAGAATTCTTATTTTGTATAAAGCCTACTTTTATCCAGTAGAATAGAATGGTTAAAAAAAATCCCTATCGGTTTGATCACAAGGTACTTTTTTCAGGACTTTGAAAAAGTGCTGAGTCAGCACTTTTTAACACTGTAGGCAATGGGAAAAAGATCAAAAAATCTTCTTCTCCAGATCCAGCAGGCAGAACCTTTTGATATTTGGTATGCAACATTGTAGGGTGGATCTGATTCAAGTTTGTTCAAATCGGCCCCCTGGGTTTATATTTGGGCTCGGTATAGAAGCTTGAATTCAAACTTAGTGCATTTCAGGCAAATTTCTTCAAACATCTTCTCCAGATCCAGCAGGCAGAATCTTTTGATATTTGGTATGCAACATTGTGGGGTGGATCTGATTCAAATTTGTTCAAATCGGCTCCCTAGATTCATATTCGGGTTCACTATAGAAGCTCGAATTCGAACTTAGTGCATTTCAGACAAATTTCTTAAAAAATCTTCTTCTCCAGATCCAGCAGGCAGAATCTTTTCATATTTGGTATGCAACATTGTGGGGTGGATCTGATTCAAGTTTGTTCAAATCGGCCCCCTGGATTCATATTTGGGCTCACTATAGAAGCCCAAATTCGAACTTAGTGCATTTCAGGCAAATTTCTTAAAAAATCTTCTTCTCCAGATTCAGCAGGCAGAATCTTTTGATATTTGGTATGCAACATTGTGGGGTGGATCTGATTCAAGTTTGTTCAAACCGGCCCCCTGGGTTTATATTTGGGCTCAGTATAGGAGCCCAAATTTAAACTTAGTGCATTTCAGGCAAATTTCTTTGAAAATCTTCTTCTTAAGATCCAGCAGGCAGAATCTTTTGATATTGGGTATGCACCATGCTTAAGGGGGTGAGATTCAAGTTTGTTCAAGCCAAGTCCCTGGGTTCATATGTGGGCTCACTGTGGTAGCCCGAATAATAACTTGGTTCAAAATGAGGAATTTTCTTTAAAAATCTTCTTCAGATCCAGCAGTCGGAATGTTTTGATATTTGGTATGCAGCATCCTTAGGGGGTGAGATTCAAGTTTGTTCAAGCCATGTCCCTAGGTCCATATTTGGACTCACTGTGGGAGCTCAAATTGTAACTTAGTTCAAAATGAGGAATTTTCTTTAAAAATCTTCTTCTTCAGATCCAGCAGTCGGAATGTTTTGATATTTGGTGGGCAGCATCCTTAGGGGGGGTGAGATTCAAGTTTGTTAAGGCCAAGTCCCTGAGTTCATATATGGGCTCCCTATGGGAGCCTGAATTATAACTTAGTTCAATATGAGGAATATTCTTTAAAAATCTTTTTTTTATTTAGATCCACTGATCAGAATCTTTGGATATTTGGTATAAGCTTTTCTTAGGAGGAGCAGATGGTACCTGTTGAAATCAATTCTCTGGGTTGATATTTAGGCTATCATGTCAGGTGAGCGCCCTCAGGCCCCTTGGGGCCTCTTGTTTTTTAGATCCACTGGTCAGAATCTTTGGATATTTGGTATAAGCTTTTCATAGGAGGAGCAGATGCAACCTGTTGAAATCAAATCTCTGGATTGATATTTAGGCTACCATGTCAGGTGAGCACCCTCAGGCCCCCTGGGACCTCTTGTGTTGCATTTCACAACACTGCCATATGCTATGTCGGTAGAAAAAAAGAATGTGCCGTCAGTGTTAATTGACATTTTGGCTTGTCGACGGAAAAAACAGAAAAAAAAACATCGTATTCAGTTAAACATTCAATTCAATTTAGAATTTCATCCTCAATGGACTGGTTTTGACCTGTTAAATGGATTTTAAAAAATGGATAAGTCATTTTTTAAATTTTAAAACCTTTTCAGCGAACTGTCCAATTTAAAAAATTTAAGTTCCGGCGAAATGTCTTTTCCGGCGAACTGTCTTTCCGGTGAAAAGTCCAATATTCAATCAAATCAGTGAATTCCAGTTTACCGTTAATTTGTTTACAACTGTATAATTTTTTTGCTTTCATTGGGCCTACATGATTTAAAAGCTGAAATTCATCCAACGAGATGGTTTGTAAATTTAATGCCATTTTATGAATTGGAATAGAAACAACCAAAGAACAAGCCCTACACCAAATATTAGTTTGAGTGGAATAACATAAGCAACTTTCAAAATTTCATAAGTAAAAACATTTGGCTTGCGATAACTTATTTAAAGTTCTATTTCAAAAATCACATCAAATTAATTTATTATAATGATCCACTCTTTATGTATCATAATAATACACCACTCTTAATAAAGCACATTATTTTTATTTATCTCCAGTAATTTTAATTGAATTTCCAACTTTATGTAACCTTAATAAAGAATCTAATACCTTAATTATGTTATCTCCCTTTGTTAACTATCCAGATTGTTTACATTGGAGTTAGGGGAGGTAAATTTAAAATGCATATTATCTCAATAACGTCGATTGAGAAAAGTCAAAACAAATATGGCGAGATAAAAATTTTCAAGTTGATTTCCACAAAAAGAATCATATTGGCATTTAGTTTTAAGTCGAAAGATTTGGAACAGTGGAAAACCAGTGCAATCTGAATTTTATCCATTTTTGGCAATCGTAAACAAACTTTGTAAAACAATAAAAATTTCGTGATTTGAAAAAAAAAAGATTTCAAATATTTATCAAAAGAATGACATACAAATCTTTTTAATTTAATGAATTCATAACAAAAGTGTGAACTTTTGCAATGATCTCTACGAAAATCACAATTTTGTACCGTTGTGAATTAGCCTTGTTTACTTTGTGAAATTGACCAAGTTTCACCTTAAAGTCTTTTTTGAGGAAACCCAGCGTTTCCGATTTAGGTCGTCGCCATTTGTAGCGTAATTTGAGCTATGTTTAACACTCACCGAGTATCAGACAATAATATTTGCAGGGGCAACAAGTGTAAACAACGTCCACTCTGTCGAATATCTGATTTAAACTGCGCCAAAACCAAGGAAGCTATTGGTGAATCCAGGCACATTCTATTTTACGGGACAGACTAAAAAGTGTAGTCCGTGTCCTTGTCGGAGAAAAAATGTAGTCGGGAATTAAATTATCATTTTCTCATTTATTTGTTGGTTGTTTTCTATGAAATTTGGAAAGTATACTCTGGGGACGATACGAAGTATATACGCCAAAAGAGAAGTTTGTACGATGTTATTTTACGGTGTTAGAAGACATTTTCTCTTTCAAACACACTATAAAGTGTAGCTGACTTGGCGCCGTGTTAGCTAATCAATTGGCTTACGCTGTGGTGACACATGATTATGAAGAGATTAATTCATAACAATTAAAAGAAAATAAATAAAGCCCTTAAAAGGGCTGTTTGTTGGCAAGATTGTTTCAATCGGTTTCAGTAATAGGCAGTAATATAATTTGGGCATTGAATTTTACCCCACGTGGTTCCTTTGTAGACACAAACACACACACACACACACACACACACACACACACACACACACACACACACACACACAGAGTCTTGTTTTCCCTACATACCGAGGTACCCCATTGTTTGTCCTTTGTGTGGACTAACGGTTTCAACCTCGTTTTGCCGGTACAGTTCTGGGAAAACAACCGAGGTAAAGGGTTTCTTTTGTCTTTTGTACCTCGGTAAGGCAAAACACGCAAACTCTTTTGTCTAGTTATCTCGTCAAGTTGGTAAGACAAACCCACACACCCACACACACACACACACACACACACACACAGAGTCTTGTCTTCCCTACATACCGAGGTACCCCATTGTTTGTCTTTTGTGTGGACTAACAGTTTCTACCTCGTTTTGCCGGTACAGTTCTGGGAAAACAACCGAGGTAAAGGGTTTCTTTTGTCTTTTGTACCTCGGTAAGGCAAAACACGCAAACTCTTTTGTCTAGTTACCTCGTCAAGTTGGTAAGACAAACCCCCCCACACACACACACACACACACACACAGTCTTGTCTACCCTACATACCGAGGCACCCCATTGTTTGTCCTTTGTGTGGACTAACGGTTTCTACCTCGTTTTGCCGGTACAGTTCTGGGAAAACAACCGAGGTAAAGGGTTTCTTTTGTCTTTTGTACCTCGGTAAGGCGAAACACGCAAACTCTTTTGTCTAGTTACCTCGTCAAGTTGGTAAGACAAACCCACACACACACACACACACATGCGTGTATAGCAGACTGTGAGACCACACAACCAATACATAGTTTGTGGGGACCATCATTTCCAATGATGCTAGAAGGCTGAAATTAAAAACGCTGATTTAATTTGCATCCATTAATCCAAATATTATAAAATTTTCATTCATTCGTAATCGGAAAGAAAACCGTACTTATGGGGTCACCATTGTGAGGACGTTCCCACAACGTGTAATGTCGTTGCATATAGGAGGAAGTCATTGTGAGGTCTCACACATGGGCATTTTCACACCTTGACAAAAAACATATAACAGAAGATTAAAAAACTTGAAACTTACCTGTCTTTGGTTGTAAAAGCAACCCAAAGTGTTTTTCATCAAAACCTCAGGGCCTCATTCGAACGAAGGGGGGCAACAAATTGTACATGCAGTGATGACCGAAGACTGCCAGGATTCATGCCCTCCGTTTATGCGGGGTCTCCGAGATTCTAATGTGTTGGACTGACCACTATCCAGCCTGATTCTTTACAAATCACCTCATAGTTTGGCATTCCAGTATTTATTTCTATATTTATTGGTGTTTAATTGAGGTCACATATTATTGAATAATGGCTAATCATGACCACAACATGAGTATCAACTCAATACAAGGGGTGAGCGTTAATAAGCCATGTTGCCCATTTTAGAGAGGGTTTGCACCTTCAAAGCCTTGCTGACTGGGTCCTATTTTACGAGTAAAACGGAGCCTGTTTACTGCAGTGAACAGGCACTGCTTCACTTCCCATGGGATGGCATTCCAGTAGACTGATTGGTATTGGTACCTTGCCTAAATGAAGCGACAAGGTCAATCCTTACACCCCCCCCCCCCCCCCACCAGTTGAAATAGAAAGCATATCTGCATGAGGTAGTGATGATGCAATATATACCTTTCCGTCGATATGTAAGAAGGGCGCGCGGTGGCTGATTGACCAGTGTCGGACTTGAGGGTCGAGGGTTCAAACCTGGCCTGCGTCACTTGCATTGTGACCTCGAGCAAGACAGTCAAACCCAATGGCTTATGTGGGAAATGTGAGAAGACGTACACCACTACTTGGTGGGTCCTTGTACACCCACCTTCAACCTAACTCGCCTATGTTCGGTGGTTCTGTCCAGGTACTCCCGATTCCTCCACCCGTAAAACTGCCCGGCACCACATAACCCTGGCTGTTGAAAGGGGCGTAAAACCCAAATAAATTAATAAATAATCCTTGGGTTATATTCCCTCCTTGCGCAGTTTTAATGTCGGGCAATTTCGCAGGAGAAAGGTTGGTTAAACACCTACAATATGTTGAATAAGTTACGGCACTGTCTACCACTAACAAGGCCCACCGACCCAGTTCTGATCAAGCATGCAGCGACCGTAAAAGTGTCCTTGACACCCCGTCTATCAATGAGTTCAAATGTATGTCCGGGTGTCAAGTGTGTCTCACCCTTAGAAACAATACAACCACAACGTGTTGCTCTTTGATGGAAAATGTATTTGACTGTGCGTCTGTTGGGGGGGGGGGGGGGGCTCTAAAGCCACACTTTCCCCTTTCTTTTGGAAATTGGAACTAACTGATGGACATCGAATGACTTTTGACGAAGGCGGGAGGGGTGCTTTTCGGCCCCCTGGGTCTTCGAGTTGGGGCAGGAGGGTGTTGGATATTTCTAAGCAATAAAAGTAGAGTCTTATGTCTTTGTTAATTTTAGTATTTTATGTGTTTTTCCATTAAACAGCACATAAGTCACAAACAACGGCAGACTTGGTAATTACGAAAAACACAATTTGCATGCGAATCAAAGAAAGTTTAAAGTACGCTTGCCTTCCATATCATCTCTACCGACTTGTAATTGATACAAGCGTCGCATTTGCAGTGGTGCCATTCCCCAGTTTTAGCATGAAAGGGGGTGTTATTTTGGCCTTGCGTGGTAGTATATTGGGGCTCGTGCCCATTTACACCCTCAATGACTTCTTTGGGTTGAGCAAACATGAAGACCACAGTCTGCGGTGGACGGGCAAGAATGCCACCAAATGTGGGAATCCAGAGACAGCCAATTAAGGTCCAGAGGTCCCCTGCCCCGAAGACAAGGGGAAAGAAAGGTAGGAATAGGAGTGAAAACCACAGCAAGTGGGGCTGTGTTGGCTGAAGGAGCTGCGCATCAGGAATGGTGGATCATTGAGGGCTGTAGATTTGTCTCGGAGATTGGTAGAGCGGAGATTAATAATAAGATAAAAAACATACTAATAAAAACAATATGGAATAGGAAAACGAACCTTAATTTATGTTAAATGTACAAATTATTCAGCTAAAAAATAATAATTATTGTTGCTATTCGGCCCAATACGAGGCCGAGAAGCGATAAAATACTACTGGGTCCGAAAAGCAGTGGCGCCCACAAAACCGGTATTTGAAACTGGAGTATATGTACACGTGTCAGGAACGGGGATATCCCCGATATTCCCAACGTCTTCTCTTCATATTACTGAACTTCTTTATCGCTAAAGATATTGCACAAAGGCTCTTGTTACCGTCCATCAGGCAGTGAGAGAAAGGCAAATTGGTTTCCATTTTTGTACATTTCCAGATACATTTGAATATGCCGAAAAAGCGGATACACCTGAACGCAGCTTCACCCGTTATTTTTACATCTTCTAGACATAACATACCGCTCCACAACACACTTGTACTGCAGACACCAGCGTGTTATTGTTCTTTGGCCCTAAAAATCTATAGGATTCACGCCTTCTTCATGACAGCCTATATAGATATTTTTTTCAGGGGTGGGGGTCGGTTGAAAGACTGGAGGTGTATTGTCTACAAGTGTTACAGATGGATGTCAAGCTATGACCTTGTCCTTTGACCCTGAAAATCGATAGGCCTCATGACCAACTCATACACCAAGTTTGGTGAAGATGAGCTGAAAGGTTTGAGGTGTATGCGCTTGCCATTTACATACTATAACATCCCAGACATTATTTTAATTTAATGGTATCCCCGAATAAGATTGGTTTTAAACTGAGCTACAACACAGTAAGAGTTGGAGTAAGTTTAGCATAACTATTATTAATTAACTGGTAGAGTGCTGAATTATTTTTGGTCATCAAAATTTGTTCACATATGTTTGTATTGTTACAATTTATGGGAGAGTGCCAATACACTCCCATAAATTGTAACAAGGCACATACTAACAGACTAAATAATTTCACTTCAAAGGTGGTATGAACAACATCCACAAAATATGAAGCCTTTAAGTGCTGGTACTGACACTTCAGAGTAAAGCCCAAATATGGGCTTCCAGAACTCTACCAGTTAAGTATCCCACTAATAATACAAGACTCTCACATCGTGCAGTTTGAGTAAACGATGCGAGGTTCTTGTGTTATTGGTGTAGTGAAAGAAAGACACACAGTTTATAGCAGTTATTCTATATTATTTCTACCCCTACTGTATTTTCTTTAACAAGACCTATGCTTTTTGGGTGGCAGTCTTCATGTACTTTTCTTACTGTTGGTTTGATGTGAAAACTACCATTCATACTGATTATTTCAAACGACACATTACCCACCCTTTCATGTCGTTATAACGAAATATGTAATTGCCATTTTTTGTCCTTCTGAAGTTAATTTATGGTCTTGTGAAGCTTCAAAAATTGATTCAGAATATTTTCATAAATTTGATGTTAACCGGGTTGGTATTTTCCACTTCGAATTTCATGAATATAATGTGTGTGGGTGTAAACAGCCCAAATGATAGGGTGCTTACTTGTTTTATTTCCGAATTATTCCATTATTTGCTCTTTATTGATAGCACCAGACTTTTGCACAATTTAAAGCGCTTCCGGGGGAGCTTTCTAAGAAATGAGTCTAGTGGTATCCATAAATTAAAAACAGGTCAAGAACTAAAGTGAAGTTATGCCCAGAACAAAGTCCAGATGCACACAGCCTTTGCTGGGGGGTGGGGGGGGGTGGGTGGGGGGGTGTTATAAAATGGGGATAAGGATTACACCAAGACACTGTTAACCTACTGAAAAAACAGACAAAGTGGCTAATGCTGGCGAAGTCAATTTGAAGGCAACTTACCAACCAAATAATTTGTATCTATTAGTCTTGTGCTATGCTGGACCCTCAGTGCAGAATGTAACAAGTTTGAAGCTCAGCTCCTACAGGTGTCACATTTTCCGATCACTTTTTGGACTCAGCCAACCCTCAGTGATTGGGGGGGGGGGGGGGGGGGGCAAGGGCGAGGGCATCTAGAATTGTGGCTTTGAAGGTAAAGGGATGAGATCCCTCAGTAGTAGACAAGCACTGCAAAAATGTCTCTGGTGATTTCAAATGAGCAATTTAGGCAATTATGGAAATATAAAACTGATTTAGGCTTCTTGCAAAAATAAAAAAAAAAACACATTCAGATTCTCATGTTTAGTTTTATTGCATTTTGTAAAAACAGAGAAAACAGAACAGAAATAAAGTAACATAACAACGGGGATAGCTTCCCAAGCCCCTCAATGTATGTTATAGATCAACTCAATCAGTCTTTCCATATGACATAATAAAAGACACCACTTCATTACACAGTGCGAGTCAAAATAAGCTGTCAGATAACCACAATGAACTAAGTATGTGACTGCTTCTACACTGATAATACCATACTCTGACATTTTCTAGAATGCACTGAACAAGAACATTCCAAAAAATGTCAGATTATGGTGTTATCAGAGTAGGAATATGTAGGATACACAGTTTAAAGTAGTTGTATGTACTACAACTTATTTTGACTTGTACTGTACAATTTTATGAAAGCAAACCATGTCTGAAAAAAAAGAAAAAAATCATATTCAAAATTGTTGGTTTATCTGAGAATACCCTTCATTCTCCATTAAACTGAAACAATAATCATACATGAACAAGTCATAATTAACTTGGATACATAGGTGGCACAGGTATCCTGGCAATAAACATAATTCGGCTCCAACAGTTGAACAATTTTCCTAGATTTTTACCAAGCTTGCATTTGTGTGAATGAGCTGATATGGAGCAAAATATCCCCCCACCCAATCTGACACTAAAGAATGAGGCATGACAGGCAGCCCTGTTAATTAGTGTCAGCTTTTGGCCCACACATGACAATTTCCAACAAAACAAGCCTAAAAGACCAATTTGAATGTGCTCTGTAGGCCACATCAAAGACAAATGTTGATGCACAAAAGTACAAACCTTGTTGCTAACAGCAACAGTTTTTGATGGAAATGAAAACAAAATCAATAGCTCCTATCTTGGTCACCCTGAATGAGCATACCAAGTTTCCAAAGCAACCCGATAATGAATGTGCCCTTTAAAGCATGCCAAAGGAAGATATTAATTCAGAAATGTACTAAGTCGGAAGGTCGTTCGCAGTGGCAATTTTTCTTTTTTTTTGGAAATTCATAAATATGCCCAGTAGGAAGTGCAAAAGAGATAAGTTGCTGCACAAATGCACAAAATTCAAAGGTTGGCACTAATACAGTAGAATCTGTCTTGAGAGACCACCCTTTTTGCCAGGTGGTCTCTCACGATAGTGGTCTCTCAAAACAGGTTTTACTGTCATGTTTTTTGATGAAAATCAAAAGCTCCCACTGAGAGGAAATCCCAAACATGCATTCCAAGTTTCAAAGCAATCCATTCAAGAATGTGCCTATACAGCATACCAAACAAGTATAGTGATGCACAAATGCATCAAGTTCAAAAGCCATTGCTATGGCAATGTTTTTTTGTTTTTTTTTTGTTTTTTTTTTTGTGATAAACTTGAACTAAGTTTCAAAGCCATCCATTCATAAATGCACCTTGTAGGGCATGCCAGTGCAATATGTTAATGCACAAATGCACCGATTTGAAAGGTCATCATTGATGGCAATGTTTTTTGATGGAAATAGAAGAAAATCAATAGCTACAACTAAAGGTTACCCCAAACATGCATACGAAGTTTCAAACTGATCTATTCCAAAACTCACCCTGCAGGACTTGCCAAAGAAAAATGTTGATGCACAAATGCAATAAGTTCAAAGGTTATTGCTTATAGCAACATTCAGCAACATTTTTTGACGGAAATGAAAAAAACATCAAAGCTCACATCTAGAGGTCGCTCCAAACAGGCACCCATGTTTCAAAGCGATCGAAACGTGAACTGTGCTGTGTTCCAACAAAAATTGTCAACAGACAAAACAGGGAAGTTGAAGGGCATTGCACAAGACATCAATTTTTTTATGGAAATGGAAAGAAATCTACAGCTCTCATCTAGTTGTCACCCAAAACAAGCATACCCAAGTATGTTAAACAAAAATGCACTAAGTTCATCAATGGTCATTTTCAATGGCAATGTTCTTTGGGAAGAAAATGAAAGAGAATCGAAAGCTGTCATCTACAGGTCACCCCAAACAAGCATACCAAGTTTCAAAGCGATCCAATCATAAATGTACCCTGTTGAGTGTGCCAAAGGGTAACACTGATGCCTGCTGACTAAATCAAGTTCAAAGGTCATTATCTACGGCAACATTTTTTGACAGAAATGAAAGAAAATCAACTGCTCTTATCTACAGGTCACCCCAAACAAGCATACCAGGTTTCAAGACAATCTGATCAAAAATGTGCCCTGCAGGCTGTGCCAAAGTGAAAAATTGACACCTAACCACACTAAGTTCAAAGGTCGTTGCCAGCGGCAATGTTTTTTTCACATATGTGGATGAAAATTAATAGCTCCCATCTAGAGGTAACCCCAAACAAGCATACCAAGTTTCAAAGCTATCTGATTATAAACCTGTGCAGTGTGCCAAAGGAAAGTGCATACATAGGCAGTTTCAGCTACACAATACTCACACCTCCACCATATAAAGTGTATTGAGATATGTATGGAGTGGCTGTGTATATTGTGCTGCTAAGGCTTAACTATTGAACAGTTCTGATTAATTTCCGAGATAGCTCTGTAAACTGTGACCAAAGTGAGAATGGAGACGCCTTGCTGCTCACTAATTTAATGACCACTTTTGGTAATTTTTTGCTTTGCGCATTCCAGGGACTTTTAGGTGAAAGTATTCTGAAACAAAAGGTTTCTTCACAAAGTTCAGTGTTTTATGTGTTTATTTTTTGGGAGTTTAAGGTCACATATTTATGCACAACAGTTTTACTGGTGTAGGAAGCTGGAGTACCCAGAAAGACTCACCGAGCATCTGCCAGTTCAACATTCTAACTCTGTTCAAGCTCTGCCAAGCAGGGTTACAGCGGTTGAAGACATGTGCACCATCGACATGTAGTATGCCTTAGTACACGGCATCATTGTGCCCCCATGTAGGCAACCTGGATGAAGTGCCTTGCCCAAGGACACAACGCAGGTCGCCCCAGGTGGGGATCAAACTCTGGACATTGTTTTATGTACACAATCCGCATAATCTTTGTGCAAACATTCTGTTAATACAGTTATACTAAGTATTTGTTATAATTATGCAGTGTGCTGCTGATTAGTTGACTTCAATTCAATCTTTGGCCAACAACTAGTCGACTTGATAATTCAGGAGTTGTTCCTGTGTATTCCCTTTCTCAGAAAAGTAATACCAGACAACTTGTGGTCTTCAGTGACACATAAAACTTGTGTAAAATATCTTAAAACTACACTATGTATTGTGTAAACTGATATGCAGTTGAACAGTATATTCCATACTCAAATGCAACAAGAGCCAGCTTTTGCACTCCAAATCTAAAAATGTTCCAAGAGTACTCCCTCCCCGTCATTGGACCCCCCTCCCCCCGATTGGTGATGTATACTGCATTCGACCTTGGCTTTTAGCTGGGTAAATTATTGGGCCTGGATTTTTTTTTTATCCTAGGCAATTTCCCCTTAATGAACAGGGCTGAACAATTATCAACAAGTTGTAAGACTTCTAACTCTCACCCCACCCCAGCAAGTGGGGAAAAAATCACAGGATAGTTTGTGAACTTGATGAAGATAATGATAAGTAGAAAACACATACCAAAATTTAATCAAATCCATTGATTTTGCAGGGATTTCTCCATCTGTTTAGGGATTAGGTCCAGGGGCCCTTCTCAATGGAAATATTGATGTAATGGTGCCTGAACTGGAAATTTTTTGTATTAACTGATGAAGGGAGGAAACATCATTCCACAATTTCAAATATGACAATTTTTTTCACTCTATGGTCTACTATTGCTGTTAATTTATTAGAGGCCAAGATAAGCATTCTCCAATAATTTGTTACTGATAAAGATTTTTAAACAAAAACAGAGCTCATGCCAAATGGAGAGTTAAAACATTCATGTGCTGCAAATCCCAAATCAGAGCTTCCAGCACTTTTTCAAAATGCCTAGATATGGAGTTTCAACATTTTACCAGTTAACAAATTCTCATTTAGTGGCCAAAAAATGATATTCATAACATACTTCACTTAAAGTATCGAAAATTGTGTGAAACAAAGGCACTGCAAAGCAAAGCATCCCTTCGCAACCCCACATATCCCAAGCTGTGACCCTGAGCTCTAACCTTGAAAAGTCTTCATACTCTATTAATGATCAACCAACATACCAAGTTGGGTGGGGCTAGATGAAGACTTCAGATTCACTGTGGCAAATTACAGCAACAAGTGTTATCAATTTCAAGTTCTAACCTTGACTTTGATCTCTGACCTAGAAAAAAAAGTAGGCTTCATCTCCTCTTCAAGATCAACCAACACACCGAGTTTGATGGGGATTGGTTGGAAGATTTAAGATGTGCTGCCTTCAAGTCTTCAGACAGATTTGAAGCTGAGACCTTGACTTTTGACCCCGAAAATCAATAGGATTTATGCCCTCTTCAGGATAACCCATACACAAGAGTATGGTGGGGATATGTTGAAAGACTTGAAGTGTATTGTGTCAACAAATGTTACAATCTGTGACTTTGAGCTTGAACCTTGCAGGCTTCATGCTCTCTTCATGATCAACCAATATACTGAGATTGGAGGGGATAGGTTGAAAGACTCGGTTTATTGTGTCTACAAGTGTGTTTTACGAAGAGATACAAACACATATGGACAGACACACCCATTACTATAGCTCCTATCATTAGAACTCACTCACTGAGCCAGTTCTCGTGATACCCATATTTGCATGGTTTTTTGAAAAGGGTGTCAAGTCATTACACAAAAATGTGAGAAATCAAGAGGACAATATGTTTAGAAAGGAGGCTGTAATGAGGAATGGTGAATATCTCAAGAATACAGATGATATATCAAGTATATACAGTTACTGGGAGTTTTGTGGTCAAACTTGGAAAGAAATGATCCAATTTCACTTTGGGTTTGGAGCCTATATCTGGTTCCTTGGTCAACAAGGATAAATACCTGTTAGAAAAAAGTTATTATACTATCAGGGAGCATAATTATAACCTTCCCTTCTGACTTGCCAACAAATAGCAGGTAAATGCAGCAGTGTTTATGTAGGCAGCTCTTACTCAAATAAACATCAGTTTTAAGACAAGTATAACCTTATCACAATGAAGGAAACAATAAAAATTTTCAAGATTTAACCTTTTACTAAACATAGCAGTCCAAAATGACCAGAAAATTAACCAAAGTAAGTCCCATAAAGCAGTCTCTACAATATTTTAATTAAACCTTTACAAATGTGGATATCATTAGAACCGGCTCATTCAGTGGGTTCCAGTGATATCCAAATTTGCAAGGTTTTATAGAAATACTGTGAGATTTTATTTTCATGCACTGTTGAATTCATTTTCGGAAAAACTGTTATGTAAAGGGTTAAGAGCACTCACCTTCTTTATGGAATCAAACATTTTGTGAGAACTACTCTCCCACTTCTCTTTGCAAGAGTCATTTGCACCAAATAATCGATTAGGAATTGTGGAACCCTGTTTATTGAACAGTCACTTTGCCAGTGGAAATTATTCAATTAACAGGGATTTGATCATGTTCTTGCATTCTGAGTCAAACTGAGCATTTATTTTATTATACCTTGTTTAACAGAGACCATGGAGCTCTGTCAAGCATGATATAATGGATTAAATGCCCCTATTGGATGTACTGAGGCCAAATGGGTTGATAAATAAACTAAGGTGTAATTAATTGGTGATTATCTGCGTAATTTTTTGACATATTACAAGATTTTTATACAACTAACTGGAGTTTACTCTACAACCCATATGCAATTAACAAGTCAGATTTGTATTGAAAACATGGTACAAATTATATTGTGCTAACAGGGTTATTCGATTAACCCTTTACTCAACGCAGGCGATATCAGAATTTATTATTTTAAATACCATTTTTTCTAATTTCCAAAAATCTCAATGAAACCGTATCATGTGACTCCTCAATGGAACGAGCTCGTTGAGCTCATTCTAATGAGAGGGTCACATGATATGGTTGCGTTGAAAGTGTTTGAAAAATAATATTCTTTCAACTGCTGAATTTGCATATTACGAGGCCAGAGGTGGCCAATTCATTAGGTAAAGGGTTAGATATATCCATTAAATGGGCTGCACTGTACTAGCATATAATAATTACATTGGATTAATGGGTTTTTTTTCATAACATGCATCCAATTATAAAAGATCTGAAGCACTGCAAGAACAAATCAAGAGAGTTTGTCTAAAATCATCTCTTGAAACTGTTTGTCTGAATTGTTAGAAACTGGCATAAGCGCCATACTGGCTGCCTGATGCATTCTTCGCCCTTCCTTTTTTCTGTCACTCTCATTTACACAACTTTTAGAATGTCTCCAGAGCTCATCTCTATTGAAAAATCCTAAACAATTTTGGCAAGGGAGAAAATCTGAAAGCATCTTTTTCTTCTTTTGTGTGGGTCGTCGAACAGGAACAATCTCACCTTTACCCTGTTTAATCACATCATCATTGTGAACAAAGTTTCCTCTATTTGTAAGAGCCTGAAAAGCTCTTTTTCTTTCTTTTGAGTGCTTTTTGTACTTCAGAATATTATGAACCTCTATTTTATCCTTTTGTTTTAGTTCTAAATGCCTTGCAAATTTTGAAAATGGCTTCTCACAAAATAAGCAGTAATTCCCTTTATCATATCTTCTTTGTCCATTTAATTTTGTATAACTCTGTACCTTAACCGAGTCAACTTGAACTTTATCCATATTATTGGAACTGTCAGCTTTACATTTAACTATATTCAAGTAAGGATAAGTATCAGACAGTTCATCCTCAGAAACAGAGTCATCAACCTTATGTTCAGTGTCGATTAAGTCCTTTATAGTTCTCTGCTTTTCAGCATTAGAATTATCATCTGAAATTTCTTCTTCATCTGTACCCTCAGAAGAGAACATTTCCCAGTCACTGTCTTTTGAATCATCACAAAAATCATTGTTACATTCATCATCTCCTTGATAATGGGAACTTATTTCCAAATCATTTGTTTTTGAATCAATACAAGTGTGATTATTGGAGATTTCATTATCACTAGAACTGACATGGTTATCTTGATCTAATTCATTACTTACAGCTTTCACTTTCTCAGCCTGAGAATGTATCTACAAAAAGAATTAAAAAGAGAATGCATTAAAATACTGAGGACAGCTTAAAATTAGTTACCCTAAATGGAGAATTTCTTGTGGCTATCAAACATTTTGCAATCAATGTAAACATTTCGACATTAAAACTTCCTGTATCAAGATTGAACCATTTTGTTGAAATCTTCCCCCAAAGTAAAACCATTATAACATATGCAACAGGGATTTAGCCAACCAACACCCATATCGACCCTGAGAGGCCCTACAATTATCATTGATGCCATCTGCGATACCCTTAAATTAAGCCTAAAGAATGTTTAACTAGAGGTACTGTGAGCAAACTCACAAAGTGATACCCCCCGCGCCTGAAATGTATAAGTTAGATTATCTCCCCTTGGAAATGTCAGAACGGAATTATATTGCTTCATGCTGCTTCATGCACATCTTCATATGGAGTTCTTCCATTGTGTAAAGTTTCATGAAAATTCTTCAAATGGTTTAGGAGGAGTTGCGCTTACAAGGATGGACAGACGGTATAAGTTAGATTATCTCCCCTTGGAAATGTCAGAACGGAATTATATTGCTTCCTGCACATCTTCATATGGAGTTCTTCCATTGTGTAAAGTTTCATGAAAATTCTTCAAACGGTTTAGGAGGAGTTGCGCTTACAAGGATGGACAGATGGACAGATTATCTCCCCTTGGAAATGTCAAAACGGAATTATATTGCTTCATGCACATTCCCATATGGAGTTCTTCCATTGTGTAAAGTTTCATGAAAATTCTTCCAACGGTTTAGGAGGAGTTGCGCTTACGATGGACGGACAGACGGGGTGATTCCTATATACCCCCCCAAACTTTGTTTGCAGGGGGTATAATAACAAAATTTCTGTCATAATCAAACAGACTGTAAAATCTTATTTAAAATAATCAACTCAGTAAACATTCATGGGCACAGCCATATTGGTATTCACAACAGGTACTCGGAACACTTTGGCTTTTACTGGTTACTGTCGTGACATATTACATCCCAAGTTTACGACTTTCCAGTCCTAACTTTGTTAACATCTTATCCATGTTATCATCAGCTTTGTCTTTGAAAGTACATGTATGACTTGTTTTGGAAAAAGATACGGCGGTGCTGTTTATTTGAAAACACAAGGAGAGCTGAAAACACTGAAGAAGCATGATTGCACTTGCTCTTCTTAATTTTTCAAGAAGAGTGAAAATAATTTTCTTAAGATTTCTCATTAGAATTTATCTTGCTGTATAGTGTCTGATTCATGACTTTATACTATTCCCAGGTAAAAAAAAATAATGAGCTTATGAAAATCGCACCTCCCTCATCAATTGGAATAGCGGCATTGGAGATGTTTAATTATGAAAGCCTGTACTCAGATTTAGGGAAAGAAGAAAAAATGCAAGAGATTTGTCTCTTTGACTTTAAGCTTTCCTGGGGGCGTTTAAATCGCTGGAACCCCAAACCAGCCCAAAACAGAGCATTCATTATATCACTTTAGAAAGCTAAACAACTTGTTCCCCTAGGAAAGGTTTTGGCACGAAGGCGTGTTGGGGTAGATCTGTTGGGCATTCTAATAAAACTGATTGAACTGCATATAGCAGTGGTGTTCAAAGGTGTGAATTGTCATTAAGGAAAAGTATTTATCGAAAAGAAATAAAGCAAAATCAAATTCTTGCTGAAAATTCCCTTATATACTGTGGTGCAATAGGAAATTTCTGCACTTTGTTATTGAGCTGAAAATCTTTGAAGCGTACTCTGAAATCACGATTGTTCCATGAACTGCATAACTTAATCAACCACCAACTACAGATGGTCTGTCACCCGTTATACCCCCCACCGTGGCACACCACCTGGTGTGGGTGACTGAAAAGTGGCATTCAATTTTTCTAAGTAAAAAAAAAATCCAATATGGCCGCCAGTCAGCCATCTTGAAACCGGACGGGAAAAAAATTATGTCATTCATTTCCCCTCATCATGTTGATCACTTTTGTGAAGCTTCATGAAAATGAGGCTAAAACTGTGGAAGTAGTTTGCTCCACAAGTTTACATAGGAAAAAATCCAATATGACCGCCAGTTGGCCATTTTGAATCTGATTGGGAAAATAATTATGTCACGCACTGCTCCTCACCATGTTGATCATTTTTGTGAAGTTTCATGAAAATGCAGCTAAAACTGTGGAAGTAGTTCACTCCACAAATTTACATATGAAACGAACCGACAATAACAGACAGATGGACAAGTTGACTCCTATATATCCTTCTAAAAATTCATTTTGTGGGGGTATAATGAAAAGCTAGACAAATTTTTAAAACAATAGCATCATTGGATATTAAATGCATCGCATTACCAAAAAGTGTGATTTCACCCCTATCTGATGTTTTTTTTTTGATAATTTACCCCATTTAGAAACATTTCAACTTGAACTTGAGTTATTTGCAATAAAAAGTATAGAATATAGATTTATTTCAAGTTAGATCTCTGTCTCCGTTTTTCTGCATTTACATGCAACAATATCAGTATATTCACTGCTAATTCCTCTGTCTCATGCACAACAAACTGTTGGTAATTGTCACTTCCACAAACAATTGGATTAACAAGTTTCATGTTATCCTCTCATTCAGTAAGAGTGAGTGACTGTGGCGACTGCATCGTGTCCTTGGGCAAGGCACTTCACCTCCATTACCCACGTTTTGGTGACGTTTTGTACTAAGACGTACTGCACATCGATGGTACACCTGCCTTCAACCAATGCTAACCCTGCTTGCATTGAGTTAGTATGTTGAGGAGCTGACAGGAGCTGACAGTTGCTCGCCATTGCTCGGTGGTTCTCTCCAAGTACACCAGCTTCCTCCACCCATAAAACTGTTTTGGTCATGATTAGCCATTGTGAAGAAATATGTGACCTTAAACACCAAATAATAATAATAATAATAATAATAATAATATTAATAATAATAATGAGTGACAGCAAAGTTCCTGTATCCAAGGATAAACAAAATTCAAGACCATTCAAAGCTGTTTTATGGTTATTTTCTCCAATTTTCAAGGCCCCAGAGTGGCCTAGACTGCCCAGAGAACCAAATTCAAAGATTTTCAAGGTCACATGCATAAATGAAATTACCTTTAAGATCAAAAAAGAAAACAATTTCCTGCCATAATTCAATACCTTTCAATGCTCCTGTACACAAATAAAGGCTTTTCAAGGGCTTGAACACCCTAGAGGCAAATTCAAGACCAATCCTTGAATCCAAGGCCCTGCGGGAATCCTGGACAGTTGGGATTATTTATTTATTTATTGGTGTTTAAGGTCGCATACTTCTGCACAATGGCTAATCATGACTGTGAGTTTTTACAGGTGGAAGAAGCCTGAGTACCCAGAGAGAACCATCAAGCATCGATGAGTAACTGTCAGCTCCTCAACATTCGAACTCTGTTCAAGTTCACCTCACGCAGGGTTGCAGCAGTTGAAGATGTGTACTATCGACATGCAGTATGCCTAAGTACATGGCATCGTCATGCCCTCATGTAGGCAACTGGGATAAAGTGCCTTGCCCAAGGACACGGGTAGTCCCAGACAGGGGTCGAACATGGAACCTCTAGCATAGAAGTCCATCAGCCTACCACTGAGCCACCATGCTCCAGAAGGTTGGGATTACCAAAATAATACACTCAGTATAGCTGTTGGCATATTTTATCAAGCTTTGTTTAGTGACGATAAATCTAGGCTCGGATTTCCTTTCTACTGGGACTGTTTGATATTTTTTTAGGGACTAGGCTTTATGTACAGACATATGATAATCACAACCATGTTGCTCTTGTTAACAAAATATTGCCATTGTTGAATAAATTAAAAAGGGTAATTTTAAACTAGAGGCTCTAAACAGCCTGTAATTGCTCACCTGGAACTACATATAAAAATGTGATTTCCCATAGGCTTTCCATGGTAACTATGAGCTGCAATTGTGACCATGTTTGCAACATTACATCAACATCACATGAAGATCATTGTTAGAAGGTGTCCCAGTCCTCAATCACGTGAAGTTTCAAAACATTTGAATCCTTCAAACAGAATCATAGAATGTCTCTGGTGGCCATATTATCCAATCAACGGGAACAAAAAGAGGATCTTTTGTGGAGGGCCTCCTCCTATAGGGCCCTGTGGTTTCAGAGGAGAACATTTTTCAAAATCTACCAATCAAAATCAAAAAATGCTTCTGGCAGACACGTTTTTCGATGCACGGTAACCAAAATGAGGAGCCTTTGTAGAAGACCTCCCATAGACTATCCCTGCCAGGTTTGGTTCCTGTCGGCTCAGTAGTTCCAGAGAAGATGAAAATGTGATTTCCCATAGGGTTTCTGTAGTAACTATAAGCCGCAATTATGGCCATGTTTACAACCCAAACAACACTAAATGAGGACTATTGGTAGAGGGGATCCCAGGCATCATTTATGTGAAGTATCAAAAATGTGGCCTGGCCGTTTTAGAGAAGATTTTTGAAAATCCACCAACCAGAATCAAAGAATGCCTCTGGCGGCCTATTTTTCAACCCACAGGAACAAAATGCGGATTGTTTGTAGAGGACCTCCCATAGACCATTCCTGCCAGTTTTGGTTCATGTCTGCTCAGTAGTTCCAGATAAGAAAATGAAAATGTGATTTCCCATAGGATTTCTATAGTGACTATAAGCTGCAATTGAAGTCATGTTTGCAACCCGATCAGCATTAAATGAGGATCGTTGGTAGAGGGGGTCCCAGTCATCAACCATGCAAAGTTTCAAAACATTTGGCCGTGTGGTTTCAAAGGAGGAGATTTTTCAAAATCCACCAATCAGAATCAAAGAATGCCTCTGGTGGCCTTGTTTTCAAACCCATGGGATCAAAAAGAAAAAGAGGATCGTTTGTAGAGGACCTTCCATAGACTATCCCTGCTAGGTTTGGTTCATGTCATCTCAATAGTTCCAGAGAAGATGATGAAAATGTGATTTCTCATAGGGTTTCTCCAGTAACTATAAGTCGCAATTGCAGCCATGTTTGTGAACCAATCTATATTAAATAAGGATCGTTGGTAGAGGGGGTCCCAGTCATCATTTATGTGAAGTTTTAAAACATTTGGCCTGGCAGTTTCAGAGGAGAAGATTTTTGAAAATCCACCAACCAAAATCAAAGAATGCCTCTGGAAGCCATGTTTTTCATCCGACGGGAACAAAATGAGGATTAGTGTTGTGCGGTTTTATTTTTCTTGTTTCGGTTTGTTTTTTTTTAAAAAACTCGGTTTATAGGTCGGTTTTCGTTTTTTTTTATAGCAAGACATCTGCAGTTTCGAGCAGAAACTATGTAGTGTCAATATAATGCCCATACTGTCATATTCTCAATGATGATTTAATTGGCAGTGACTAGCATTGGCCATTGATACTAAGTGTAGAAATGGCAGGCATTTTCAAAACAAAAAAAAATAAAAGAAAATAATATGTAACAGTGTTCGTAGAATATCACCACTCACCAATTCTAGGCACATACCCCCCCCCCCCCCCCCCTCCCCCCACCTCGCCTCTGGTCTTTAAGTTCAGACGTAAGAGTCTATGATGAATTGATATTAACACATGGGTGCAAAAAGAACCAATTCACAATTTCCCAGGGCTCTGTTCAGTGTTCACTCCTGGGTGGGGCCTTGGGCAGCCTAGTGAGCAAAGTGACCCTACCAGGCATTGCAAATAATAACAAGCGTTGCCAAGTGGGTCACCTAGACACCCATCCGAAGATATTTGACAATGAACTGGTGTATGGACTTTTTTCATAACCCCCCCTCCCCCCACTCACAGTGGTGGCTAGTTCCACCAGTGCCCACCACCCGCCTTAGTAAGATAATCAGCAATCATTTCATGTCAGTCTGGAATGGGAAAGTCATATTGTTTGTAGCTGGGTGGGCTTCAAAACGAACCACTTTACCAAATACCTATTATCTACCCCCTCCCCCCGCAATGGTTTTAGCTCAACGGAATTGATTTTACAAATTCACTGGTGTACTGTTTTATATTGTAACTTTTTGCGTTTGCCTCTTGCCATTCCACTTTCTGTTTCTACCGCTGATGTGTTCCTTTGGTTGGCCTCTTAAAATTAGTTATGTGGGAATGCAACCGTGACACGTTGACAGAGCGATATTACGGAACGCAGCTTTTTCCCGTGGATATGGACCATTCGGTCTTGAGACATTTCGGCCTTCATATATTGAACTAAATAGAATAAGAACTTGAGGTTTCGTGTTTTTAGTGGGCCGAAACATTCAAGACAAAACGGCTCGGGTCGAAACGTCCCAAGACTGAATCGCAGTAAAACCTCTTCCCGGATAAGCACATCAAGGGAGGCACAGATTTACATCTGAAACACGTGGTGGGGGCAACCTGTGACAAATGTTATTTTCGAATACAACACTGAAATACCAAGACCTTTTTCTGATATGATATTATTCACTGTCCAACAGATTGTAGATAAGTAATTTTAATTAAACTGATTGACTAAATATTTCAGGCAAACCTGTTAAAAAACGAAGCCAATTGCGCAAGGTATTTCCTGTAATCAGTGAAATGTAGGCGTGTTGGCTGCCTGTTTTGTCATTCTCACAGAAAACACTACCCATTTTTTTCGTCAACGATGTGTGATTGACAACTTGTCAAACATCATTCTGGAGTTGGAGTTCTGAACCTGCTGCAGTGACCCCTTTACACCCAGAATGTGGCGTGCATTGACGTCACTGTTATTTCCTGACAAAGTTCGACATTTCAGACGTTGTTAGTGCAAACTGATCTATGAAAACATCTCTTCCGGATGTTTTAGGAAAAAAAACAAAACCATACTCATTTATCAATTACACGGTTTCAGTTTTAAAGCAAAACCGAATCTGACTTATAAAACCGGTAAACCATACAACACTAATGAGGATCGTTTGTAGAGGACACCCCTCCTCCCCCCAGACCATTCCTGCCAAGTTTGGTTCAGACCGGCTCAGCGGTTACAGAGAAGAAGATGAAAATGTGAAAAGTTTGCGGACGCCAAGTGATGAGAAAAGCTCACATGGCCTTTTAGGTCAGGTGAGCTAAAAAGGAAAAAAAAAAGAAATACATTAGAAGGGTAAAGGGAGAGAGCACATAGGGGAGAGAAAAACAGCAGAGGCACACCCAAGTGAGAAGGGGGGGGGGAGGAGAGCAGCTGTAATGAACCATGTAGGAAAACATAATACCTCTGACATCCAAGGTAAATGCCTTACACCATAATCATAAAGTAGTTCTTCACAGGGATTAATATCCCCTATGGCAAATAAACACAGGTGAGGAACTTGATTAATTTCTATCGTTTTCATCTTGCAATTTTGGTCTTTTCCAATCCCATGATTTACAAGTCTTCCTTTACTCTTGGTTTCTTATCTGATGCATCAACACTACAAAAAGTAAAAATTACTTGAATCTATAATACTCTTTCATTGAAAGGGTTCCTCAAATAGGTATTGAAACAAGAGGCTCCACGTGGTCTGAAGCACTCATTTTAAACACCTCCCCCCCCCCCCAAAAAAAAAACAAGAGGCCACAGGAGGCCCGAGGACGCTCACCTGACATGGTAGTCTAAATATCAAACCAGGACTTGACTTGAATAAGCTGCATACGCCCCTCCTAAGAAAAGCATATACCAACTAGATGAAGCGATTGTGCCCACACAATACACAGAATTTTCCTTCTATTTTCAGTTCCTGCACTTTTACGTCCCAAAATTGAGATAAACGCATAAGAAAGAGATTTTTTTTTTATTTTTTGTTTGGAAATTTTCAAGGTCCCAAACAAGATATTTTCAGACTAATATCTTTTTTTCTTCTTTTTAAAACTGACCAAAATGCATAAAAAACAAACTAATTTCTGGATTTTGGCCCAAATTTTTTTAAGTCCCACCTGGATCCCAAGTTATCAGTGGTGTAACAGAAAAAAAAATTTTTTGTCTTAAAATTGAACAAAATGCATAAAAAAATAATTTCCGGATTTTGGTCCAAAATTTCCAAGTCCCACCGGAACTCCAAATTATCAGCGTAAAAAGAAAATCTTTTTTTGTCTTAAAATTGACCGAAACGCATAAAAAAACAAAAAACTCATTTCTGGATTTTGGTAAAAAATTTTGAGTCCGGACCAGGACCCCAAATTTTCAGCCTAAATATGAACCCTGGGACTTGGCTTGAACAAACTTGAATCTCACCCCCCTAAGAATGCTGTATACCAAGTATCAAAAGATTCTTATTGTTAGATCTGAAGAAGATTTTTTAAAGAATATTCCTCATACTGCACTAATTTGAAATTTGGGCTCCCATAGGGAACCCAAATATGGACCGAGGGATTTGATTTCAACAAATATGTGAATCAATGTTGTAAAGATGTTACATGTAAAATATGAAAGCTTTTGTAGCAGTGGTTTGGGAGAAACGTAGTCGTCTTAAATGTTTTCCCCATTACCCACAGTGTTAAAAAATGCTGACTTGGCACTTTTTCGAAGTCCCAAACAAGTACCCCATGATAAAACCGATAGCAATTTTTCTTTGACCATTCCATTCTATTGGTCCTAAGGAAGCTTCACACGAAATAGGAATTCTCAGTGCCGTGTAGTTTTGGAGATATGGGCATTTAATTTTTTTTCTATTGTTAGCTCCTGCGGTTCCCATGGGTCGACAGGAAAACAAATTTGGGCATAAAATAAGTACTTATGACCCAATAAGCCCTCATATCAAATTTGGTTCAAATCTGCCTCTTGGTTTGGAAAATAGAAATTTCGGGAGGGGCAAAAATTCTTGCCCCTCCCATAACGACGGCAAATGTAGGATATAGCCCCACAAACTTCTCTTGAACAAATCTGAGTCTACACCTCAAAACGAAGCTGCACACCTAATATCAAGTCTCTGCTACTGCAATTATTGCTCTCATCTTATTTTGTTCTGGGAAAGGTCTGAATCAAATACATGTTACCTACTTATTTTTCGTTAACAAATTTCATTCACATCAGCCCAGAGGTTTTGATTTTTGACGGACCTGAAATATTGCCCCTCCCAGAACGGCTATAAATATTATATGAACAAATTTGAATGAAGACCTATAGACAAAGCCACACCCCAAATTTCATATCATTGCTGCTGGTTCATGAAAGAATTTAAGATTTGGGTAGCCTTTGGGGTTCACATGGGGTACATGTACAGTGGGAGGAACTACTTCATTTTAACAAATGTGAATGATCAGTACCATAGATCTGATCAATACTACTGAAAATGTACAAGGTTTCGATTCTTAATGTCGTTATCGAATACTGACCGAAGCAAATGTTAAAAAAAAACAACAATTTTTGATAGTATACTTCAGCAGCTTGACAAGACAAAAAATTCACTGAAAATCTCTACAAAATCAATATAATATCTCCTTCTACAGCTCAATTTACACAATTTTTTTTTCTTCCTCATTCTCTCCCCTTTTTAGGAAAGATGGACCCTTTTCTTTAGGAAAAATTCAGGCTTGTAATTAGAAATTTTTATGAGTTTTAAGAAAATTTGAGCCATTTTAGTTTGGAACTGAATAAGATTTATGAGGAAAGTCATTTTTCATCAACATTATTAAGGTGAGCACCACACACTTGCCACCACAATTGTGAATACATTTACACAATTAAGACTAACACTGTGGTGGACACACTTTTTCTTATGGGGACATCTGATGGACCCCATAAATACATGTGTTCAAATATACTGCCCAAAACATATTATTCCAGACTTTTTTCTCAACGCCCCACAATGTTTTGGGGACTAAAAAAAATTAAAAATTTCTCTTCTTAGATTTTGTGAGATACAGAGAGAGAGAGTGAGAGATTATATTAAGATATATGTTATCTTCAATCCTGCTGCATTTCATGATTTGTGGGATGAATCAGTCTATTTCAGGGTTTTAGCCCACAAAGTTAATAGCCTAAAGCTGGAGGAATAAAAATTGTGTTATGATGTAACCACAATTATGGAGAGAGAGAGAGAGAGAGAGAGAGAGAGAGAGAGAGAGAGAGAGAGAGTGCAGTTACTCTTACAGGCCTATTGTCTCCTGATCTTCTTTAAACATAAATTAGGCCTAAAAAAATTAAAAATCTGTTTCTCAGGCCCTCCTACGTGGTCATTTTGGCGGCTGTGTGCTCCCTTTTTATATAATCAACAGTGATAATTGAATTTTTAAATTATGGGCGAATCTACCCTTCCTACTCACACTTTCTATTCGCCCTGGATGTTTAGTCCCAATGAAAATGCCAAGTCTGGACAGTTTTATTGGGACGAAATGTCCCGGGTGAATAGAAAGTCATGTATACTACGAATTATTTTTCGGTTGAGCAACCATTTTTTCTTATTTACGTCTTATTCATCGGAAATTAGACGTAAATAAGAGAACAGTTTTATTGGGACGAAATGCCCCGGGTGAATAGAAAGTCATGTATACTATGAATTATTTTTGGGTTGAGCAACCATTTTCTCTTATTTACGTCTTATTCATCGGAAATTACTGGCTGTCAATGTGTAAAATTGGACAGATACATCTCCGTGAAAAGATGCAAAATATCCTCTCAGAAATGGGAGTTTGGGGATTCTGGAATTCAAAATTTTCCCACCATGGTCGGCCTGTGGTACTGACGATCATCGGTTGCCACGCTAACAGCCTCATTCCCTTTCCCCTAGCCGAAAACCCTGATATGTGACACAGCAATGACACACATCTAGGTAATGACCTGATAACAAAGGTACATGTAAACTATTGTAAAGGTCTGCACATAAATACTGACCATAACCTGTAACAAATGTACAAGTAAAGTACTGTAAAGGTGGGTGGAAGTTATATGCTAAACTAGAAACAAAATCTCCATGGGGTTAATGTTACAATGGGGATCCTTGTATGATACACCGTAAGCCAAATGTTAGCAATTGTTTTGGCCAGTTTGATTCAAATCCTTCTAAGGTTGATTTATACTAATTAATAAATATTTGTCTAGTCCTTCTTAAAATATAGGTATTTGAATTTTTTATCTTTCGCTCATAGGGTTCCCACGGGTAAGAAGGTTTTATTTTTCTCATTGGAAATAAAAAATCGGGTTGTCCTGATAATGTTTACCCTCCCCAAACAACACCAAATATTAACACAGGAACTTGGCTTCAACACATTTGAATACACACATCCTAGGGATACTGAATTCATGAAACATTATTTTGTTTGGTGTTTTTGGAAAAGATTATTATTTATCTCCCTTTTTCAGTCCCCGATTGGGGTCTGACTGAACCCAAAAATATTTTTTGTTCTCATACCACAGTGATAAATAACAAAGGCACCCAATAAATTTACAGCAAACATTACTGACATGAAAAATCTTCTTTATAGGTTCTGTACAAAAAATGTAATACACACAATTCTCGTAAATATGACTTCTGACAGGCATTTTGAATTTTTGGCAGAACCCAAAAGCACTCGTTACCATCCAAAGATGATAACAAAGGTAGCCATAGAGGTTCTGTACAAAAAAACTGATTGCATCTAATTTTCAGTATAAAATGGATGCTGGCAGCCACCTTGAATTTTGAACCGTACCCAAAAACACTTGTTCTCATCCCAAGGTGATAACAAAGGTACCTAAGAAGTTTCGTGAAGATCGATTCATAAATACAGCCTCTAGCCCAAGCCGTATTGACATATGCACTTACTGAGTGTATAAGTAGCACTGAATAAATCAAAGTTCATCTAATTTGCATAATTTCTGCATGAGAAAAAACCAGAATTATATGTGGTGTATTCCATGTTACTAAACATTCATATAAAAATTAATTCAAATCAAAACCTTCATATAGAAAGAAGTTCTGTACAAAATACTGATTGTACCCAATTTTGGTACAAAAAGGTCACCGGCAGCCATCTTGAATTTCGGACCACAACCAAAAACACTCTTTCTTGTCCTTCTGTGATAACAAAGGTACCCAGGAAGTTTTGTGAAGGTCGGTTCATAAATACAGCTCTTAGCCCAAGCCATATAGAAGTTCTGTACAAAAAACTGATTGTACCTAATTTTGGTACAAAATGGCTGCTGGCAGCCATCTTAATTTTGGACCGCAACCAAAAACATTTGTTTTCGTCCCAAGGTGATAACAAAGGCACCCAAGAAGTTTGTTGAAGATTGGTTCATAAATACAGCCCCTAGCCAGGGCCATATTGAAATGTGTACTTACTGTGTATTAGTAGCACTGAATAAATCAAAGTTCATCTAATTTGCATAATTTCTGAACCAGAAAAAAACCTGCATTATACAGTACGTGGAGAGTGGATTGTAACTAAATCACCCACAGACTGGAGTTATCGCCCAAACTATAACTTTCAAATTTTGTACATATGGTCAAAAACACAAGCAATGTTTTAGCTAATGGGCCTCAGGGTTTAACCTGGAGGTCCATTGGTTGAAACTTTGCCTGTGCTTGTTATATTTTGCAAGAAATTTGAAATTATTGCTTGGGTGGAATCTCCACTCTGTGGGCGATTTAGTGATAATACACTCTACATGTAGTGCATGTGATGTATTCCATGTTACGAAGTATTCATACACAAATTTATTCAAATCAGAACTTTCATACAGAAGTTTGTTTTGTACAACAAACTGACTGCACTAATTTCGGTACAAAATGGCTGCTGGGGCCATTTTGAATTTTGGACCACTTGTTCTCGTCCCATGGTGATAGCAAAGGTACCCAAGAAGTTTCGTAAAGATCGGTTCATATTTAAATACGGCCTCTTGCCCAAGCCGTATTGAATTGCTAATGGACAAATGGATGGACATGCAGACGACAGGCCATACCATAACCTCAAATTTGCCTACTTCAAAATTGAGCTGAAATTGAAAAAAAAATGACAGTCTGCACTCAATTTTACATATAATGGCCTGAGAAACAGAAAATCTACTTTGTGTGGCCGTAAAAAGTTCTTCTTAAATCTGGTAGGGGTGAACCTTAAGATATGCAAATGGTCACCAAAGCAAACTTTATAGCCAGCTGAAAGACCAACATTGCAGCAGCAAATGTCATGCTTTTTACTGTATTGCTTGAATACATAAGTCTTGGAAAATTTATAAAACTGATCGTCAAACGCTGGCAAACCTAAAGTTATATCAAAGAAAAACACATCTCTGAGATCATAGATGGTCGTCCAACACTTAAATAGAAATACACAACTTACCACCACTCTTTTTCCCTATACTGGAAGAAATATCTGAAAGTACTATAACTGGAAACAGATAGATCATTTTCTCTTTCTTCCCCTCCTGTTCCTGTAATCAATTCTCCAAAATAGCACAGGAGAAAATCTCCAGACAGAAATTTTCTGGTCACTCTGACTCCTCTTCCTATAAAGAAAACAATAGTATTAGAAATGATTGAAAAGCATATCTACATCCCAATTTGTGTGATCAATGTATTCAAAAGCTTCTCATATATTACCATACACAGGGATTATCTAATATTTTGCCAAGAATCTGGATTCAGTTTTTCAAAGATTCTTGCCAAAATACTTTCAAGAACCCATACATGCAGAAATGATACTAGGATCCCATGAGGCCACCATGGTACACAACCTGTTACAGTCAAAACTAGTTTAAGTCCTGCCACAAACTGTGCGCTCAACATAATTTTGTGTTGGATTTGCTCGAAATTTCTCTATCAGAGTAGACATAAGGAATGTTTCAGACAAGGAACTTCTGGCCAATGGACCCAGAGGTCCATTAGCTGAAACCTTGCTTGTGCATCCAGTATATGTGCAGAATTTGGGGCATAATCCACAGATCAGCATGCAAAGCTACATGTTATTTGTGCGCAATTAAGGAAAGGACTTCTAGTTTTAACTGTGTGTCCTGATAATAAAGGATAAACTTTTACCTTTCACAGAATTTATAATGGCACTACCATCTGCTGTAGAGAATTTCAATGGCTGCATACACAAAATTGTTCACATGTAAAAACAGTGTGGGGACAGTTAATTCTTGCACTGCCTGATACAAATTCACTGCACTTGTGAGGACAGTCCCCACAAGTACAATTTCTGGTTCTTTACAAAGAAAAGCACATAAATGTAACATGAATGTTAATGATAACAATTACACTGTAGTTGTGAGGACATACAAGACAAGTAATGTAGAGTTTATGCCAAGACACTGCATGAGTCAACAAGTTGACACATGCTGCATTATGATGTACCCTGTCTAAAAAAGCAATATAAAAAGAATCTGTGTGGAGAGTTTACGCTGGTTTTGTAGTTACCCAACCTGACCCAATACAGATTTTTTGGAATGAAAGTGTCAATGACACTGTAGCTCAACTTGTCAAGACAAAGACATGTACATGTATAGTATGTGACACAGCAATGACAAACATCTAGGTAATGACCTGATAACAAAGGTACATATAAAGTATTGTAACGGTCTGTACATAAATACTGACCGTTGAGCCTGTAACAAATGTATAGGTAAAGTATTGTAAAGGTGGGTGACAGTCAGATGCTAAACTATAAAAAAATCTTTGAGTCCCAGAGTGGGTCTGACTGAACCCCAAAATATTTGTTCTCATAGCACAGTGATAACAAAACGCACCCCAAAACACACCCGTTCCTGTCCCAAGGTGAAAACAAAGGTACCCAAGAAGTTTTGTGAAGATCAGTTCATAAATACGAGCTGTATAGAACTTGTGACAAAAAACTGATTGGACCTAATTTCGATACAAAATGGCCACTGGCAGCCATCTTGAATTTTGGACCGTACCCAGAAACACTCATTCTCGTCCCAAGGTGATAACAAAGGTACCCAAGAAGTTTTGTGAAGATCGGTTCATAAATACAGCCTCTACCCTGAGGCGTATTGACATGTGTGCTTACATTGTGTAAGTAGCACTGAATAAATCAAAGTTCATCTAATTTGCATAATTTCTGCATGAAAAAAAACCCCTTACAATATGTGATGTATTCCATGTTACTAAACATTCATACAAAAATTTATTCAAATCAGAATTTTCATACAGAAGTTCTGTACAAAAGACTGATTGCACTTATTTTGGTACAAAATGGCTGCTGGTGGCCATCTTGAATATCAGACCATATCCAAAAACACTCGCTCTCATCCCACGGTGATAACAAAGGTACCCAAGAAGTTTCGTAAAGATTGGTTCGTAAATATGGCCTCTAGTCTGAGCCGTATAGAAGTTGTGCACAAAAAACTGATTAGACCTAATTTCGGTACAAAATGGCCCCTGTCAGCCATCTTGAATTTTAGACCGCACCCAGAAACACCCATTCTCGTCCCAAGGTGGTAATAAAGGTACCCAAGACATTTCGTGAAGATCAGTTCATAAATACAGACTCTAGTCTGAGCCGTATTGACATGTGTACTTATTGTGTGTAAGTTGCTCTGAAAAAATCAAAGTTCATTTAATTTGCATAATTTCTGCACGAGAAAAAAACCTGTATTATACGTGATGTATCCCATGGTACTAAACATTCAAACAAAAAGTTATTCAAATGAGCGCTTTCATATGGAAGTTCTGTGCAAAAATCTGATTGCACCTAATTTTGTACAAAATGGCTGCCATCGGCCATCTTGAATTTCTGACCGGACCCCAAAACACTCGTTCTCATCCCACGGTGATACCAAAGGTACCCAAGAAGTTTCGTAAAGATCGGTTCATAAATACGGCCTCTAGCCCGAGCCATATTGGCATTTGCACTTACAGTGCTGAAAGTAACACCAAAAAACATCAAAATTGGTCTAATTTGCACAATTTACGCACGAGAAAAAAAAACCCGTATTATATGTGATGTATCCCATGGTACTAAACATTCATACAAAAAATTATTCAAATCAGAGCTTTCATATGGAAGTTCTGTACAAAAAACAGATTTCTGCATCATCGGTACAAAATGGTGGCTGGCAGCCATCTTGAATTTCGGACCGCGCCCAAAAACACTCGTTCGCGTCCCAGGGTCATTACAAAGGTACCCAAGAAGTTTCGTAAAGATCGGTTCATAAATACGGCCTCTAGCCCGAGCCATAGCAGCTTTGCTCTTACAGTGCTGAAAGTAACACTAAATAAATCAAAGTTAGTCTAATTTGTATAATTTATGCACGAGAAAAAAACCCGTATTATATGTGATGTATCCCATGGTACTAAACATTTATACAAAACTTTATTCAAATCAGAACTTTCATACAGAAGTTCTGTACAAAAAACAGATTTTTGCATCATCGGTACAAAATGGCCGCTGGCTGCCATCTTGAATTTCGGACCACACCCAAAAACACTCTTACCCATCCCAGGGTCATTACAAAGGTACCCAAGAAGTTTCGTAAAGATCGGTTCATAAATATGGCCTCTAGCCCGAGCCATAGCCAATTGTTGACGTACGGACAGACGGATGACGGGCCATGACAATAGCTCAAATTTGACTTCGTCAAAGTTGAGCTAAAAATTGTATGGTATAAGGGCTATATAATAAAGGGATGTATTAAAGATACCCCATCAATATATGACTAACCAATTCAATATGAAAGGCATGACTGACCAAAACTGAAAATTGGACACTGGATCATGAGCTAAAATAGAAACTTGGACAAGTGCGTAAAGGGTTAAAAAACTAAAGAATGGGTTAAATAATGAAGGGAGTGTATTAAAGAACAAATACAATAGATGAGTAACTAATTCACCATTAACCCTATGCACTCTGATGTCGAGTTTTCGACTTTTGCATCAGTTATTACTCATGTTTATTTCCCTTAAAGTTGTAAGAGGTTCAACAATTTATAAGTTGATTGACAGAGCTCTTTGAGCTCTGTCAATCAAAATATAAATTGTTAAACCTTTGACAACATAAGTTCAAAATAAGTAAAGATTGAGAAATTTTAGATCCTAGCTTCAGAGTGCAGAGGGTTAAAAGTATGACTGACCAAAACACAAAGAGGCGCATGGGTCCTTAGGCGCTCACCTGAATCATGTTGCACCTAGTTGTATGGAACATTCTTGGTTCCTAACATAGCTGGAAAGGCACTGGAAATTTGTTTCTAAAAAAATTTTATCAGATTACTGGAGAATATCTATAGGCATTCTCCAGTAAACTGATAACATTTATTATTTAGAAACAATAAGAGATGCAATCTCCATTTACCGTGTATATGTAATGCAAGGGTAGAAAATAATTTAGCACTCTACCAGTTAACATTTTAAGTCTGCCTATTGGCAGTCTCACATAAATTGTAACAAGGCAAATTATTTGTGCCCATGTTTTGTTCAACAATTCAGGTTCTTTCTTTCTGGCATCTTTGATCTCCAGCTTTCCTGGCAGTTTGCTTGTGAAGAAATATTTCCCTAGCCATTTCTTAACAGCAGCTTCTTCATTTGGTAGCATTTGAAGTCTGCCCGGCAGTGCTAAATTATTTTCTACCCCTGTGTTACATATACATGGTAAATGGAGATTGCACGTCTTATTGTTTCTAAATAATAAATTTTATCAGTTAACTGGAGAATGCCTATAGCCATTCTAGTGCCAACATATGGTAACAGACTTCAAATGTTAACACTTTCCCTACTGATGACTCCATATGGCGTCATACCTCAAACTACACCCATCTGGACAAACTACCCCACAGAGATAAGCATCAGCAAGGGGTGATCACTTTAAGATCTTAAATCTTAAAGTAGTTGCCCTTTTCTGCTGTAAATGGACTTTTCCCAGTCTCAAATGTTATGTATGCTGGTATGGGTCAAACCATTCAAACGCCCCAGTAGGGAAATGGTTAAAGTGCTCAACCCTTTGTGCATGTAAACTGTACAAGCTAAAAGCATAGTTATTCTGATTGCCAAATATAATTCAGTTGAAACCATTTAAAAGCCCCAGTAGTGAAAGAGTTAACTCTTTCACTACTGGGGCTTTTAAACGGTTTAATGCACACATTATAGAATTGATGCTTGGAAAAGTCTATTTGCAGGAAAAAGGGTTGAACACTTTAACTATAGTGGCTTTGGCCTTTACTGGTACAACTAGGCATAATTCATCAATTGAGACAAACCACCCTTTGTTTCTAAATAAATTTTATCTGTTTACTGGAGAATGTCTATAGGCATTCTCCAGTGAACTGATAACATTTATTATTTAGAAACAATAAGAGATGCAATCTCCATTTACCATGTAAATGTAATGCAGGGGTAGAAAATAATTTAGCGCTCTACCAGTTAACATTTCAAGTCTGCCTATTCTTAACAGCAGCTTCTTCATTTGGTAGCATTTAAAGTCTGCCTGGCAGACTTCACATGTTAACTGGTAGAGTACTGAATTATTTTCTACCCCTGTGTTACATATACATGGTAAATGGAGACTGCATGCCTTATTGTTTCTAAATAATAAATTTTATCAGTTAACTGGCGAATGCCTATAGCCATTCTAGTGCCAACATATGGTAACAGACTTCAAATGTTAACACTTTCCCTACTGATGACGCCATATGGCATCATGCTTCAAACTACACCCATCTGGACAAATTACCCTACAGAGATAAGCATCCGCAAGGGGTGATCACTTTAAGATTTGAAGTGTGGCACCAGATAACACAATGCTTTAAATCTTAAAGTAGTCACCCCTTTCTGCTGTAAATGGACTTTTCCAACCCTCAAATGTTATGTATGCTAGTATGGGTCAAACCATTCAAACGCCCCAGTAGGGAAATGGTTAAAGTGCTCAACCCTTTGTGCATGGGTCAAACCATTTAAAAGCCCCAGTAGTGAAAGAGTAAACTCTTTCACTACTGGGGATTTTCAATGGTCATCATCCTCTTCTTAGACACTTTAGTATTCTTAATGAAACTCTTTATTTGTACCCATGTTCTGTTCGAGAGTTTGGGGTGTTTCTTTCTGGCGTCTTCTGTCTCCAGCTTCCCTGGCAGTTTGCTTGTGAGGAAATATTTCCCGAGCGATTTCTTGACAGCAGCTTCTTCATTTGCTGACCATAATTTTCTACCCCTGCATTTGTTTCTTGTGATGTCCTTTTTTGTCATTGGCACATCAATAGGTGTTTTTTGGGAACTATCCTCAACATCACTGTTTTCTTCATCTAAAGGCTCTGAAAATAATGAAAACAGTTAAAATGACCCATACAGAGCCTGTAATAGTAATAAGCCATCAGACATGTCCAAACAAAATTGGTGAAAAAAAGAAAAAAACATGCAAAATTCAAGCCCTTTTGCTCAAATTGTATCCATACGAGTACAACGTACACAATTATGTCCATCCAAAAGAATAATCCTTATTTCAGGTACTGTCCATACAGAAATACTAGCAAACTGTCCCATCTACAATGTGTGATTGGGGGATGAGGAGGGGTTTGCTTGTCCTTCTTTAAAGCTAATCGGCTTACAAAACTTTGCATGCTAACTTAGGTGCAGAAGATGGTTTATAGTGGGGTTTTAATTTTCTCGAAACCTTCCGACCTCCCGCTCAACCTCTGTGTAACATTTTGGAGGAGACAATACAATTCTGCTGGTAGTAATTGACGTTTATTATACATGTGCACTAGCAAACTGTGCCATCAATGATGGACGATTGGGGATGCGGAGGGGTCACTCTCTTATGACCGAATGGCTGGTGGGATTGTTACAAAATTTTGTGTGTTATCCCTTAGCATTCTGATGTCGATTTTTCTCGACTTTTTTTTAATCTATTCTTACCCATAGTTATCTCCCCAAATGTTGTCAAAGGCTCAACGATTTATATTTTGATTGTCAGAGCTCTTTGAGCTATGTCAATCAAAATATCAATTGTTGAACCTTTGACAACATAAAGGGAAAATAAGTCAAGATTTAGAATTTTGAGATTTTAGCCTCTGTGTGCTAAGGGTTAACTAAAGAGTCCTAGAGGATTGTTCATACTGAGGTTTTAACAGTGTTGTGCCTAGGTCCAAATATCTGGGGGACAAATTTAGTAATTTCCTTGGTTGTGCGGGCCTTCATTTTTCAGGCGAGCGATTGCTCTTGCGTGCCATCGCTTGCACAATTTTGAAAAGCAGTGAGCGATTGGTCACATACACCAGTAACATGCAGAGAGCTACTTCTGAGATCTCGCTGCTTGCAAAATGAATTTTAAAAAGTAAAATCGGCGTCCGGAAGGTTATTTTGTACGATGGAACATGTCTCACAATGTGGACAAATGGAATCAGAAGATAACTTTTTCGACAATTAAATTAGTCAGGTAATGACAACATGTGACAAGCCAGACAAGGTATGATTTATTGAATTTAAATGAAGGATTGAGTACAATTGTCAATTTGTCATTAGTATAAATAATACTGGAATTTATAATGTGCAATTCAACAGTTGGGTAAAAAGGCACGCCTGACAAAAAAGCAGAGAGCGACACGTAGCTCACCTTAATTTTTTAAAAATGAAGATCTGGTTGTGCCCCCCTTTCTATTAAAACACAGAGGCTTTCATGAAATTTTTAGGGACACTGACGATTTTAGGTGGGCAAAATTGTCGCCTGCCATCACTCTAGCCACAACACTGGGTTTAAATTTTTAACCTTTTTTACCACCTGCACCCACCTGCATCGAACCCCAACCCTTCCCCACCCTTCTTCTCGCTTTAAAACTGCCCGCTAGACCTCCTTAGTTACATGTAGCATACCAAATTTCGTAACAATCGGACATGCCGACTGAGCGTGAATCAGTAAGGGTATAATGATGTTGGTACATGTACTACAACAATGTCAAAAACAATATTAAAGTCCAGTAATGTCCAAATTCCAAAATAATATAATCATTTAGCCACATTTTTTGTGGCACAATTTCAAAACAAACTTTGACATTTCACAAAAGCGCATCTATTGACAATTTTTTGGGAAATACATAATCACGTATTGAAATGGATACTGGTACGTAAAATGCGGAAAATAAAATCGCAAAGCTATTGGTTATGCCTATTCTGGGGCATTGTAAATATTCTGTAAAAAGCAATTGCTAGCCTCGTTACTGCTTGACTTGCGCTGTTCCATATTAACGTACCTGTACTGGGTCAAATTATCATGCGACACCCTTGTAATTTGACCCAGTACCAAAATTAATGGTACCGGTACTTTTAAAACATCAGTCTGTCGGGTTCAGCACCACATTTACTCTATTTAAAGTCTTCATTAAATAGGGACTAGAAACATGTGAAAGCGTTTTATTGAATTAAATTAAAATCAATATTTATGTACACACAAGAAATTAACAATTTTCCATTGGCATTTTTGCACGCAATACCCACACTTACAAAAACAGCCTGGACATCGAGTGCTGTGGAAGAATCATGAAATGGATCACTGTTGGCAACATAGACGTCAGCAATTAACACGGAGTGGAACACTGTATGTCAGTGTATGACATCAGGTTATGCACACGGTCGGAATGCGATTTGCAACAACAAAAGAATTGTTACACACTGTGACCAATTTTAAAAGAGTAGTGTTATTGTTACTCACTTTAGACTCTTGAATTTTAAGTTTTGGATGGGAAATTTCATTGCGTCACGTAAATTTGCCATGGTGAATTCTGAGCACCACGGCAGTGATGGCATTCACCACGGCAATGCTGATTGCTGTAGCCAATTTCAAGGACTGAAATTTAAGCTCAAGATATGTAATGAGCGCAAATATACATCTAGAGATCTGATCAAACTTAGTTCAGATCCACTAAAAATGTAGCATAACAAACATCAAAATATTCTGTTCTCAGGTACTCGAGAAAATCATTTTTATACAAATACTAATTGCACTTAATCTCAAATTTGACAGACAGATGGACAAAGGCTGTGTGATTACTATAGGGCTTACCTTCGGTCAACAAAACTTTGAAATATGATAAGGAAGATCCCATCAAATTTTAAGTAAATTGGCATTGCAGTTTACAATGTTGAAAATGTAAACAAAAAGTTAACAGTCACAGATGACAGATGTTGAGCGATCAATAAAGCTCACCTGGGCTCTGCCCAGGTGAGCGAATAAAAATATGACAGATAGACAGACTGATGAACAAGACAATTCTGATTATAGTATTGCTCCTATTAGTATTGGGAGGACCCGGGGCATGAAATCCAATTAATACTAGTACTCTGAGTATGAACAACTGAAGTAAAATAGACCAGTTTAAAAATGTACCTTCCAGATCAAACTCAATTTCGTCGAGACTCTTTCCCTTATATTTATGAGTGTTACCATGTTCCAGTTCCATTAATAACTTGCTCACCTTCGCAACCTGAAATTGTAGTATATTTCACTGTTATGGCTGTCAAAAACGGTAATTAGTCTTTTACATAATTTCACAAATCAAACTCAGATATGCAGAGCTGTTTACATTATTTTTAACATCAATTAATTTTGACCTGTTATTTTTTTTCCAATGCAAAACTGCCGATAAATTTTATAGTCAAAGGGTTTTTGTCTCCTTACCCTATTATTTTTTTCAATGGAACACTTGTAAGAGCACCACGAGTGGGACATAATTGGTCCGTTCAGGTGTTAATGATCAAGGCATTCAGCTTTAACTCTCTGCACTCTGAGGCTAGAACCCCAAATTTCCAAACTTATTTTCCCTTATATTGTCAAAGGTTCAACAATTTATAATAATTTGATAGAGAGAGCTCAAAGAGCTCTGTCAATCAAACTATAAATTGCTGAACATTTAACAACTTTAGGGTAGATAACCATGTTTAAGAAGTGATCAAAAAGTCCAGAAAATTTTACATCAGAGTGCAGGGGGTTAAATGGATGGTAATTTTATTGGAAACAATTTTTTTTCTAAAAAAATGTATCAAAGGGCCATAATTCTGCGATGGGATGAGAAACACCAGTATCGAACTTGGCCTGTCTAAAAACAACTTCCAAACATTTGGTGTCAATCTGTCAAGGCTTTTGGCTTTAAATGGACGAAACCATTTTTTTCAAAAAAATTTAGTTTTCAAAGGGCAATAACTCTGCAGTGGATGAACTGAAAAAACACCAGTATCGAACTTGATCGATCTTTTATTGCTAAAACAACTTCTGAAACTTTGGTGTCAATCCGTTCAGCTAAATTAAATTAATGGAAACCAATTTTTTTCCGAAAAATTGTGTTTTCAAAGAGCAATAACTCTGCAGAAAGGTTCATTCTGAAGGAGGCCACTGTGTCAATGGCCCCACTTAAATTAATCTTTTGACCCATACAATTTGGGGTCAATGGGTCATAATACCTTATTTGGCCTACATTCATAGAAACACGTTTTGATAAAGAGTGAGGACCAAATTCAGCAATAAATCAATCCTTGATGTAAAAAAATAAAGACTTGAAAGTTTGAAATCTGCTGCCTGGAGGCAGCTTTAAAATTTTCAAGTGGTTATTCCTTTACACTTTACATCAACGAGTAAATCTACTAACTTTAATTTTTTTGTGTCCACCCTTGTTTTTTCTGACCGTTGGTGTGGATATTGAGACAGAAGAACTAAGAAGTTATGTAATAAAAATGACTGCTAAATAGTTTAGACCATGGTGCATCTTTTGTTATACAAATGTAGTAACTGTTAAACTCAGGGATGCCAATACGCATGGACCCAAAAAAACTGAAAATCTAAATTACATTTTATAATCCAGACATGCAGATGCCAAAAGCATCTGCGACGAGTGCCAAAGGCACTCATGCTCAGAAGGGCATGGGGGGTGGGGGTCTCCCCAAAACAATTCTGGAAATGAACCCTCAAATGGAGCTCTCTGATGGCTTTTGGAGTGAAAATGCTGTTATTTTTATTGCTGTGAAAATGTCATTTTTTTAGCCAGCAAGTTTGAATTTCCCTCTTTTCTGTCAGAAAAGACAGAAATTCAAACTTGCTGGTTAAAAAAGTAAATCTGTACATGTTTGGTAACCTCCTTCACCCTTATGTTGAGTTAGCTCACTTATTTCATGATCCATGATTATCCAAGATTATCTCTCATGGAGTCATCAAAAGTTCATCAATTTATATTTTGCCATATCGAATTTTGTATTTACACAGGATGCACGAGCTGCATGCTGTGATAGTTTGTCTACATTGTTTTTGGATGAACGACCAATTGGTTGTCTCAGAAACTTTAATTTTATGCCCTGTCTATGACTTTACAAAAAGATTTTACCTTTACCCATGGATATACATGTAGAGCTATAGAGATTAACACATTTCATTTTAAAGCCAAAAGCCTGTAATTTAATTCATGTCCATTGTTACAGATAACTGGTAGCTCAGCAGATGTACATACACCTGATTTTCAGGTCAGAAGTGTACACACTTAATCCATTTCATCTCGGTACTTTCATTAAAAGCCTTAATGGCTTATTATGCACTGTGCTGCCTAATTAGGTTCCAAGTTTCTGCAGGGCTTATATTTCGTTGAGAATTCGAGAATATATTCTCGTAAAGATTCTCGCAAGTTGTTAGAAATCCAACGGCGGTTTACAGGTGGATTCTCGCAAAGTAGAACAAAATTTCCCTGTTCTGTAGAGAAACAACTGCACACGCTGATATGCTGGTGTACCTCAGGGCTCGATTTATTATGATAATTTTGATTAGTGTTTCACTCTGAATTTGTGTAAGTTGATTAGCAGTTAACAAAGTTTGATTAGCAATTTGCAAGGTGTATCTGGTCAAATTAAGCTTTGTCAAAATAACCCTGCCAATCTCATCCGTCTCTCTCTCTCTCTCTAGAGAGAGAGGGGCTTGATTTATTTATAAAACTGTAAAGTATCCAGCTATGTAATTGTGAAAATTGATTAGCATTGATGAAATTTGAGTAGCAAATAGCGATGCCAAGTCAAATGGAAACAGCTGTGTCAGTGGATTTTGAAATTGAAGGTGTTATTTTCCTCATTCGTCCGACCAGTGTACAGGTCGTTATCGTTTCCCCGCTGGCCACATTAAAGCGTTTTCCACACATTTTCCCTTGATATGGCCCTAGTGTAGTTTGCATCTGTTTAAATAGATGTACGTGTTTTCACATTTTGCCCAGTTGGTTAGTTAAAAGATTAGCCCAATATCAGGCTTCCAACATTCTCCTACTGTAGTGTGATGAAAATTTATTCTGTAGATATTATTCTAAATTAAGCAAGGAATGTAATTATTTTCTCTGACATAATAATTTGTTTTGAACATTGCATTTTGTGGGAGAGTGTCCATACTAGTAGGCACCCTTTCACAAATTGCAACGACAAATAATATTGATAGCCCAAAATAATTGCACACTCAAGTCATTAATCTGTAAACACTAAAACTAACCTGAATAGTGTCCTGTGGAAGCCGATAGAACTCACGGTGGACTCTTATGTCATGACCAAGGAAAATGGCAGGTACATCCAACTCATTTTCTTTCAGGTTAAGCATTTGTACAATTACAGCTACATGCTTTCTAAATAAGGTAGATGTCAGAAGATCTGGCTTTTTGGCCCCACAGCTATTAGCAAATTTTCTAAGTACATCTGTAGCTCTCACTGGAAATTCAGAATCTCTGGGTCGAGCAAACATGTATTTATTGTTTGCATCAATGCCACCTACGTGGCGGTTCTTTAGAAGAGTGTCAAACTGCTTCCTTAAATTGCTTGGAATTAGAATAGCCACTCGCCGTCCTCGTTTCCCCCTTAGCTCTACTCTATCTACAACTTCTGACAACTTTTTCTCCAGAGGTGACAACGACTGCAATATCTCTTCTTGAATGGTTTTGCCATGTTGAATTCCATTTAAATACTGCTCAACTTCCAATCTCTCTATCTCGCCAGATCTTTTTTTATTAAAAAGAAGAGTTTGTGCTTCTGTCACTTCACACAGTTCCCACCATTCTATTTCAGAGGCTTGTGTTGATTCAAATATTTCCATCAACATATCTGCTTGTTTTTGCAGGTATCCTGTAATTAGTTTTAAGTCCTTGGCTAATGGAATTCTTGTTGCCTTATTGTATTTCTTAATTTCTAAGGTCTGAATTGCTGCATGGCTACCTTCAGTCTCCCAATCATCCAAGTACACTTCAATGAAATTTATGGCTTTTTCTTTCAGTTCTAGGTCTAAGTTTTTCGTAGCTGCAGTTTTCACCTGTCGCACAACTTTGTGTAATGAATGGCCAAGCTTCTTTGCTAAAGATGGAATTTTAAAAGTCATATTAGTCTCAATGTAGCCACACAAGTTCCTAACTGCCTGTACACAGACTGTGAATTTTTGGGCATCAATACAATCTCTTAGATTTACAACAGTTTTGTCAATAGCCCTGATCTCTTCAACAAAACGTCCTAGTTCTCTCATTTTCTGTCGAACATATTGGTACTGATGAGGATTTTTCATAAACTTCTGAAACAATTTTTGGCCATAACAAACAATGTCAAAATCATTTCGTGCTAGGAGTGAAATACTGTCATTTGCCATTTTGTGTAAAATCACTTGTTGGAACAATACTTCCTGCAGCACTAGAAACTGGCAACAAAGCAGCACATGAAACTTGGTGATATTTTTTTATTTTCGATTTTTTCTCTCTATTTTGTGGATGGCATTTCTTAACATGTCTCCATAAAGAACCACTGACAAAAGTCCCCAGACATGTATCACACTGAACATAATTAATTTTCCTATTTCTACCATTGCTTTGGATGCTCTTTTGTACGGTATAATGATACCATTTTGATTGCTCAAAACGTGTGCATTATGTGAAAAATCACCTTGGTTCATAAGGTCTCGCCATGCTGCTTTTCACTCTTTGAACTTTTTTGGAAAAGCTAAGGCTTTTTTTACGTCAAGCTCGTTGTAGTGCATTTGCTCCAAATGACGTGCCAACTTTGGATATTGCTTCTTACAAAACAAACAATAGTGTTTCTTGTCCCAAATTCTTCTTCCAAATTCAGATTTTTTGCTTACATCGACTTTTATGTTTTGATTTATACCGGTATTAATACCATCATTCCCCATAGAGTTAGAAATACTGACTTTACTACATGACCGTGGGGGGATTTCTATAGAATTCTTGGAAGGAACATAGTTATCCTCAGAGTCTTCAACAGTATTACTACCACCATTTTTTTTACAATTAGAGATAACGACTTTACCGCATGTCTGTAAGGGTATTTCCATTGACATTTCACTATCACTTGAATTGCTGGAAGCAGTGGAGGGAACATATTCATCCTCAGAGTCTTCGACAAAGGAATCTGAGTGGGAGTCATAATAGCCTTCTTTATCACTGCAAACAAAAAATTCTTCACTTACTCCCACCCAAATATTGATAGGTAATTCACAAAGGGACAGGGCACAATTTAAGCGGTATCGCATTGCGGTGTGCGAATCAATATTGAGCCCAGGCATCTGGATTGAGGTAAAAAATATAAGCAATATTGGTGTTACCGGTATATTAAACCTAATTTAATATATCCACCCTTATATATACAAAAATACACAAGGCTGGAAACACAGCTACAGGCGATACCATTGTTACACAAATACATTTTGGACATATAGGAACTTTTTTCAAAGTTGTTTCATAAATCTTTAAAAAGAGCTAACAACTCGTTTTTTCTAGTTAGCTACAGTTAAAACTAGAAGTCCTGTCACGAATAGTGCGCTTATGTAGGCTTAATAGCGCGTTGGAATTGTGCGCAATTGCCATATCGAATGGCATCCAAACCACGGCAGGTTCTCCTGGTTACTCATAGCAAACACATGCAATGTTTCTGCCAATGGACCTCTGGGTTACCCGGAGGTCCATTGGCTGAAACATTGCTTGTGCACAGGCCATATGTACAGAATTTGATAGCTTTACTTGGGACATAACGCGCATATTAACGCACATATCAACGTGCTATTTGTGCGCATTTCATGACAGGACTTCTAGTTTTAACTGTAGTATGTCAAAATTATCAAGTAACTGTTAAATGGTTAAATCTAATCAAGTGAAGTTATAACTTTGGTCATGTTGATAGCGAATTCGAAGTGTTTCCTGCATGTCTGACATGTGGTTCTGTAGTGATGATGGTATCGCCTGTAGGTCAGTTTGCCGTTCTCAAATTCGACAGGTGAATAAAAAATGTTTGAATGCTGAGTTAACACACTCTCTGATAATTAAGTTATATGTGTGGTGATAGAATAATACCTCCTACATAGGCAGACAAGCTAAGATTTCAAGCATGGAATAAAATTCTAAGTTTTAAAACAAGCATATTCATATTTCGATGTGATCGAAAATTGTCGTTTCCGGTCAGACATGTTAACCTGAAAAAATGATTTTCAGGGAAAATGCTGTTCATTTTCAGGGAAATGAGTCCTCAATCAGGGAAAAAAAATTTAATGCAGTCCCCGCCCATTCTTTTCATGTCTGTGTTGCTAATTAGCATGTACATAGGCTATACATACAAGCCCCATCTCAATAGAACATCACAGAAGGCTTAGAGAAGGCTTAGAGTTTGATGTAAATCTGTATATTTCGTGTGAAAACACCTTTTTGCAAAGAAAATCAGGGATTTTCCCTGACAATCAGGGATAGTTAACATGTCTGTTTCCGGTATTCTTGTGTTTCCAGCCTTGTGTATTTTTATATATATAAGGGTGGATATATCAAATTAGGTTTAATATAACTCCAATATTGCTTATATTTTGACCTGAATCCAGTTCCCAGATGCCTGTGTATTGAGCTTTCAGCAACGCAATTCAATCATGGTTCTCGCTATTTGGGAATCAAATATCATAGGTAGTTTCCAGCGAGTTCAGCTGTGACTGAAGTAAGACAAGTATTCAAGTAACTCTAAATATTTCCACTTTGGATTAGAGGTTAAAATTAAGGAAACATAAAAAATGACTTTGCAATTGGTGACGGCACGCGAGAATAAAGGGTTATGTCATGGCATGGAATGTCATGTGCGCCAGTTGCAAGGTCAAGAGGTCACATGACCAGCTTTTCCGGGAATTGCCAGCTGGCTGAGAACAAGCATAAAGGAACTATCACATGCCTGGCATAAAGGAACTATCAGATGCCTGGCATAAAGGAACTATCAGATGCCTGGCATAAAGGAACTATCAGATGCCTGGCATAAAGGAACTATCAGATGCCTTGCATCTGCATGCTGTGATAGTTCCTCTACATTGTTTTTGGACGAAGGACTGATTGGTTGCTACAAAAACCTAAATTTTATGCCCTGGATTTAGCCAGAAATAGAAAAGACCCCAGAAGGCATCCAAAATTGACTAACGTCAAACTTGATTATTTTTTATGCACCAGTTATTTTGATGTCACTTGTGAATTTTCAATACTAGCATTTATGCCATAAATATTTACTGTATGGAAAAATTCTGGATGCATTTGCTAAATTTTCAGCGAAAACTCTGTAATTCTGGATTCATGTTGCATAAATTCAGCCCGTCCAACTTGACAACTGCCTGTCCAAAAGATAGGTTGGACAGGTGGCTGGCTAACACCATGTTCACCCGTAACAATGCCCAACACCATGATATGACCCTGGCTGTTGAAGCGTCATAAACCATCAGGTAGGAATGCACCAGATAGCAGTTCCGGCCGGAACTATCCGGCCAGATGTCACTTCTAGTTCTTGTTCCAGTTCCGGCCGGAACACTATCATTATCCAGCAAAAACCGGATTTTCTGTAAAAAGCTCACACTTATGAAAAATGAAACAGGTGTGATAGTTTCTGTCTCTAATTACAGTTTTTTGACAGAGAACTCTCTCAAAGGAGATAAATGCCTGTCTTGAATGCACTGAGCCTGACTGAGGCCACAAATGTCTAAAGTAACTTGGCAAATTCAAATTGGGAGCTTGTCAAAGTACGTTCTTTGTACGTTCTTGGTATGAAAGGTATGGCAAATAGTTTTGTGTTTGAAAATTGTATTGCTCTACCGGAGTTAATCAAGGTGGGGGCTGGAGGGCCTCTAGCTTCCCACAATAATTTGCTCGTATTTTGTCGTTAGTTTATCCATGCTGGGAACAACCCTTCAGTATCAGCCAGTTCAGCAAAATTAGCAATATCAGCCACCCCCTCCCCGCAATATAAATTTGGCTACAATGGGACTGAATGTAAATTAAAAACAAGGCAGAAAGTGTACAACACAAATAGTTGAAAGTAATTAAATGTTTAGTATGTTTCTAGCTGCGACAAGCATCTCAATATGAGGTAATATCAGTCAATTAGTCTGTCAATTTGTCCACAAATGACCAATGGGTTTCGTAAACACCCAACTTTTAAAGTCATTGGTGGACATTTGGATTGCAAGCATATCATCTTATTGTTGGCTAGCTCTTTGTTCAGTTCTGGCATTGCTGCAAGTATTTTCTCTGAGTTGATGCCCTTAATGAACTTTGAGTTTTACTGTCCGTTTTCATGTTTGTCTTCATGTTTTTAAAATCTGAACACATTACAACGGCCTTCAGTATAACATGACCCAACCAAGGACTAGCATTCATTGAAGTTTGCTTGCTTTGGCTAAGGCTGTACTCGGAGACATGTTAACCTGAAAAAATGATTTTCAGGGAAATGGGTCCTCAATCAGGGAAAACATTTTTTAATGCAGTCCCTGCCCATTCTATTCATGTCTGTGTTGCTAATTAGCATGTACATAGGCTATACATGCAAGCCCCATCTCCACAGAACATCACCGAAGGCTTAGAAAAGGCTTAGAGTTTGATGTAAATCTGTATATTTCGCGTGAAAACACCCATTTTTGCAAAAAAAAATCAGGGATTTTCCCTGACAATCAGGCATAGTCAACATGTCTGGCTGTACTCAAGAGTGTGATACATAAGCAGTTGCAGGTGAGGGGTGTCTGCATGTCACAACGAACATCAGTGTACTACTACATATAATGGAAATTCAGTAAACTGCAATACTGTAGTTCAGTTAAACTATCCAGTTCCAGCTGGATAATTATCCGGCCGGACATATTTTTTTTTAAGTTCCGGTTCCGGCCGGAACTCAAATCAGGTTCCGGTGCATCCCTACCATCAGGGCATAAAATTTGGCACGAACGGTTGTTTCGTTCGTCTGGCGGTTATGCTAAGTTGCTAATGGAAATTTGCATAAACGATAACTGCAGATTAAATTTTTTATAAACGACAAATTGTTCATCTAAAGCTAAAAAATGTTTGGCCAGAAAAATTCTCTATATAATAATATGATATACTTATTTGTAATGCCGATTGATGAATATGCAGTGGGAAATGATTCAAGCGAGCCATCACACCTCTGTCAAATATTGTTGTGTATAATATGTTACAGAGACTTCCTGGAAGAAAATGCAGGAGAGAGAATAAACACTCTCCTTGGTTGAATTTTAGGAGAGTAATAAATTGAGGAGAGTGACTACCTTTTTTTTATTTGTAAGACATTCTGTGGAAATTATCTTTTTTAATGAAATTGTATACACAAGTACATTTCCTGTTGATCAAAGCACATTTTTGATGCAATGATACAAATATGGATGACATCCATATTTGTATCGTTCATCAAAAATGTGCTTTCTTTGATCATTCCTTGAGATGTACCAATATTTTAATATTTTCTGACTGAAGTCCTAAATATTCTATTTTTGTGTTATAAACTGCACACCCATGCTCTCTTTATGTCTGTAGAGTCCATCAATATCTGAGGTGAGGAGAGTGATTTTTTTTTACTCTCCTTACATGAATTTTAGGAGAATGATGGTGAGTGGGAGTGATTCACTCTCCTCTCCCGGCAGTCCCTGATGTTGGCACATTCTGTGGTAGTCCAAACTTCGCCGTGAATCAAAATTATAATTTGATTAATGTCCAAGTTTGGAGTAATTCTGTGGCTGCGGCATCAAAGTTTTCGCCAACACTCAATTTGAGTGATGGCAATTGCATTAGACTCACCATTACATGTGCAGGGCTTGCCTTGAGTCGGGGCTGATCAGCCCAGGCCCCGAGATCAGCCCCGAGGAGCACTTGCTGGGGGCTTTTTTTCAAGCCCCGACATTTTCCACAAAAAAGCACTAAAATAATGGATAAAATGGAAAATCAGCCCCGAAAAAGGCCCCGACCTCAATATGTGGGGCACTTTTTTTAGGCCCCGACCATTTTACTCAAGGCGAGCCCTGCATGTGCGATATATGAGTATGAAAAACGACAAAGACGAATGATCACAACATGCAGATACCATTGGTATCAGCATGCTGTGATCATTCGTCTACATACAAAAACTGCATGTTTATTATAACACTGATGCGAATTTGTAAATTTAACCCTTTTACTGCTAAATTTCTGAGGAAGATATTATTTCTTGAGTTGTTGGTGAAAATAAGACATGGCTGCTGAAAAGCAGCCATGACTTACTTTCACAAAGAGATAATACTCAAAAGTGTAAAACTTACATAAATTTTAAGAGAGTGATGGTGAGCAGGAGTAAATCACGCTCCTCTTTCGGCAGTCCCTGTTCTAGTAGGGTCATTCCACTGTTTAACCCTCTGCACTCTGATGTCGAGTTTTCTCGACTTTTTCATAATTTATAAACCATGGTTATCTGGGAACGGGCCAACTCGGCCTCGGGTCAAGTCGGCCCGGGTCAAGTTGGCCTGGGTCAAGTCGGCCCTACATTAATAAAACAAGACAATGTGGAAGTTAGCAGAAAAATATTCTGGCTATTTTTCCGAAATTAGGGATGGGGAGAACTCCCAAATCTACGTCTCGTCTATGGTATTTTACGTGTCGAGTATTGCACTGGTACAGTTGCGTTAGCTGAAGGGGACGGGGATAACTCGCCACATCTCAACGGTGTTCTCATAATGCCGAAAAACTAAATTTCGCACCTCTGTTAGTTTGTTGTTTTAAGAGTTATAGTTTGTATCTATTAGTCAAGTATTTTCTCGCGGTATCCTACTGTTTTCTCAAAATGCCGAAAAGTCGCTTTCCGTTATGTTGTGTTGATTATTATATAAGTTAATCCTTTACCTTGCACAAGTTTTCAATTGTTTATTATAAATATGATATATAATATTATTAGAACTGGCTCTGTTCGTCGAATGATATTCATATTTATATGGTTTTACTGAGGCGGTGAAACATTAGGCCTACAGACATCGAAGGTTTATATAATCACTGCATAGGGTTATTTCCGGTCGTCAAAGTCAAAGTTTGATTTATTTTAGCTCACATGTGAAACCGCAACCAGACTTTTTTCTTAAAAACCGCATTGCACCCGGAACCGAAGTAAAATATCATAACTCACGAGTTCTGATAAGTACACACCACAGGGACTAGTGCGTCACACTTTCTACGTATGTCGTCTGCTGACTGCATTGCGGCGTTAAAGAAATGCGCACTTTGAGTTGAAGATCATCGGCCCTACTGTTGCTACCATTGGACTTAGTGGAGGACGTATGGTTCGAAACGATTAGGAGCATAAATGACTCAGTTCAAGAACCTGGTGTAAGTCTCGCATTCATTGATTACGTGCAGAAGTCTTCCATCTCAAGCATCCACTCTCAGGGTTTTTCCTGGGTGACGACAGGGGCAGAATATGGGCCCCATTCCCAATGGCAAATAGGCTATATTTTTCCCAATTCCCAACCTAACAATTCCCAATTCATTAAATTCACCTCTCACAACTCATAATTATTAGAGTAAAGGACTGTGTGAACATGTAAATAGTTAACAATCGAGTCAAAAGACTCATTTTAGTGTTTATATATGCCAAATAGGCCAAGATGTTCTGTTTTTAAATTCATTATCCCTTTAGAAATGCCTGTTTTTGTTTCTTTCAATGATGGCACAAATTCCCAAAATGAGACAAAACACGCTAAATTTCCCAATCCCATGGGCCCAGGCCCCTTTCCCAAAAAGGGTAGGAAAAACCCTGACTCTACAGTATTTGGATGCGAATGTGGACTTTTCTTCTGTCTTCAAAAGGGAGCGCGATGGCTCAGACGGTAATGTGTCGAACTTGAGATCTTGTGTTCTAGGGTCCGATTCCCACCATCGTCATCGCGTTGTGTCATTGGGTATGACACTTCTTGCCCATGTGTACGATGACACTGTGTGATGGGGCGTACTGCACGCCGAAATACACATTTCCTCACCCCCTCTAACCCTGTCTGTGCTGTACATCGCGTGGTACAGTCGGGGATTATGACTTTGGGGGAGCTGACAGGTACTCGTCGCGGCCCGATGATTCTCTCTGATACTGTAGCATCCTCCACCAATAAACCTGTCACCGACTCGATATGACGCTATTTATTTATTTTCTTCGACTTTATTTTAAATTATTTAACATAGTGCTTTCTCCGCTTTTTCTTACTTTTTACTGCTACATGTTATCATCAGTCACCAAAGTGGCTTAGTGATAATTTTTTCGGCATTTTGAGATAGTCTCAAATATTAATGTATCAAGAATACTTCGGGTCTTCTCCACTTATTTGATACTGACTATAATCCCCTGCCTATTGTTCTCTTTTGACGCTAAATCAGCTCAATAATTTAGTTTTTCGGCGTTTTGAGATACATCCATTTGAAAATTCGAAATAAATGGGTGGGTCAACTCGGCCCCCAAAGCCGGGTCAACTCGGCCCCGTCGGTGGGCCGACTTGACCCGGGAAAATTGCCGGGCCGACTTGACCCCGGGCCGACTTGACCCGGAACCGGTTATCTCCCCTAAAGTTGTCAAAGTTTCAACAATTTATATGTTGATTGACAGAGTACTTTGAGTGATGGCAAATTGAAAAATTGGAAATTTGAGATTCTAGACTCAAATAGAGTGGCTCCGGATGATTCTGGCGATTCCGGTGTTTAGTAGCACTGTCCAATCTTAGCAATCTCTTACACTATCAATTCATGCATTTCGCACCAAAACTTCAAAAATACGCAAAGTCATGTCAGCACTCAGCAGAATTACACATGTATACAGTAGCGGTAGGTGCTTATAATAACAATGTAGTCCATTCGGGCTTGGATAGCTATTAATTATTGCGATATCTACGGTTGATTCACACACATTGTCAAACCTTTTTGACCTCCATTGTTGCCGTCTTCACCGTTTTGGTCACGTGCACCCCTTTCTAAAGGGTCCAGGTCGTTTCGTCCCGGGATGTTTCGTACCCTACTTGTTGGGACGTTTCGTCCCCTATTGGGGACGAAACGTCCCACTTCAAAAAACGAGGACCTCTGGGATTCAATGTGAACATAAGTTTTCTCGAAGTTGGTCATTCGATAATGGAACAGGACAACCCACCCGTAGGACTTTCCAGATTTTAGGGGGCGGGTTGTCCCGACTCAGACCTTGTTTTACTATTTTTTTTTAATTTTTCAGCTAATGTAATCTCTATCCCCACCCCCCTCCACACACACACACAATTTCGGAAAAATGATAGTTGGAAAGTCGATGTAATATACCGCGGTTAATTATATTTATAACACTCATCTTTACATGAATTTATATTGCGGACGAATATTGGGGACGAATATTTAATTTACTTTTTGTCAAGGATACCTGTATTTGGGTACGAAGCACTTCAATTACAACAGCTAGATTTTCCCAGCCGTGGAAAGGCACATAAAATATCACAATCGAAAAATAAGATGTTTCACAACTGGAAAACTAGCTGGGGCAGATGAGAAGCCCATGTGTGCTGGAGGGGGGGGGGGCGGGCGGGGAGCAATGACACTTGTGAGGTTTTGGGGGTTTTTTGACTGAATGGGTCTGGAAACGTTGATTAAATAAATTCAGGTTAGTACTGTGTTCTCGATGCTGTTTGTCTCGAGGGGTAGTAAATTCAATTAGGGCGTTTGTAAATGAGCCCAATATCTTATTCGGTCATACATTTGACTTGATAAATTAAAATGTAAAAGCAGAAAAATGAATTAAAAATACAGGCCCGTTGCGATTCTATGCGGGTCTGAGATGTTTATTTCTTGATTGGAACCGCAATCGACCAATAAAAAAATCAATCGTGAGAAAGGATGAGGAGAGCCCCTGTCAGATTGAAAGTCATGGATGCTATTCAGGGAGGGTGGGAAAGCTCACAACGTATTTTCCAAATTTTTTTTTTTATTTGCCCATGATAATTGTTTATGGTGATAATAGCTAGGTGGGGATTTTAACATTTTGAATAAACAAAATCATACCACCTGAAACGGGAACTCTGGGGCGTAGCCGGAAAAGGGGGGGGGGGGGGGAAACAAAAAATAGTGCGACGCCTCCAAATACGATCTGAGAGCAAGAAATTCCATTTTTTTTTCCCAGGAAGAGCCCCCCCCACCCCAAGAATCCTAAGTACGAGGCGGTATACCCCATGTCCTTGACTCCAACCTATGGCTTCCGGCCCTCGCCAATGAAAAGTACTTTCCTACGTAGCTGAGGGATCTTGGACGTGATTAAAGGTTGGATTAAAATGATGTAGGGGACTGAGGATGTTGTCCCCCGTTATCGAGATAAAAAGAAGGGACTCAGAAATCACCTCGCGAAATCGTAGACCAAATGCACCAGCATTGTGAATGCAAACTGCAGCTAGAAAAAAAAAACTATACGTTGTACAGAATTCATTTCCAGAATCGGGGAAGTGATTGAAGAAAAATACAAATAGGAGACATTTCTTCCCAAAACACATGTGCATGCGACACAAGCAAGACATACAGAATGTCACACAGGATCAATCACTCGTCGGCAATCAATTGTTAATACAGTGGCCAAATGTGCTACTGTGTACCTGTTGTTTAATACGTCGTTAATCCCTTTCACTCATCCACACCGGATCACTAATATTGACACCAGACGACACTGGCTGAAATTTCAGGAAAACACTCCAGCCGGTGTCGAGTGGAATGAGATTAAATCACTCTGTGCGTACTGTACCATACGCCTATACAACGAAACTTACCACTTTATTTCAATCAAAATTACGAAAAAAAAATATTTAACACACTCACCTCATTGTCCGGTATTGGGACGTTTCGGCCTCGAGACGTTTCGGCCTCGAGACGTTTCGGCCCTGGACGTTTCGCCCCTGGACGTTTCGGCCTCCTATATTAACAGCCAATAGTGAAAGGAATTACCTCGACAGGATAGATAATAGAGGTTACTAGGGTGTTAATCGGAAAATGTTCAATTGACACCTCTAATAACATCCTTTATTATCTATTCTGTCCAGAAAGGTAAGTTTCTATTCACAAACTGTTAAATATGGATTAGGGAATAAATGACTAACAACACGCAGTTCAATTAGAATAGAAATACTTTATTTCTTACTTCGTCAGCAATAAGTATAACTACAACTCAACCATTTATTAAAATGACAAAGAAATGAACAATGACATTATTTACAACAACACGCAGTTCAATTAGAATAGAAATACTTTATTTCTTACTTCGTCAGCAATAAGTATAACTACAACTCAACCATTTATTAAAATGACAAAGAAATGAACAATGACATTATTTACAACAAATGGAAAAAATTACATTTCACATCAAGATGACAACCAGCAAATATAAAAATGACAAAGAAATTAACGATGACATTATTTACAACAAATGAAAATATTTCACATCGAGATGATATTAATATTAAATAATGGTAATATTTACATCAATATTTACATTTTCAGTGATTTGTACCTGCATATACCATTTATTTTATTTTTATAGATACATTAATTATACAGTGTTTTCTTTATTTTTCAAGTGGTGCGTACAGGTTGGCAGGAAGGTGCTAGTTGAGATGTCATCATTTCTATATTGTTCCCATGCTGTCTCTAACTTTTGGCATAATGCAGAATATCTCGTCGAATTCGCTTGTTCTAGGTCTGATGCAGTAACATTGATTTGAACCGTCCGAGCTTCTTTCTGTAGAAATGGAATCAGTCTGTACATTCCTATACACTCTATGAGCTCTGTCAAACAAGATATAATAGAATAAATGCTCAGTTTACCTCCAGAACACAGGAAACTGACCAAATCTCTGTTAATTGTATACTCCTGTTAATTGAATAATTTTCACTGGCAAAATGGATATTCAATTAAGAGGATTCTACTGTATTATTAAATACGCACGCAAAACTTTGAAATGAAATGGCGAAAAGGTTAACCACACTTCAACTGCTGAGAACGTGTGGTTGAGGTGATGTGTGTTCTGGTGTGGTGGAATTTGTGATGACGTGCACTGATTGCATACCCATATAAAGTCAGAGTTGGAGTCACACATTTGCCAATACTCAATCGTGAAATATTTGTCTCACAACATATATGGCACCATCTTTGACATACATCACAATGCACAGCTAAGCTGTTTGAATGAACTCCTCTAGAACAGTGCAGACAGGGATATTTCCCAGGCATGCTTGAACGTTCACGATTCTGGGAACAGTGATCATATCCTAATGCAGATATGAGGTATATTTATATCCAATATTAAAAAAACGCAAGCCCCATTCAAGCCATATTTAATTTAAATCCTTGTGTTGAACAGTATTTTTAAGGGCTTTGATAAAAAAGGAATGAAAAACACAACAAACCCCCCCCCCCCCTCCAGAAAACAAAGAACTTCTAACACTATATTCCATCAATTTAAAGTTTAAAACTATGCCTAAAACCTTCGAATATTACCCAAGTCGTTTCGTTCCTTTTTAGGTACGAAACAACCCAGTACGAAAGGGAAAAGGTACGAAACGACCCGTAACCGATCAAATAAGTCACATAATTATCATTATTCACATCATGATCACATATCAAAGTTCTCAAAGCTGAAGCATTTTTCAAAATCCACTTTCCCTTCAGAATGAATGACTCATGTAAGGATTTTGGACTATTTGACTTTCCCCATGTATGACTTCTGTCTGTACCCTTCTCCACTGGCATCACTATCAAGTTGTTTTTCTAGTAAAGCAACAAGATTAACTCTCAACCTGCTGAGTATATTCTAGATATTTTTCATCAAATCTAGTCATGGCTGCTTTACAGCAGCCATGACTAGATTTGATGAAAAAGTAATCTAAATGTAACACAAGAAATCATTGGTGAAAAAATCCATTCAATTTACATGTGCAAGTATGATTAAATGTGCCCAACTTATACATATTTCAGTAACAAGAGAAACCCTGTGCTTGGCTGGAATATCATCCAGCAGCATGCAAAGAGTTAACCATTTACCAAATACAAATTGAAGATAACACATGCATAAAATTTCTTGAGTAAATATTATTATTATTTGCCTCAAAATCTGGAAAAGTCTAGAAAATTGAAATTTGTTTTTTCAGGCTTGAAGTCCTGGAAAAATGGTGGTATTTTGGCTTCTCGACTGGAAGAGTCAAAGAAATATCGCATGACATGCAATACTCACATCAAACATGCCTTCCAGTGGGAACCCCTGGAAGTGAAGCAGTGCTTGTTTAGTGTGGTAAACAAGCTCTGTTTTACTGGTAAAATAGAATCTGGTCTCTATTGCATGGGTTGGAAGTCCTCTAAAATGGGTGTCAATAATTGGCTGGACTTTACTTTAACTCCATGTTGCGGTCACGATTAGCCATTGTGCAGAAGTATGTGACCTTAAGAACCAATAAATAGCTAAATCAATCAAACATGTCAAAAACTCACGTAGTACTGTTCAACATGAAGAACAAAAATTGTGCTACTCCAGAATGATTTATTCATTCAACTGGTTGAGTGCTGCGTTATTTTTTTTCAATGGTCATTTGTGAGGTGATTATTGTTTTGTTTCGAAGATGCTATGATACCAAAAAGGGAACACCAAGTTTAGCAAGATGTTCTTCATGAATAATTGTTTTAGTACCATTTATTGGAGAGTGTCCTTTAGCACTCTCCAATAAATGGTAACAAAACAAGTTTATATTAATTTTTTAGCTCATCTTGACAAAGTCAAGCTGAGCTAATCTCATCGCTCTCCGTCCATCGTCCGTCAACACCATGTTTTGACCTTCTCCTCCAAAGCCACTGGGCCAATTCAAGTGAAAGTTTGTGTGAGTGACGGTCCCAGAGGGGCATTGCATTTTTGTTCAACTCAACATGCCCAGCCCCATAGGGAGGGAGTGGGGGAAAATGCTCCAAAATATTTTTAAAATCTTCTTCTCATGAACCTGTGTGTACAATGACTTGATATTTGCTATGGAGCTTTCTTTTGAGGTGTAGAATCAAGTTTGTTCAAATGAAGTTCGTGAAGCAATATTTGGCTTTGTTATGGGAGGGGTAAGATTTTTGGCCCCGCTCAAAATTTCTATTCTCTGAACCGATGGTCCGGTTTGAACCAAATTTGGTGTGTGGTATTATTGGGTCATAAGTTCTTGACTCATGCAAAAAAAAAAAAAAATCCTGCATCCCCATGGGAACCCTGGGAGCTAAAAATAGAAATATTTTCAAATGCCTATATTTCCCAGTGCTGTTATTTGGTATGAAGTATCCTTAGGACCAGTAGAATTGAATGGCAAAAAAAAATTGCCATCGGTTATGTTAGGGTGTTCTGTAATGGGCATCGAAAAAAGTCAGCACATTTGCAAAAAATATAAAAAAATCTTTTCTCCAGAACCAATCATCAGGATCTTTTGATATTTGGTAAACAGCATTCATAGGTGGGGGGGAAGAGGGGTCAGATACAAGTTTGTTAAAATAAAGCCCATTGGTTCATATTTGGGCTCAATACAGGAGCCCAAATTTTTAAGATAGGGTAATATGGGGAATATTCTTTAAAAATCTTCTTCTTCAGAACCACCAGTCAGAATCTTTTAATGTTTGGTATACATCATTGTTATGAGGGTCAGATTCAAGATTGTTCAAACCAAGTCCCTAGGTTAATATTTGGGCTTCCTACGCAACATCTCTAGGAGAGGTCAGATTCAAGTTTGTTCAAATCAGATCCCTAGGTATATATTTGGGCTCGCTATGGTAGCCCAAATTTTTACTTAGTGCGATATGAGGAAATTTGTTTAAAAATCTTCTTCTTCAGATCCACCAGTCGAATGCTTTCATATTTGGTATACAACATCTCTAGTGGGGTCAGATTCACGTTTGTTCAATTTGAGTGCCTGGGTTAATATTTGGGCTCCATATGGGAACCTAAAATTTAACTTAATACAATATGAGGGAATTTCTTCAAAAATGTTCTTCTTCAGATCCACTTGTCAGAATGCTTTCATATTTGGTATACAACGTCTCTAGGGGTGTCAGATTCAAGTTTGTTCAAATCGGATCCATAGGTTAATATTTGGGCTCACATGGAAGCCCAAATTTTAACTTAGTGCAATATGAAGAAATTTCTTTAAAATTTCTCTTCTTCAGATCCAACAGTCAGAATGCTTTCATATTTTGTACACAACATCTCTAGGGAACTCAGATTTAACTGTGTTCACATCGAGAGCCTGTGTTAATATTTGGGCTCCCTATGGGAGCCAGAATTGGCCATGTTGCTGAAGAATTAAAAATTTTGTATTCAGTACCCTCTAGAGTGTGTAACTAACATTAATCCACACAGGTTGTATCAAGCGGCTTCATAGGGGAGCTCTACATTTTACATTATGATCAACTGAAGAAAAGGCAAGATGCATGGATTATTTTTGTCACTCCTGTGGGACTCAAGGATTGACAGTGTATCCTATGGAGATGGATTGCTTAATTTAGACTCATTCCTGGACTCTGTTTATATTGTGTTCTGTGCAAGATGAGCGCTTCAGGCCCCGTGGGGCATCTTGTTTTTTTATACTGCTGAGCAAACAACAAGCTAATGCAAACAGTGTCAAGCCATTATAGTGGTTTTCAGCACTTTACAATTTATTTATTTGTATATTGGGATTTTAACAACACTTCCGACAGCCATGGTCACCTCGTGTCAGACAGTTTTATGGGTGGCGGAAGCTGGAGTACCCGGCAAGCAACTGCCAGATTCCCCAATGTTCTAACTCCACACAAGCAGGGTTAGCATTGGTTGAAGACAAGTGCACCATCAATGTGCAGTATGCCTTAGTACATGGTGCCCCCATGCTGGAAGTGTGGATGACGTGCCTTGCTCAGCGACACAATCCAGTTGTCAAATTTCTCCCATTTAGCACTCTATTAAACCTTTACCTATGCCCACGTAAATTTCAAATAAAAAAGTTTCAACAAAAGCACAACATGTGACCTCTCATTGGGCTTGTTGAGCTTGTTCCAATGAGAGGGTCACATGATATAGTTTTGTTTAAATTTTTTGGAAAAATTAAAAAAAATTATTAAAACAAGTGTTATTGCTGAAGGCAGTTCATACCCCCACTGCAGTGTTGAACCAATGAAGCATAAATGAATAAAACAAGTAAGGACTGTAACTCTAATAAGGTGAGTAACTTTTTTATAACGTGCAGAAGCGGCTTGTCAAAAGGATCCCTCATACCAAATTTCATTGAAATTCATCCACTTGTTAGATATTGCTGCAGAGGGATGCACAGATGGATGGATTGTATGTAATCAAGTATACCCCCATTCTCTTCAAGAGTGAGGGTATAAGAATAAATTTTGATATGACCCCACAAAGTAGATCTTCTGTTTCTCAGGCCATGTTTAGCTTAACTTATTTTTTTTTTTTAATTATACCCCCCGTAAACAAAGTTTTTTTTTTGGGGGGGGGGGGGGGGGGGGGGGTATATAGGAATCACCCTGTCTGTCCGTCCGTCTGTCCGTCCATCCATACTTGTAAGCGCAACTCCTCCAAAGCCGTTTGAAGAATTTTCATGAAACTTTACACAATGGAAGAACTCCATATGAAGATGTGCATGAAGCAATATAATTCTGTTCGGACATTTCCAAGGGGAGATAATCTAACTTATACCGTCTGTCCATCCTTGTAAGCGCAACTCCTCCTAAACCGTTTGAAGAATTTTCATGAAACTTTACACAATGGAAGAACTCCATATGAAGATGTGCATGAAGCAATATAATTCCGTTCTGACATTTCCAAGGGGAGATAATCTAACTTATACGTTTCAGGCATGGGGGTATCACTTTGTGAGTTTGCTCACTTTGTGAGTTTGCTCTTCAAGCAAGATACAAAGCTGGAGTCTGGATAATTATCAAAAAAGGAAAAATAGCAGAAATTTTGCAATTATCAGACAACTCATTTTCACTGGAAAACTTTTATTTACATTATGTGTACACTGCATTAACCCTTTACCCAATGCAGATGATATCAAAATTTATCATTTGTAATATTATTTTTTAAAATTTTTCATATAATTTCAACAAACCATATGTGGCCCCACACTGGAATGGCTCATTCCAAGGAGGGGTCACATGATATGGTTTTGTTGAAATTTTTTTGAAAAAGAATATTTTTTGAGCTGCTGAATTTGCATATTATGCGGGCGAATTTAGCCGAATCGTTGGGTAAAGGGTTAAAAGACCCTAATTATCACCCCAAAACCTAATTGATACAGATAGGTTATCGACCCCAAAATCATTACTATAAATAACAATCCCACGCAAAGCCAATTAACTACGATGTCGCAACGGCCAAGCATAAAGTCACCCCCACAAGATTTAAATCTCAAACAGGTGTCCCGGTAAGAGAATTCAAACTATTTCATAACAAAATTGTGACAGTTCACAAATCAGAATTCACCTAAAAATACCTAGTTTGACATCACCATTGAGCTCAATGAGTCATGTCAGAAAAGGTGTTATTTGAATTCTGACATGTAAAATGGAACAATTCTGTTGTCAAATATTGTGGTGTTGTGAGTGTAGAGTTAAAATGTTAATATAATGGAAGCATTTGCTATTTATGCTACCTTACCCTTTACCCAATGTAACAGACAAAACCAGCCAGCGCTATTCACAAAAATCGCCATTTAATTTGCATTATTTTTTTCATTTTTTGTCTCAAAACCATAGCTTATAACCCTTCATTGAAACGAGCTCGTTGAGCTTGTTCCAATGAGGGTTCATAAGCTATGGTTTTTGATGCAAAAAGTAAAAAAAATTAGTTATTCAAGAATTTTATTTTCAAGTGTTGTCTGCTTTTCGTCTTAGGTAAAGGGTTGAAAAGCTTAGAGCTTTTATAGTGCTGTAACTGACGTAAATTTTTTTTCTTCACAAATCATAGCAAATAATTACCTCTCATTGGAATGAGCATGTTGAGCTGGTTCCAATGAAGTGTCAGAAGCTTTGGTGTTGAAGAAAATATGAAAAACATAACAATTAGCTAATTTTGTATCTTACTTGGGCTTGGTCAGTTTATCAGATATTGTAAAATGGAGTAAATTCTGCCAGTGTGGCAAATTCGGCAAGTACATCTCTGGAATTTATCCTAATCAGCCAATACACCGGGGTACCTGTAAAATATGCCCCATTGTCCAATTCAGGCCAGTACACCGGAAGTAGGCATACATGCCGAATTTGTCCCCAACTGTCCAAATTAATGCCATTTTAAGGTACAAAGTTAATTCCCACATTTGTAGACCTTTTCGGGCCCAATAACCTGACAAGCCCTCTCCCAGGAACATTTTTGAAAAATCCAATGGTCTAAGAGGGAGTGTAGAACACTTGATTGCCAGTCCACTAGTGTAATTGGGGGAAAAGTCAGTCACTTTTTAGCTTAACTTGACAAAGTCAAGATAAGCTATTTCCATCACGTGTGCGGAAGTCTGTCTGTGAGTCTGTTCACATTTTCCTTTAGTACAGGCTATACCCCGTAGTTCTTGTTCGATCATCGTGAAACTTCATATGCAGGTTTGAGGTCATGTCTAGATGAGAAGGTCCCCTTTTGGTCGCGATCGGTCAACCGTGATAATGCCCTAGCCCAAACCTCGAAAACCTTTAGCACAGTCTATAGGTGGTATTTATGAAGGGATTTCATTAAACGTAGTAGGATGCCTCAGTATAATATGTAGATGAGAATGTCCCCTTTTGGTCATGATCTGTCGACCGTGATGGCTGCCCAAGCCCAAAACCCCAGAACTTTTAGCACAGTCTACAGGTCATATTTAATATGGAGGGATTGATAGGATGACTCTGTATGATGTCTAGATGAGAATTTCCCCATTTGGTCAATCTGTCAACTGTGACAACTGCCAGAGCCCCAAACCCGAAAACATTTAGCACAGTCTACAGCTCATATTTATTGAGGAATTTTATTGTAACTTGGTAGGTTGACTCCATATAATGTCTATATGAGAACGCCTCCTTTCGGTTGCGATCATTCAGCTGTGATGGCTGCCAGAGCCCAAAACCTTTAACACAGTCTACAGGTCATATTTATGGAGAGATTTCATTGTATCTTGGTAGGAGGACTCCATATAATGTCTAGATGAGAACGTCCCCTTTTGGTCACGATTGGTCAGCTGTCATGGCTACAGGGGCCCAAAGCCTGAAAAGCTTTAGCACAGTCGTATTTATGAAGGGATTTCATTGTAACTTCGTAGGATCACTCCAGATGATGCCCAGATGAGAATGTCCCCTTTTGGTCGCGATCATTCAGCCTTGATGGCTGCCCGAGCCCAAAAACCTTTAGCATAGTCTGTAGGTTGCATTTATGGAAGAATGTCATTGCAACTTGTTAGGTTGACTCCATATAATGCCTAGATGATGACATCCCCGTTTGGTCGTGATTGGTCATCTGTAATGGCTACAGATACCCAAAGCCCGAAAACCTTGAGCACAGTCTTCAGGTCATATTTATGAAGGGATTTCATTGTAACTTGGTAGGATGACTCCAGATAATGCCTAGATGAGGACGTCCCCTTTTGGTTGTGATCGCCTGAAAACCTTTAGCACAGTCTACAGGCCATATTTATAAAGAGATTTCATTGTGACTTAATAGGATGACTCGTTTTGGAATAATTTCTCTGTAACTTTGTAACTTTTGTTGACATACATTAACTGTAAGGGCCACATACATTAATGTGAGGGACACATTAACCCACCCCTCAATTCTTTAGTACAGTCTACACCTCATATTATTTTTATTATAAACATAGCATACAGGGAACAGAAATTAACATATTCCCAATTGTCACAATTCTTGTCTTATTTCATAATCCTTTCATAAACATTGAACATTATCCTTTTCATCAAACACAACACACAGACAAGTTAAGCCACAGTGTCATTGACACTTTCATTGTTCTCACTACCATGTTACATAGCATTCTGAGAATCAATATAATAACATGCAACATTTAACTGGTTGAGTGCAGGAAGCCACTATCATGCTCAGTGGTTACGGCATTGAAGTCAAACTAAAAAGTGTATAGTTTGATCCCCACTAAGGGTAACTGGATTGTGTCAGTGGGCAAGGCACTTCATCCACACTTCCAGCGGCATGGGGGCACTGTGTATTAAGGCATACTGCTCATGTACCTGGTTGAATTTGCTGAAAACGTTTTGTCTGTAATCAGCTGGAATGTTATGCCCGTGTGTTCTTAGGACCCACTTTCTGCAATATAATTTTTGGGTGTGGTACATTCGACTTGCCTGAGAAACATAGGGTGTACAGGCTGGGTGTGAGTATGGAAAAAATCGAATTCTTTGGGCAGTTTCATAATTTATTCAGGCAAGTTTGGGTTGCCCGAAACAATTTGATTTTCACAATGCAATTTTAAACCTTCAGCTGTCCCGAAATTTGTTTAAAGATAACCCCCCAAAATTGGCTTTTTTTCCTCGAATCAGGTGTTTGTAGGGGTGGGGTATTGCTGAACTTGCATAAAAATATATTTGGTTTCAACATTTTCGGGCAAAATCTTCCAGCTCTGCCCCCTCTAAAATAATTGCCAGTATGCCTCCATGGAAAAATTATTAAAACTGCATGAAATGAAAGTGTCAATGACACCATAGCTCAACTTGACAAACTTGAACTTGGTAAGTTATAACTGAAATGGCAAAATAAATGTAAACTGTAAGATTGGCTAAAGGAAGGATGTTGATACACAAATGTAGTAAGTTCAGAGGTTATTGTAAATGGCAACTGTTTTCACAGGAATGAATGCTAATCAATAGCTCTTATCTAAAGGTATCGCCCAATGAGCACACCAAGTTCAAAAAAAAATCCTGATAAATGTGGCCTGTAGGCCATGTCAAAGAGGAATATTGATGCACAAACGCAATAAATTTAAAGATTGTTGCTAACAACAACAGTTTTTGATGGAAATGAAAAGAAAATCGATAGTTCCTATCTTTGTCATCCTGCATAAGCATACAAAGTTTCAAAACAGCCTGATAATAAATGCACCCGCTGAGGCATGCCAAAGGAAGATGTTAATGCACAAATGCACTAAGTTTGAATTTCATTGCTTGTGGCAATGTTTTTTTCACTTTTTCATAAATATACCCTGCAGAGAGTGCAAAAGGGATGAGTTGCTATACAAATGCAGTAAGTTGAAGGCTGGTGAAAACGACAATAATTTTTTAAAGGAAATGAAAATAAAGGCGACCTGTGAGGTGTGCCAAAGGAAATTGTTGACGTACGTACTAACGCAATAGCTTTGTCAAGTTGAGCTAATAAATGTGCCCTGTAGGGTGTGCCAAATGGAAATATTGAGGTCTTCTGACTAAACTAAGTTCTAAGAACGTTGGCCGTGGCAACATTTTTTGACAGGAATTGCGGCAACATTTTTTGACGGAAATTGAAGAAAATCGATAGCTCCCATCTAGAGGTCACCCCAAACAAGCATGCCAGGTTTCATAGCAATCCAATCATAAATGTGCCCTGCAGGGTGTGCCAAAGGGAAATATTGAGGTCTTCTGACTAAACTAAGTTCTAGGAACATTGGCCGCGGCAACCTTTTTGACGGAAATTGAAGAAAATCAATAGCTCCCATCTAGAGGTCTCCCCAAACAAACATACCAGGTTTCAAAGCAATCTGATCATAAATGTGCCCTGTAGGTGTGCCAAAGGGAAATATTGTGGTCTGACTAAACTAAGTTCTAATAACATTGGCCACGGCAACATTTTTTGACGGAAATTGAAGAAAATCGATAGCTCCCATCCAGAGGTCACCCCAAACAAGCATACCAAGTTTCAAAGTGATCTGATCATAAATGCGACCTGTGAGGTGTGCCAAAGGAAATTGTGGACGACACTGGACGTACGTACGCCGACGGACAAGAAGTGATGGCAATAGCTCAGCTTGACTTTGTCAAGTTGAGCTAAAAATTGATTTTCCACAACTCCACCATCATCATCACCCCCCCCCCCCCCCCCCCCTCCCCCTCCTGGAGCACACGTCTTATTTATTGTCCTCTGAGCTCCTAGTCATAATTGTTGTTTAAACTATATATATTCTTCATCAAATATCAATAATTTTGCCAAATCATGTTATGTTTTTTATAGTATATATTGTTGATGTACATAATTGTTTTAATTCCATAAATAAGTTAATAAAGATGAATTGATTTAAAAGTAACTAGCTTCTGTTATCTTCCTTTTCCACAGCAAGTTGCATGCCCAATCTGGCATCTTGCAAACTTAATGAAAGTGATATATAAGTGAAGGAAATTTTTTTTCCTTGAATTCCCACCTCTGATATTACATAAATTCAAATTACATATTCACAAATTATACATCAAAATGAAAGTTGTGATGTATAGAACATGAAAAATATCGCAATCAACTCACAGAGTTGACAGCAGGCACCAGTGGTTTTGTTTTTGTTTGCAAAATATGGACAAAGTCTGGAAATTATTAAATATTCATTGACAATGGTGACATTGGGTGTAAGATAGATCTGTCTCACCTAAGTATTTCATCCAACCGGGCCCGAGACTTTTGTATATTAATAGGTTGGTGGTGGGAGAACAGGGCTGAAAACGGTTGGAGCTAGTATTCAAACTTAACAATTAAAAAAAATAATAGTTGTGTTACACACCATTTACGGGTCAGTAACTTCATGGTTAAGGTCACATGGCCATGTCAAGCTTAAAATCAATCAATATTTGTGTTTCAGCCATTACTCCGAACTTAAACACTGACAGCCTGTTTGCAATTTGTGTATTTGGTATCTGGGAAATATATATAAGTTTTTAAACTGTTGTTTTAATGAAATTCTGTGAATGAATGATTCAAAATATCAATGTCAATAAATTTTGACAGCGAACAGTCTGTCAAATATTGTTTTTAATAGGAAGCATGGTTTGTTTCTTGATCCACTTAAAAACTGCCGCATTGAGACATGTTTCGTGACCTTCAGTATTTCAGGTTCTGAAAGTACCTTGAATAAATTGCTTTTGAAGGTGAGGGCCTAGGTATACATGTAGTAAAGAGCTGTGTACATTTGTCTGCTATGCATTGTGTTCAGCATGTCTGCAGCTCTAGTTGGTTGGATTCAAATCATTTTTGGCACGATTTCGCCTCATAATGGGGCTATGACAGAACAGATGCCTGTTTCTCCATCCACTTAAAAACTGCTGCATTGAGACATGTTTCGTGACTTCAGTATTTCATGTTCCGGAAGGACCTTGACTAAATTGCTTTTGAAGGTGAAGGCCTATGAATACATGTAGCAAAGAGCTGTGTACATTCATCTGCAGTGCATTGTGTTCATACAACATGTTTGCAGCTCCAGTTGGTTGGATTCAAATCATTTTTGGCATGATTTCGCCTTATCATGGGGCTATGACAGAACAAATGCCCAATTGGTGGCACTAAAAAAAATTCTAAAAGTAGAACACAGTCATATTTCTGGCCTGGTATATCAACTTGGAACCAATACTAAATAGCTCAAAACTCACTGGGGGTTCAAAATGTGGGTCATGGTCACTCGGGTAACCCATTGTCATAGAGTGCATTTTTATAAAATTCTGGAACTCACCTTTCAAGACTGCCTTATGCATTTTGGAATCTCCTTTTTTGAATTTCAGAGTTCAATAAGTAAGTGGAGCCAACAGTTTCTAAAAGTGGGTTGTGTTCAAATTTCAGACATGGCATGACATATCAACTTCAGACCAACAGGAAATAAACCAAAATTTGATGGGAGTTCAAAATATGAATCAAGGCCGTGTGGTCACCACCACAAGCCTTGATTCATATTTTGAACTTCCATCAAATTTGAATTTTAGCATCCGAAGATGTGGGCGAAGCCAAATATTCTGAAAGTGGGTCCCCCATATTTTGGGCAGGGTATGATATCATGATTGTGTCATCGTAGTATAGAAAGTGATTGACAAGTGCATTTTTTTTTTGGACGGAATATGCTATCCATAGTATTGCTATGGGTGGTAGCATATGCCACGCTTCGCATTACTCTTGTATTATAGTGTACCTCCAACAGTCAGACCGATTCCAATATATTGTTTCCTCTTTCCCCAATACTAAACCTCATCAGTCGAGCAATAATGATGGGGCTAATAACATAAGGTTTGAGTGGTCCATGAATGGTTGGAAAATAGTGAACCTGGAAGCTAATATAATATACCTGTTTAAAAGATAAAAAGTCTCTCAACGCCAAAAAATAATAAATAAGTCAACAAATAGTTTGTAAAGAAATAAATTTATTTGAGCAGATGTCATTATTATTCCAGGATAATAAATATAACAATATTTACACCATATACATGTACATCAAGAAAACACAGCCGAAAGTGTCAATTGTCAAAACTCTTCACCTAATTTGATGGCCATAACCTGCCAGTCTTGTTCACAAAATTTGCCTTTCAGATTTTATTTTTTCAATTTCTGACTCAAAAACACAGCTTTTGAACCACAGTGGAATGAAGTGTAATAAGCTATATTTTTTAAGCAAAGTTCCACCTTGAGTACCCCAGGAAGTGAAGCAGTGCCTTTTTACTGTGGTAAACAACCTCTGTTTTACTAGTAAAATAGGACACAATCACCAATGCCTGGGGTGGAAGTCCTCTAAAATGAGCAACATGGGTATAAACAATTGACTGAACTTTTCTCCACGTTGTCACGATTAGCCATTGTGCAGAAATATGTGACTTTTAACAGCATCAGGGTGTGTTAGGTAATGCATTCAGTGTGTGAGCTGCTCACAGACCCTGTTCTCCCATTAGGGAATTTTGATGGTTATGATTTTCTGAAAGCTTCTTCAAAATGCTGTTATTTGCACCAATGTTTGTTATTAGGGGTTGGGGCATTACTGAGTAACATGCATGTAAATACCATGACTCCGGGTAAACAAATTTACTTGTTACAGTACTAAATTGAATGGGAGTCGGTCACCATCAGGGTTAAACTAAAATGAATTATGGGTGGTTTTTACCATGACAACACAACATAGTGCCACTGGGCCATGTGATATGACATTACATGAGATCTATCAGATGAGATCCATAAGGTGGTTGGGGGTCTGGGTATATGATCTATTATTTCTTTTCCATATAAAGGGTGCATACCTTTGATATTTCATTTTGACCACGTCTTATGGATCTCATTGATGTCACATGACCCAGTGGCACCATGTTGGGTTGTCATGGTAGCCCTGTGAGTGGCTATTTTGTGACATAATTGCCATAGTTATACATGGTCTTAGTCTGCATGTGCAACGTGTGTTGTTAGGGTGATACCCGTTTCCTTCGTCCATTTTGTGTATTGGAGGCCACCATCTTAGTTTCTGTTGTAGCACGTGGCTGCTATGTGACCCAAAATCCTCCAGTAACAAAGGGTTGTGTTGTTCAATTGAATAGGAGTAAATCTAATTACCCTGACTAGCCTGACAATCCCTCCAATTCACATAAATGAACCCATAATCACTTTATTTGATAATGATTCCCCCAGAATCCTCTTTTGTCCAATAACAGGTGCATTTCTTTGTATAAAATTCAATTTAATTACCCAGAATCCCTGGTTACAATTACCACAAACAACCCAACAAGTTGTACCAGTTAGGATTCCTTGAGAATCCATATTTTAATAGGAGCACATAGTGCTATAGCACCATAAAGGCTTCTGATATCACCTACAGGCTTATAAAACTAGCATGTTGTGGTATAAGGTGCTTTTCTTCTTCTCATTTCGATAAAAATGAATTCTACGGGGATTCTGGAGAAGGGACTCCATAAGTGGAATTCCAAGCTCCTAAACAGCTACAGGTAGGTAGTCTTACCATTGGATTCCATCTTGTCTTCAACTATCTGTCCTATGATTTGCCTCTGTTGTAGTCACACAATATTATAGTCTTCTACCACCCTTACAGATTTGTACCATTGCTATTGACTTCTAGGACAACTCCATACTTCTTAACTTTGCCATGTCTAGACCTTGTGCAAGCTAGGGTACCTTACACATAAGAAACTGTATGATGATCACGCCCAGATGTGCTTATGTGTTAACTGGTAGAGTGCTAAGTTTTTTGAAGTGTTAAAAGTTTGTTCACATTTTATTGCTTTGCTACAATTTATGGGAGAGTGCCTACAAAATGGGATGCTGTTTGGTGTGTGTAGGTCATGTTTGGGTGAGTGTGTGTGTTTGTGGAGTGTTTTGTAGTGGTTGAGGTTTGAGAAGGTGGGAATTGGGCTCTAAAAATATATTGGCCCATAGCCTCGATGATATGGTCAATTTAACTAATTCAAATCCTCAGCTTGCTTCTAAAATCTTGGAACACAATTTTTTAAAACCAGTGTACATGCGGTTTTATAAATAGGCCAACAAAATGCTTGGAAATTATAAAAGCTGCTGTCACCAGCTGAAAAGCATGCTTGAACTGGCTGAATGCAGGAAGCCACTATCAGGGCATTAAAAAAATGAGGGTACCAGATCAAGAGCCAATATTTTCCATGCTCGTGTTTCATATTCGGTCAAATTCAAATATATTTTGTTTATATAAAGTTGTTTACATTTTATTGAAGAGTGCCTTCGGGCACTGTCCAATAATTTATAATAGTATAAATTTCAAATAACAAATTCAGACAATCAAATATTATCCACCCCGCAACTAATTAATACATTTGAATGTTGGACTTGCAAAAAACATAATTTTTGAAAATTTCTTAAAGTTCATGGGGTGGGGCGAGGTAGTGTTGGTTGGGGTGGTATACAGGCTAAGTGGAGTGAGTTTTAAGGTTGGTGTGACTATATATTGATTCATAGCCAAAACAGTATGGTCAGTTACGTGAGGTAATGTCTTTCAAATTTTAGGCCAATTTATGAAACTTGTATGTGATTTCGTTAAGTTTTGAAAACAAGCTTTTATGTGCTGATCCATCAAATGCCTGTAGTTTCTAAATGTCCCAGTCGCCAGAATGCAAACATGTCTTAAAATGTTTTTTATTTAATGGACTTTCAAAAATATAGTCTGGAATATTTCCAAATAGAGGGGAAGCATCAAGCCAAAGTTGAGTATTTTCATATCTTACTCCCCAGTTAATTTTCTAAGGATGAGGTGTGGTTTAAAAAAAAATATATACAGTAGAACCTGTCTTGAGAGACCGCCCTTTGGGCCACACAAAAGTGGTCTCTCAAGACAGGTGGTCTCTCATAACAGGTTTCAGGTTTTCTCAAGTCAGTGAAAAACCAACCACAAAATTCAGAAATGGAGAAGAATGGATTTTTGTAATTACTTTGTAGTTGTTCTTTTTTATGAAGTTTCTGTAACAAATTGAAATGGACTGTTATAAAAATTATAAAAATAAATTAGTGTTGAAAATCTTCATTGAAGATTTTCAACACAAATTTATTTTTATAATCCTATCTGTCACATTTCAGGTATGTATGAAATTGTTTATTCTGCAATAATCCTAATCTTTTCACAGGGGTCTTATAAAAATCATCTCAATCTTTAATGAGTTATGTAAATGAATAGCAATTGAAACCCAATTAAGAGCTTTTAATACTTTTAATTATGTTAGTATAACCACAATGGATTTTCCAATTCCAGAACAGGTAGAAAGTTTTTGTCATGGTTTCAGTCTTCAAAGGGGCGGTCTCTCAAGACAGGTCCATTATGGCATATAAATACAAGTTGGTACCAGGTCACAGTGGTCTCTCAAGACAGGTGGTCTCTCAAGATAGGTGGTCTCCCATAGCAGGTCCATTATAGAGTAAAACCAATCAGCGCCTGGCAGATGTGGTCTCTCAAGACAGGTGGTCTCTCAAGACAGTGGTCTCTCAAGACAGGTTTTACTGTATCCTTATTTCCTTTCAAATTTGAATAATGGTAAGGAAATAAGGGTAATTTTTTTTTTTTTAAAGTTTAAATTCCAATAAAAACTTTATCCTTATACATGTCATTTTGAAGAAATTTACCAATAATTAACTCTTTATCTCATGAATCGATCATATCTGCCCATATAATTAACAAACTGAGCATGTGAAAAAAAATAAGTTCAACAAAACCATATCAGGTGATGCCATCATTGGAAAGGGCTCATTGTGCACGTTTCGCATATGGATTTGTTAAAAATTTTTGAAAAAAAAAAAAAATTAAATAATTAATTTTCATATTGTGTGCATTGGGTAAAGGGTTAACAAACTTTGTCAAGCTCTTCACATAAAACTTGTGAACAACAATCATTTCCTACATAACAAATGAATAATAAAAACAATGAAAATCTTTTTATGGAGGATCATTTAAACACCTGCACATTGCTGTAGCTAAGCCGTGACTTCTAGTCATGCAGTCAGCCAAGACTTCACTAGATCCCACTGCCTAGGTAATATGTCTATTTTCAGCAGGCTGTCCTCATGACTGCATGTTAAGGGTACCTGTTCTTAAGACGTAAAAGTTCGAAATGGGCCTTTTAGGATTACAAGATTTTCTAAAATTCATTTTTCTGTTTACCATTCATATTTTAGTTATCACAACAAAAGTTACACTCAATAAAAACATTTCAGACATGTCACATTGAAGAAATTTCATAAAATTCAATTCTGCTCAGCTCTATTGTTAAATTTCTTCTGTGCAACACGTCTGAAAATCCTTTCTTTTTTTTTTTAAAGTGCATTGGGTAAAGGTTTAACCCTGATGGTGACCCACTCCCATAGGGGTTGGGGTCTGTGGGGCCTTCCCCTGGAATTTTAAAAATTAGACCCTTTCAGATTGCATGTGGTGGCTTCTGGGATGTGGGGAAATTGGACAAAATGGATGAAAAACAACACTAAAGTATCCTTGATTTTTAGAGGTATTTACCGATACAGAATCTTTGGGACTGGAGAGGAAGAAGACCCCCTATAATCCCCTCCACATCCATGTCTCACTGTATATGTCAATCAGACCTGTTATCCTCTGAATATGACTGCCAAAGGGATTTAGACAACCCAACAGAGATCTCCATGAGCAGCCAGCACATCAATAATTTACATTTTACACATACCACCCCCACTATAATCCTTATCAATTATACTTAATTTTCTTTGAACAAAATTTGAATGGCATTCGTCTTAATAATAAAAGCATACAAATATGGACATCAGTACATCCAGCTATAATGACATTCATATTTTTTGGCAGGGATGCAAGTTTTCCAGCCTTTTCCAGAATTCTGGGTTTTTGTTACTATTTTCCGCCTTTCCTGGCCTATGCTCAGGGGACATGAATATTCTTGTTGCATTATTTGCACACTGATTTTTACGGAACGTCCAAGGGCTGTCTGTTTACGGAACGTCCAAAGGCTGTCTGCTATTACAGATAAATGGGCTGTTGTACCCAGGTGAAGCTGACATGTTGTGTGCTAGTCTTTGCAAGATACAACCTCACCTCAGCCCGATCTGAGCTCGAATGAGTCCAGATTAGCCTGGGGTGAGGCCGAGTCTTACAGCGACAAGTTATGATCACATCAGGTGTGATAATTTTAGCTTTTTCACATGTTTTGACTTTTTCCCCTGTTATGAATATTCCAGCTTTTTGACTTGCTTGAATACACCCCAGCTTTGGCCTGTGAGTTTTGGACTCCAAATCTGAGGGTCATTTGGAGAATTATAGGTACTTGTTGGGATGTTTCATGTGACTCAACACCCCCCAATGCCTCATAGCTCCTGTACAGATGGTTGATTGAATGAAGATTGTCGACTAGATGGTCATGCATGAAGGGGATTTTAAATGGAAATGATCTCATTTTTCACACTTGTATCACAACACAACAAATCTTAGTGGAGGAGCACTTTAGTACAATGATTTATTTCACCCCAAATACAATTCCTTTCACAACCTACCCTACAAATTGTAATTTCTCAATATATTCCAAAAAATTACAACTTATTTGAATTCATATTTCATGTTCAAACACTATTTGTTTTCAAAATAAATGAAAATGCAATGGAATGAAATGGTTGCAGTTTTCAATGCACACTGCGACTGCATCTTATTAATCTGTGATTTGGCATCAAATGCTGTTGTTAATTGCATATCAAACAAGAGGGGCAACACAAAGTGTGTGCCAATGCCCCCAACCTGCCAAAAATGTTCAAAGTCGAAAGAGTGAAAAAGGGCCATAACTCTGGAAAAATGTGTGGAAGAAACTCACGCTACACAGGTATCATTCCCCCATGATGCTCTATCACAACACCAAATGTCATTCAAATTGGAGTAGCAGGGGCAGAGATACAAGGGAAAATGTTGGTACAGATGGATGGACGGAGATCTCCACTAAATAGATACCCCTTTGACTTTTCAAGTCGAAGACATAATAAAGGTGAATCTTTGATATATTATCACTTTCAATGACTATCCTCTGTCATAAATGCATATATTTTGATCAGCCTGGATGCTTGTTTCAGTTTAAAATACACATCAGCCAATAAACTTTAGTACAGAAAAGAAGTGATATCAGTGAGGACATTTCACACAAACTTTTAATCTCGTACATCTGGGGTTTTAATGTTTGAAAACAAAATGGCAAATGTGATAGATTATTGTAATAATAAATATGTAAAGTGTCAAAGCAGTAGCCCATAAGGTGTTTACTTGAGGGCACGTGATTAGGCATCCAGGTCTTATATTCTGATGAGAATCTGAGAATCCATTCACGCAAAGATTTGCACAACGTCCAAGGGCGCAAGATTCAATGTAGATTCTTGCAGCACCTCTGCTACAATTTGCATGAAAAGAATTGAGTCAATTTAACTCATTACCTTACATCAGGGTTCGAACAGGTTGGGCAAAATAAAATTCAAGGACTTTTCAAGGACTTTTCACTCTTTTTCAAGCACATCATTTTGTACTACAAAACTTTTCATGGATGAACTTGAAGAGGATTGCACTTGTTGACTGTCTGTTTTTGCCTCCGTTGGTACATCTGGCGTAGCTGTTGAACTGGCCGATTAAGATTTGGAAACTTTAAAAATGCCCACAGATGTAAATGTTTGCTCAGAAGATGTAAATTTCAATGCTATTTTATGCTTTTCTCTTCTTAAAAGAAATACTGCACTTTGCTTTGTGTCTGTCACTTTCACACAGCCATAACCAGTATTTATACTCTGGGTTTTAAAGCCAAATAACATTAAATACACAGTTTCCCCTGTTTGACCTTATTATTCTTTTTAAGCCACTCAACTTTAAAATTATTCCAAACAATATGGCTGCACATGAAAATCAATGACATCATGACCTTTCATGCAAGCTGATGAAATCCCAAGTACTGAGAGTACATAACCGTGTGATTAATACAATCCGAAGTACTGAGAGTACAAAATGGTATGTGGAGAAACTTCTATTCCCGGCTTGTAGTTTTAAGTCCATAAATCGTAGTTTTTAATTATAATTTTTTAAAATAGAAATTCAGAGCTACAGATATTTTACAATGTCATAAATTTTATGAAAATTCAAGAACTTTTCAAGGCAAATGTTCATTTTTCAAGGCAAAAAATGAATTCAAGGACTTTTCAATACAAATATGAAATTCACCCTGAGGGGGGAATAAACTAGTTTACCTCCCCCTCCCCCCCAATCACTTCATCTAGAAATCAATAATATATAGAAAGATGAAATCACATTTTTATTTATCAAGGAGCCGATATAAGCATTACCTGTTTTTAAAAGTATGAGTTACCTGTCAAAGAGAAAGAATGGACATAAACAAAAAAAACACTTTCACCACCAATACATTTTTGGGATCACAAAACGATAAAAGGAAACTAACTTTTGAGTTGGTAATGAGGAAATAAAAATCTAGGTGGGGATGAGGGTGAATAATCAGGAGGGGAGGGGGGATATCATAGTACACCAGAGAGAACAGGTCTGATTTGGGCATGAAACTATAATAGAGATTTAGATTTTTTATATTTCGATTTATGTGCTGTATAGTATTCAGTGTACCCCAAAATCAGTGCACCACACAACACTAACTGACAAACCTTGCAAATCTTTTCACACAAAACTACTAATCAAATAACATTTCTCTCCATTCCACATCAATGATAAAATATTGCAAATAAATTTAGGTGGATAAACAACAAGAACTCATCTCTTTCAAAGAGGATGAAGAAGATTATGTTTTTCGTTCAAATTATAAAAAAAAAATAAATTATGATTCCAAAGTGTAGTTTCCTGCACCATTGTTAAAAGATGAAGTTGCTGAATTGAATTGCCTTCTCCTCCAATCTGCCAAACTTATTATGCCCACTCAAGTAACTGTCAAAGAACATATGAGGAATGTAATGATATCACAATGACATTACAACAGAACATGTTCTTCTCCAGATATGTCAGACGTCAAACCATGGTTATTTCAGATCCAGTTGTGGCAAAAAGACATGCTGACAAGTCTCTCCCTCTCTCAAGAAGTGGCATTAGTAGATTCAAATACCCCCGATATTTGCATAAAATAAATCTGTCACCATGATCATATTTTTCATAGCGATATCAAACACCAATATCTTTGAATATTCCTGTATCATCATCTGCTTTGTCTAACATCGTGCAAAACAACTGTGATTCCACCTACAAGAGAAAGAAAAATAAACTTTCTGCAAATTGCACTTGTGAAACCCTTTACATCTGTATCAGGCATAAACTTCCTAAACTTTTCTGATGAAATTTTCTATAAATCATCACAAATAAAACAAGTAAAAAGTTGGCACAGCCAACAGATGCTCCCCGAAAACTGATGGGAACAACATACTGATTTTTTAAAATGCAGAACTGTGAAATGGTTTAAGCCAGAAACAAAAAATGTACAAAAACGTGTGGCAGGACAAGAGTAACAGGACAGAGTAAACCTGTATTACAAACTGTATTACAAACTCCTTGGGAAGGAGATTATACTGGCCTTTGAAGACAGGTCGCTGCTTAATTGGGGTGAATGTACCGGTATAAGCAGGTTTGATTTTACATGCTCTGGGCATTTAATAAGATACCATAAGAAATGTTTTTATCACTTTACCATTTTGCCACATTTCAAGGGGCATAACTCCAGAATGGTAAAAATCGAACTTGGTCTCCATTTCATGGTAGACAGTAATGTGCAAAATTATAAGGTCATACATCAAGGCAAACTAGAGTTATCACCCGGAAAGCATTTGTTTTGGACAGGTAGACAGACAGACAGACAGACAAAGTGGCAACTATATGCACCCCCAAATTTTTTTCGGGAAGCATAATAAATTTATTGGGAAACATACGGTCACTTTTAACCTTTCAAGGAGTTTGTTTATTGGGGTTTAATGACCCTTTCAACAGCCAGGGCTTTATGAGTGCAAAAAGCTGGAGTTCTTGGAGAGAACCAACTAGAAGCTATGAGCAACTGTCAAGACTGTCCAGCTTACTAACCTTTGAGGGAGAAGGAAATTTTCCTGATTTTTATTACAGTGGCAGAGAGAGCAGAGATTTCTAGCAAAGTCTTGGCTGCCTCTATAGGCAGCCAAGACTTGACTAGAAATCAGTGCAAAGGTAATTTAACTATGGACCACAGGACCTGTTCTTCATTGTATGTTAACCCCTAGCACTCTGGTAGTGCAAAATAATTTTTACCAATCACTCTGTTTTTTTCTTCTTTAAGAATTCAACCAATTTTATCTTGTTTGACAGAGCTCACTGAGCTCTGTCAAACAAGGAATATTTGGTTAAATATCAATCCGCATTATGGAAAATATTTGCTGCTCAAAACTTTGCCATCTTGCCATCAGAGTGCAGAGAGTTATTTATTTATTTATTGGTGTTTAAGGTCACATATTTCTGCACAATGGCTAATCATGACCTTGACAGTTTTACGGGTGGAGGAAGCCAGAGTACCTGGAGAGAACCACCGAGCCATGTCGAGCAACTGTCAGCTCCCCAACATACTAACTCCACACAAGGAGGGTTATCATTGGCTGAAGACAGGTACACCATTGACGTGCAGTATGCCTTAGTAAACAATGTCACCGTGCCCCCACATGGGCAATGGGGGGGGGGGGGGGGAGTGTATTGCCCAAGGACACAACACGGTTACTGGAGTGGGATTCAAACTGAAAACCTTTCGGCTTGCAGCCTGCACCTCTATCTACTGAGCCACTGTGCCCCCGTGCAGAGAGTTAAAGTGCCTGTATAAGACCAAAGAGTTTGTTAAAGGTGGGTAAAGAACTTGGATGGTTAACAGCTCCCAATGGATGTTATTAGACAAAAGCGGGTGGTGCACAGTTTCCAATTACAGTACAATGACTGTTAACATGTCATTGATTGAAAATAAAACATGTTTTCCTTTTTGTAATTCACAAAAAAAAATCTTTCAACAATCCATTCCAATGAGGATGCACAGACTGAGTTTAAATGCTTTTTGGGAATAGTGCTGGCTAGTTTTGGACATTACTTTCGGTCAAGTGTTGAAAAAGATGAGATTTACACTAAGGCTCAGTGCAGTCAAATTTCAAAGTATCGGCCAACAGGAAGTGGCTGGACAGCAGATCTGAAAATTAGATACACAATACAACTCATCATTATGAAGCAGCAGACCAAATATAAAATCATTTCCTTTCATAGAAGCCAAGAAAACTTTGACGGAAGAAGTGTTTTGGACGGATTGACGGACTGAGTCAAGCGGTTACTAGACCTGCTCTGCCGCTGGCGACGCAGGTAAAAATTGGGAACGGTCATATCACACACTACATGAAAATGTACACTCACTAATGCTGTGCACAGGGTTAGTCGCATAACAGAGATGATCTTATTTAAAACCAGAAAGAAAAGCTAACATACACTGACTGACCGTAGGCATTGCACAGGATTGGCTGATAGGCAACTATATCACATATTACATGAAAATTTACACTGATTAAAGAGATAAAAATGTACAGGGTCAGTGGGGTACATGTTCCACAGGCTGCATGATTCAAGGAACTAATTTAAATACTTATTCTGGATTGTGGAAATACCTCTTTAGTGAAGCCCCAAAACGAAAACATATTTAATGCAACAAGCCTGTGTTTAAAACTCAGAGAGCTTCCCAAGAACAGTATCATGTGCGGGTATTATTTCAGAGAATAAAAGAGCATTTTTGGTGATAAAAGACACCAATAACACAACTTAAAAGGTATACAAATTATATTTTAGGCCAAATAAAAAAATACATTTGCTTCTTTGGGCAATTAATTTTTCAAATCAATGAGGGAAGGAGGGAGAGAGGCTTTTATTTTTATTCATTTTGATTGATAACTGGTAGGGTGCACAATTATTTTGGGATGTTGAAATTTGTTCACATATTGTTGCCTTGTTAAAATTTATGAGAGAGTACCTTTTGGCACTTTCTCATAAATTGTAGCAAGGCAAATGCATACAAAGTAATTTATTTTCACAAATAATATGAAGCAGACCCCATACCCACAGAACTGTGTTCCAAAAATAAATGCTGTTCCCATAACATTTGAGTTGTCTGCAGAATAGGGCCAACTGGATATTTACCCCCCCCCCCCAAAATATTATAAACTGACCAGAACTGACACTGAATTTTAATTATGATTTGGTGAAACCATGTGAAAGTTAAAAAATTTATAGTAATTTATATATTTTTTATACTTACCAATGACCCAGACTTAGCTGGTGCTAACTCCACAAAAACCAGGGCCAAACACAAATTTTGCCCCCCAATCCCCAAAATTTGCATCCAAAACAAAAAGAAATCATGTCCTAAAGGACCTCCATAGTACGACTCTACTGCGCATGCGCAGTGACGCAGTCGTCCCGAAATTGGCGCCAAATATCATTCTTACTGGCAGTGCCTGGTCAGCGCTATGTACTCAGCGGGGAGGCAAGAGTTCCCAACTCAGGGAGGGCCATCCCCGTCTGGGTCATTGGTAAGTATAAAAAATATATAAATTACTATAAATTTTTTAACATTTTTATACTGTACCAATGACCCAGACTTAGCTGAATAGTAAACAGGCTGGAGGGCCTAGGACATAGAGGAAAATCCAATAAGCTCAATTATATAATAAAGAGGTAACCCCTTAAGGAGAAAAGGAGTATTAGGCTTTACATGTATCTTTCTTATTTAATATTAAATTAGAAAGATACACTACCCTTAATAATTGAGCACAATAACATTCATGTTCTCTATTAACATCCAGTATAACCCTTATACTAATTATTTTTAAAGCAAGCCAATAAATAAAGTAGTCCAGAGAATTGAGACTCTTTATAATCATTTAAAAGTGTCCGAGTATTGTATATTAAAGCCCGTTTGACACTTGACATATACAAATGCTTCACACCGAGCTACACTTTAAAAATAAGACATGAATGAAATTAAACATTAATATTACACTTTAAAACCATCCCGGAAGCGACTCAGAAATACTGTCTTGGAGGAGGCATTCCCTTGCTTTTCACTATAAAGCAGGTGACCTAAGGGAACACCCGCCCCCCCTTCCCCTTGCCCTGGGTCAAATAGCCCAGAGCGAAGAGGGCAGCCGGACGGAGTCACTGCCGGAACAGAAAGCCTGCATAACTATAGTTGCAACTGTTTAGTGGACGACATTCTGAGCAACAGATAACGGACCTAAACAATGCAGGTCTCCAGAAATGGACTCAATATTTCTGAGATAAAAATTAGTAAATGTGGAAGGCTGAGACCAATAAGCAGCCTTCATTAAATCTGTAATAGCAACACTATTAGCATAAGCCCAGGAAGTAGAAAGAGCTCTTACTTCATGAGCAGAAATCTTAAGCACAGACTGCTGAGAAGAAGATAAATCTTCAACGCAGTACGGATAGTTAACTGAATCCATCTAGCAATAGAATGGACTGAAATGTCCTTTCTATTAGGCATCAAAGACAGAAAGAAATGTTTCCGTCCCTTTCTGATGAACTGAGATCTCTGTTTATAGATACGTAGTGCTCTAACAGGACAGAGTAAAGGCCTACGCCCGTCTGAAGACGGAAGAGCCTTAATAACAATAGGTTCCGGATATTTATTAGGAGCCTGATTCTTAGCTAAAAAACCGACATTAGTAGTGAAGGTGATAGTGTTCCCAACACTACGATAATGAGAATCATCCACCGATAGTGCATGAAGCTCACTGACTCTTCTGGCAGAAGAGAAAGCTAAGAGAAAAGCTGTCTTATAAGATAAGAATTTGAAATCTACTGTCCCAAGAGGTTCAAATGGCTTTTCCTTCAATTTAAGGAGAACCCAAGCTAAATTCCACTTAGGAATTAATCTAAGAGTTCTGGGTCTATTTATCGAAAAGTTTCTAACCAATTTCGATAAAGAGACATTAGATCCAATTTGTAAACTATCATGATGTGCATAGGTATCAGATAACATAGATCTATAACCCTTTATAGTAACAGGCTGCAGTTTGATTTCGTCAAACAAGTATACTAGAAAGTTTGCAATGTCTGGTATAGAGGGATCGAATATATCTACAGAATGATCCCTACACCAACGACGGAAAACCTTCCACTTAGCCGCATAGTTTAGTGAAGAGGAGGTCCTCCTACAGTTAGAAATCGCGTCCACTGCTCGTCCTGTAAAGTGCTTGCCATGCAAGAAGGACCGCACAACGGAAAAACGTGAAGGTTGAGACCTTGCGGGTTGTGATGGAGTTGGCGCGATTTCCCCTGCGAAAGAAGATCCTCTCGTGGAGGAAGCTTCCGCGGTAGGTCCCACAACAGACACCTGAGTAGATTTATCCATGGTCTCTGTGGCGACAGAGATGCTACCAACAGAATCTTGCATTGAGATTGTTTTATCTTTAGCAATACTTGTTGAATTAACGGCGCTGGAGGATACGCATATCCTATCATTCCGTCCCAAGGGATCGACAGAGCGTCTACTGCAAATGCTCTTGGATCCGGACACGGGGACACATACGTCTGCAACTGATTGTTGAGATGTGTCGCAAATAAGTCTATCATTGGCCGTTCCCATTGGTAGCAAATCTGATTGAATACTTGTTTGTTGAGAGTCCACTCCGACGGCAACAAGCGACCCTTTCGTGAAAGGGAGTCTGCTAGCACATTCAGACGACCCGGTATGTGACGGACCGAAAGAAGAACGTGATGTTCCAATGCAAACAGAAGGATTCTTTCCGTTAGATTGAAAAACGGAACTGAATGAGTGCCTCCCTGATTCCGTATATACGCCACTACTGTCGTATTGTCGGATAGGATTTGGACATGAGCATCGTGAATAATGTCCATCCAGTGACGTAACGCAAGCCAAATTGACATCATTTCCTTGATGTTTATGTGCTTGCACAGGAATTGCGGATCCCAAAGACCCTGGCATCTCGAATCCGTTGGAATTAATGATGCACCCCAACCTGTTTGACTGGCATCCGTCATAATGGTAAAACTCGGATCCGGCAACTGCAGCGGAACTCCTTGAGTTAACCACTGAATGTTTGCCCAAGTCTGAATCTCTTGTTTCACTTGATCTGACAAGAGAACGTCTACATCGAGCGAATGAATTTTCACACTCCAATTCTGAGTCAGGAAAATTTGAAGAGGCCGTGTGCGTAGCCGTCCCATCGGAATGAGATCCGCGGCGGCTCCGCACAGACCTATCAGTCTCATAAATTCTCTCGCCGTGACTTTGTCTGCATTCAGACAATAGCGAGCGTAACAACTGACTAATTTCGCTCTGGTTAACGGCAGACGAACGAGATTGTTGTGCGTCTCGAAGCTCATTCCCAGATGAGTGAATGACTTGGACGGCACCAGATCCGACTTCTCCTCGTTTACTATGAAACCGAGACGTCGGAGCAATAGAAGAAGATTCTGAACATCGTTCTGAAGCGTTAACTCGTTGCCGTACCTCTGAAGAATGTCGTCCAGGTAGGCCGACGTTACCGCAGACGAATGAGCTCGGAAGTAGATCATTACCGAGTTCATTACCCGAGTGAAAGCCCAGGGTGCTAGATTCAATCCGAAGCACATGGCCCGGAACTGATACACCACTCCTAGGACTGCGAAGCGTAGATACTTTCGGAATGTCGGATGTAGCATGACGTGAAAGTACGCATCTTTGAGATCTATGCTCGTTGCATAATCGTTCACCCGAATACTCGCTCTGACCGATCGAATCGTCTCCATATAAAACTTCGGAGCGACGATCAGCTTGTTTATCCAGCTCAAATCTATGACTGGACGGAACGAGCCGTCTGGTTTCGGAACCAGAAACAGATGGCTGTAGAATCCCAGTGATTCCTGGTTTTCTACGACCTCTACCGCGTTCTTCATTAAAAGAGACTGCACCTCTGATACCAGAGCGTCTCTTTTCTGAGGATTTGACGGAAGATGAGTCCACTTTGGACTTCGAGTTAATGGAGGCTTTCGTTTGAAGGATATCTTTAGACCTTCCGAAGTCACTCCTCTCACCCACGGGTCGTCCGTAATCGACGCCCACTCTTGAGAAAAACTCGACAACCTTCCGCCAACCGGAACGCGATAGAGGTTTAAGCCATCACCTCCTGGATCTGCGAGGCCTGCGGTAGGAGAAACCACGTCTTCCACGACCCGCACCTCGCCTCGTCGACCTCGGGGCGTCCGACCGATTGTCCCGGCCTGAAGGACGTCCCGAACGAGAGTCGCTATCCTGACGGTCTCTCGAATAAGAGCCAGAGGACGCACCGGAACCTCTATAGGAACCTCTCTTGGGCGCATAAGACCCAGAAGTGCCCGCCTTATTCGTGTCTGCTGTATCCGACCTTTTAGGAGCGGATCTGAACAACAGAGAATCACTAGCTTTCTTTTTAATATTATCATAAATAGCGGAAAGCTTGCCGTCAAAGAGAAGTTCTCCTGAGACCGAAGCGACTCTAAGAGAGTTCTTCACCTTAGAATCCACTAGTATGGATGTAGCCAGGGCTGCGTCACGTCTAACCAACTCCAGATTTGCCACTGAAAGGGCGGAGTTACGCGTGGAATAAGCTACTGCCCTTGAAAGAAGTCTTAAAGAGGATTGTATATCCTGAAACTCTTCCCCTTGAAGGCGCAGTGATAATGCCTTAGTAAGGTGATCTGCGTAAGATAAGGCATCTAAATTGGCTCTGTTAGACGCAATAGCTGTTTCCAACACTGCGGTTGGAATAGAAGCTGACGACGGTAATGATAGCTCTAAGTCTTCCGCCTCGTCGTCCATACGCAGAGGAACTCTCGGTATACCCTGACCTGCCGTGTCGAATTTATTCCTTGCATTAATGAAAGGCAGGTTGAGAGTATTTGCGGACAAGAAACCTGCTTTCCCCGTCCTGGAAGCAAGTTTAAAAATAGCGTCGTTCAATAATTCAAATGTTCTTGCAACATTATTGGACTGCGACGGAAACTCGGGAGCGATGTCCCTGAACCGCTCAAAAAATTCAGAGTCCAATGACGCTATAATTCTCCTGTCCGGAAGCGCAGCAGTCTGGCCCGACGGAACAACTTGAGGAAGAAAGTGCCGGATGAAGTCCACGGCAGCTTTATGTTGTTCCGAAAGGGATAGCTCCAATTCATCCGTATCCCTTTCACCATCCGGTCGGACCTCCCGATGTTCCCGGTCGTCCGCCCCCGATGCTTCGGCGGAGCGTACCGACCCAGCGCCGTCGGATAATTCTCGATCCGACACCATTTCTGTCGGCTGCTGGGATGCTGTGATAAGCTGTGCTATCTGCACTAGAATGTCCGACGTCGAGACCTGCGGAGGCGCGGTCTTTCGCTGCTTCGCCGAGGGCAGCTCCGCATCAGATGGCTCCCGCATACTTTTCCTATGCGAACGTCTGGAGTCCATCGGTCTCGAATCCCTGGCTGCCGGATGGTGTGACCTGGTCGCCGAAGAATCCTTCATCGGCGAAGCTGGCAAAATATCGGAGGTCACGCAGCCAAGGTGCGGTCGTGTGCGCTGACGAGAAGAGGAAGCCTTAACAGTCTCTGCGGACTGCTTATACAACGGAGCGTCCCGAGCGACGGACGTATGCTCCGCTAAAGACACATTTTGTACCACAACATCTGGTCCCAGATGTTGTTGTACGAGAGAGGGGCCTCTCTCGCTCGCGGCCCGGCTGGACCTGGACGAGCTAGGAACCGGACTAAAAGGCTTCCTCCGTTCTCGTTTACTATCCGCCGTCACTGGGTGTGCATCTATTATTTTTATAGTGCTCGCATCACCCAAAATTTCCTCTTGGACCGCATCGGACGAACCCGGCTGCCGAACCATTCGGTGAATGGACGCTACACCGGGCGAGCTAGCGGACGACATTTGTCTAATCTCCATGAGCACTTTTGCCGCTAGCTCTGAATTCATTTGTGACGACGGACGCACACTTGAAGAAGATAACATGGAAACATCACCCTGTTCTGGTTCCTCTGAAATAGAAACTGAGAGAGTAGAGTGACCTTGTGGAGAAAGAGCCGGCATCGCTCTTTCTCCAGAAACAACATATCGTGACACACGTTTCCAATGTTTCTCATCCCAATGTTCACATATAGGACAGGGATTAATGCGAGAACACTGACTACAATTAATACAATGATCATGAAAGTCAGAGGAAGATTTCTTCCTATTACAATTTGAACAATGTCCCTTCATTGTGAAAGAACAACAATAAGTCCTAGTTACTCGCAAAAACCCCTGACACAAAGATACATAATAACATGATCCATTAATAAATGAAAAAACAATTGCAAAACAAAATAATTTTGAAAAAATATTTTTTCAGAGAAGCCCAAGTTGCTGAAAAGTAACGTTGAGCCCCAATGGATCCGATGGCAAAGTGTGGTCAAAAATTTTAAAATTATATAAAATAATTAATGAGACACTTTCGGATAATATAAATGTATCTTATAATGAGATAAACTACCACAAAGGCAAACAGCCCCCCTCAAAAAAGGCTGTTGCCAATGAAAACAAACAGTGTAAACACACTAGAAAACATGACTCCAGGCACTGAAAAAACTGGCCCGGAATCAGTCATCAATTACACTCTATCTGATGCAAAACAGAGACTCCCAGGGGAGAATCTGCAGAACATCAGATGGAAGATGCAGAACACAAACGTTATACACCCATGGGTGAAAACGTAACTATGGGGAAAATAACAGAAAACATTCTGTAACCAAGCAACTCTCCCAGGAAATTTTAGAAATGAAACTTCTCAAAAATATGCCAAAAGCATGGGAGAATTGCAAGGGGGGACTTTAGAAGGCTAGGGGAGAGGAAACACTGAATAAGCAGTGCAACAATTAGCAAGAATGACAACAAGAGGCCCATGCCTCGAAAATAGGCAACTTAACATAATTTCAACAAAAAATTTTAAGTACAGCCCTGATTATTTTTTGCCACTTCTTTTTTCCTCTCCTCCTTCTATCCTCCTTAGAATCACATTTTCTCCAAAAATTACGTGTCTGGCATCCTTTAAACTGAGATTTACAAGCACAAAGATCAGTGAGATGTTGACTGATGAAGGGCCAAACAGAGAATGATATTTGGCGCCAATTTCGGGATGACTGCGTTACTGCGCATGCGCAGTAGAGTCGTACTATGGAGGTCCTTTAGGACATGATTTCTTTTTGTTTTGGATGCAAATTTTGGGGATTGAGGGGCAAAATTTGTGTTTGGCCCTGGTTTTTGTGGAGTTAGCACCAGCTAAGTCTGGGTCATTGGTACAGTATAAAAATATAAATAAACAGCAATCAAAAGAGGTAAATCTTTTTAAGAATCACGATTTTAAATTTTGGAAGACACTGCAAGTCAATAAACATGTTCAATGAAGGGGTTTAATTTCAATGAGAGATTGCCTGAGAACCAAAAACCTTTTTTTTTTTTTTCTCCCACTGCATGTGTAACAGACGTGTGTCCCGGGGGAGATAGCAGAGAGAGACAGATTATCCTACCCAATCCATGTGACGTTATACATTTATAACATTATTATGACGTTATACATATCATATCAGTTTCTTTTACCAATTAATTCTTATTGATGTCATCGGAATGCAGTGTGATCAAAGTTCGATGCTCTAAAACTCTTCAACCCTCAAGCTGCCACCATTCCTAATCGATTTTGTGGTATATACCTTTGGTATATACATAACTTGTGCATGCTCTTTCCGATGGTGTCATCAGTTTCTCAAAACAACGAATACAAAAGGAGTTGATTGAATCAGCACGTGATTCCCGATTACCTCTGGCTAATGTAATTACTGCATGGTGGGGGAGAAAGATCATCCTCGATGAGTCTGAAGGTGGAAATGGGGAAATCTCACCCTCGGTGCAAGATATTTGAACCAGACCTTCGGAAAGCCTTGGTCTGGTTCAAATATCTTGCCCCTCGGGTGAGATTTCCCCATCCCACCTCCAGACTCATCGGGGATCATAATACCCCCCCCCCCCCCCCCCCACACACACACACTTCAGAAGGGAGGAATATAGCAAAGACCTCTGTTCATCTGTCTGTCCATCCATCCAAACTATGTTTATGGCATAACTTGAACTAACAGATTTCAATTCTTTTTGGCATATGTCTCTATAGCAACAATGTGTATGTCAAGTTCAATGACGAACGATATCTCTTGAAAACTAGATATCACGGAGATGGAATCCATCTCTGCGGGTCCCGCAGCAACTAACTGATGTTAGGTATAAACTGATGTGAACCGTAATACTAAACTATTTCAAGCAATAGGTAAAATCTGATTAAAATCCCTTCCCAGACACGAACTTGTCAGAAAAAACCCCCGAATTCTGAATAATTTGACCTTGAGGTCAAACTTCAAGGTCAAAGCATGGCAACCTTGGTACGTGACACGTTGTCTTGAGATAATCTACCCACATACCAAATATCAAAACCCTATCTTTTAAGGGAAAAAAGTTACAGCCTGGACACAAACTTGTCAGAAAAAAAAAAATCTGAATAATTTGACCTTGAGGTCAAACTTCAAGGTCAAAGCATGGCAACCTTGGTACGCAACCTTGAGATAATCTATCCACATACCAAATATCAAAACCCTATCTATTGAGGGAAAAAAGTTACAGCCCTGACACGAACTTGTCAGAAAAGAACCCCGAATTCGGAATAATTTGACCTTGAGGTCAAAGTTCAAGGTCAAAGCATGGCAACCGTGGTACGCAACACATCGTCTTGAGATAATCTACCCACAAACCAAATATCAAAACCCTATCTATTAAGGGAAAAAAGTTACAGTCCAGACACGAACTTGTCAGAAAAGAACCCCGAAAACGGAATAATTTGACCTTGAGGTCAAAGCATGGCAATCTTGGTATGTGACACATCGTCTTGAGATAATATACCCACATGTCAAATATCAAAACCTTATCTATTAAGAGAGAAAGATTACAGCCCGGACAAGTTTTGTTACGGACGAACGGTCGGACGCATGCATGCACGCACGGACAGAGCGATCACTATAGGGCGTCTGCCTCACGGCGGGGCCCTAATTATGGCCCTTTGTTATAAAAAATATACTGTAAAATTTGTTTATGCCACAACTTGACCAATAATGAACAGATTTAAGTTCTTTTTGGTATATCTCTCTACAGAACCAATGTCCATATCAAGTTTGATGACCACCAATATCTGATGAAAATTAAGTTTTCTTGATTAAATTAGAACACCTTTGAAGACCAATTTAAAAAAAAAAAATCCAATATTGCGAGGAGATACCCCTTTCCCAAAAGCATCCCCATTGCTATGCTCTGCTAGCTGGCTAATCACTTTGCAATGAGTGCATCTCCTCACTTCTCAGTTGGAAATATCATTTGTTAAAATATTTGTTCTGTTACAAATTCATTTGTTACAATTACTTACCCCTAATATATATTCACACACAGTTGGTTCTAATAAATAAAGTGCTATAGAATGTGGCTGCTGTTCATTGTTCACACATCTGTAATTTAAATGAGCTATTATTAAAATGTTATGAGAAATGCTTTTATCAATTCACCCTTTTAGCAACATACTTAGTTTAACCAATATTAATTCAAAATAGTATAAATTATACAACATAATAGATGGGGGATCCGACAGAAAACTAAAAAACTTATACAAGGTCGTTTCCACAAAACATTTTTGTACATACATGTAATCAAAAATGTTTGGGAAAATTTGACATGAAATGAAGCCTTGTATCAGTGTCACCATACCCAAAATGCAAATTTATTTTTTTTATTTATTTTTTTAATGGTATTTAAGGTCACATAATTCTGCACAATGGCCAACCGTGACCACAAAATACAGATAACACAGTGCTATAGCATGTAGCTGTTGTTCATTTTTCATACATCTGTTATTTAAATAAAAGTTTAACCCAGTACACAATGCACATGATATCAAGGTTTATTATTTTATTTACTGTTTTTTTTCAAATTTTTCTAACAATTTCAACAAAGCAATACCATGTGACTTCTCAATGGAATGAGCTCAACAAGCTTGTTTCAATGAGGGGTCACATGATATGGTTTAATTGAAATTGGCCTATTTGTTAGGTAAAGGGTTAAGGAGATGTTATGACTTATACACTAACCAACTGACCCTTTTAACAACAATTTTGTATCCCCACTTTTTAAAAAAATTTGCTAGGAATGAAAACAAGTTTGCAAGCAATCCAATCATAAATGTGCCCTGCAGGGTGTGTCAAAGAGAAATATTGATGCTTAACTGCACTAAGTTTTTACTAAGTTCATCGAAGGTCATTGCAACATTTTTTGATGGAAATCGAAGAAAATCGATAGCTCCCATCTAGAAGAAACCCCAAACAAGCATACAAAGTTTCAAACCGATCTGATCATAAATGTGCCCTGTAGGGCCTGCCAAAGGAATATATTGATACCTGTCTAAACTAAGTTCAAAGATCGTTGCCAGCGGCAACATTTTTTGACGGGCGGAAATGGAAGAAAATCGATAGCTCCCATCTAGAGGTCACCCCAAACAAGCATGCCAGATTTCAAACCAATCCGATCGTAAATATGCCCTGTAGGGTGTGCCAAAGGGAAATATTGAGGTCTGACTAAACTAAGTTCTAAGAACGTTGGCCGTGGCAACATTTTTTCATGGAAATGGAAGAAAATCGATAGCTTCCATCTAGAGGTCACCCTAAACAAGCATACCAAGTTTCAAAGCGATCCAATCATAAATGTGCCCTGTAGGGTGTGCCAAAGGGAAATATTGAGGTTTGACTAAACTAAGTTCTACGAACATTGGCCACGGCAACATTTTTTTACGGAAATTGAAGAAAATCGATAGCTCCCATCTAAAGGTCACCCCAAACAAGCATGCCAAGTTTCAAAGCGATACAATCATAAATGTGCCCTGTAGGATGTGCCAAAGTGAAATATTGAGGTTTGACTAATCTAAGTTCTAAGAACGTTGGCTGCGGCAACATTTTTTGATGGAAATTGAAGAAAATCGATAGCTCCCATCTAGAGGTCACCCCAAACAAGCATACCAAGTTTCAAAGCAATCCAGTCATAAATGTGCCCTGTAGGGTGTGCCAAAGGGAAATATTGAGGTTTGACTAAACTAAGTTCTAAGAACGTTGGCCATGGCAACATTTTTTTACAGAAATTGAAGAAAATTGATAGCTCCCATTTAGAGGTCACCCCAAACAAGCATACCAAGTTTCAAAGCGATACAATCATAAATGTGCCCTGTAGGATGTGCCAAAGTGAAATATTGAGGTTTGACTAATCTAAGTTCTAAGAACGTTGGCTGCGGCAACATTTTTTGATGGAAATTGAAGAAAATCGATAGCTCCCATCTAGAGGCCACCCCAAACAAGCATACCAAGTTTCAAAGCAATCCAGTCATAAATGTGCCCTGTAGGGTGTGCCAAAGGGAAATATTGAGGTTTGACTAAACTAAGTTCTAAGAACGTTGGCCGCGGCAACATTTTTTGACAGAAATTGAAGAAAATTGATAGCTCCCATATAGAGGTCACCCCAAACAAGCATGCCAAGTTTCAAAGGAATCTGATCATAAATGCGACCTGTGAGGTGTGCCAAAGGAAATTGTGGATGTACATACTAACATACATACGTACGCCGACGGACGAGAAGTGATGGCAATAGCTCAGCTTGACTTTGTCAAGTTGAGCTAAAAATGGCTGCCTGACATGAGGGCCAGCATACTAAAAATGCAGCTAAGGGAAACACTGCAATTTTTTTTGCAGCAGCAGCAGTAAAAACATTTTCACCACACAAACACTAGTTTAATACTTGTTTATTTGTATTGGGGTATTAAAACACTTTCAAGAGCTAGAGACATATCACATGGGAGCCTTTTATAGGTGAAGGAAGCCAGAATACCCGGAGAGAACCTCTGAGCAACAGCAAGCAAGTCAGACTCTCAAACTTACTATCTAGAACAAAAAGGGTCAGCATTGGTCTAAGGCAAGTGTACCAGTGAATGGCAGTGATGTGCTGTATGTCTTAGCACACAGTTTCACCATGCTTCCATTTGGGCACTCAGGATTCTGTGTCTTGCCAAAGGACACAATACAGCTGACACACAGGTCAGGATTCAGCCACTGACCTTTTAATCTGAAGTCCAATGTGATAGCCAATGAGATACCAAGCTCCAGATTTGATACACCTACCATATATGTAATTTGTGGTAGTTAGATTGAAGGTGAAAAAAGAAAGAACAGGAAGGGAAGGACAACACAAGTTCTTTAATTTTAAACTACAGTATGTAGAGAGTGGATTGTTACTAAATCACTTGTGGGATGGTGTCTCCATCCAGACAATTATGGTCAATTCTGGTGGTAATGCAAAAAAAATGACAAGCACAGTTTTAGCCAAGGGACTACCGGGTTCTACCCGGAGGCCCCTTAGCTGAAACTTTGCTTGTTGTTCTAATGCTTTATCCCAGGCAACTTTTGTCTGAGTGTAGAGACCACTTCACAAGTGAATTAGTAACAATCCATGTACTGTACACTTTTACACCTGAAATGTTAACATTTTAACTGGTGAGTGCTGGCAGCCCATATTTGGGCTTTATCCTGAAAGTGCAGTTACCGTAATGTCAAGGCTTCATATTCAGTGGATATGCTTCATATTATCTTTGAAGTGAAATTATTTAGTCTGTGGGGATTTGCCTTGTTAATAATTTATGTGAGAGTGCCTGCAGGAACTCTCTCATAAACTGTAACAAAGCAAAGACATGTGAACAAATTTGGGTGTCCAAAAAAACAAAACAAGAAAAATGTTACTACGGTAACAAATGTTCCTCCCTTCCCGTGACCTTCACCTTGCAGATGTGGCAGAAACTATTATATGCGACACACCATCTGACTGTCCTTAACATTTGTAAAAAGTTTAACAATTGTACTATGATTCGTTTCTGAGTTATGGCTGAGACACGAATATTGACTGATTTTTAGTGTGACCTTGAAATCTGACCTTGACCTTGAAGGTACAAACCCGGCTATGGTGTGTGACACATCCTCCCTTGGTCCTTTATAATTGTGTGAAGATTGATGACTATGGCCCTAACCATTTTCGAGTTATTGGCTTGGACACACACACACACACAAGGACGGATGGATGGATGGACAGACACATGTACACTTCAATCATAAATGCCACCCGACTTAAGTCGGGGGGCATAACAATTGAGATGTATTTGTGTTACTAGTTGAGTGATAGAAGCCACTATAAGGACGTTCAGAAAAGTTAAAAAATTTATAGTAATTTATATATTTTTTATACTTACCAATGACCCAGACATAGCTGGTGCTAATTCTCAAAATCTAGGGCCAAACACAAATTTTGCCCCCCAATCCCCAAAATTTGCATCTAAAACCGAAAATAATATGTCCGAAATGGTCCTCCATACTTTTCCTCCACTGCGCATGCGCAGTGTCAAGGAGGTCTCGAAATTGGCACCAATTATCATTCTTACAAGCAGTGCCTGGTCAGCGCTATGTACTCAGCGGGGAGGTACGAGTTCCCAACTCCTGGGAGGGCCATCCCCGTCTGGGTAATTGGTAAGTATAAAAAATATATAAATTACTATAAATTTTTTAACATTTTTATACTGTACCAATGACCCAGACATGGCTGAATAGAAAAAAAGGCTGGAGGGCCTAGGACATAGAGGCAAATCCAATAAGCTCAACTATATATAATAGAGTTATCCCCTCGAGGAGAAAAGGAGTATTAGGCTTTACATGTATCTTTCTTATTTATAACAAATTAGAAAGACACATCACCCTTCATAATTGAGCATAATAACATCCATGTTCTCTATTAACATCCAGTATAACCCTTTATACTAATTATTTTTAAAGTAAGCCAATAAATAAAGTAAGTCCAGAGAACTGAGACTGTTTGTACTCTTTAAAAGTGTCCGAGGATTGTATATTAACGCCCGTTTGACATGTGACATATACAAATGCTTCACACTGAGCTACACTTTAAAAATATGACATGAATGAATTTAAACATTAGCTTTACACTTTAAAACCATCCCGGTACCCACTCAGAATTACTGACTCCGGAGGAGGTATCCCCTTGCTTTTCACTATAAAGCAGGTGACCTAAGGGAACACCCTCCCCCCCCCCCCCATTCCCCTTGCCCTGGGTCAAATAGCCCAGAGCGAAGAGGGCAGCAGGACAGAGTCACTGCCGGAACAGAAAGCCTGCATAACTATAGTTGCAACTGTTTAGTGGACAACATTCTGAGCAACAGATAACGGACCTAAACAATGCAGGTCTCCAGAAATGGACTCAATATTTCTGAGATAAAAATTTGTGAATGTGGATGGCTGAGACCAATATGCAGCCTTCATTAAATCTGTAATAGCAACACTCTTTGCGTAAGCCCAGGATGTAGAAAGAGCTCTTACTTCATGAGCCGAAATCTTAAGCACAGACTGCTGAGTTGAAGATAGATTATCATAAGCAGTAAGGATAGTTAATTGAATCCATCTAGCAATAGAATGGACCGTAATGTCCTTTCTATTAGGCATCAGAGACAGAAAGAAGCGTTTTCGTCCCTTTCTGATAAACTGAGATCTTCGTTTATAAATACGTAAAGCTCTAACTGGACAGAGTAAAGGCCTATGCCCGTCTGAAGACGGAAGGGCCTTAATAACAATAGGTTCCGGATATTTATTAGGAGCCTGATTCTCAGCCAAAAGTTAAAAAATTTATAGTAATTTATATATTTTTTATACTTACCAATGACCCAGACATAGCTGGTGCTAACTCTTAAAATATAGGGCCAAACACAAATTTTGCCCCCCAATCCCCAAAATTTGCATCTAAAACTAAAGAAAACATGACCTGAAAGGCCCTCCACACTTCGCCCCTACTGCGCATGCGCAGTGTCAAGGACGTTCCGAAATTGGCGCCATTAATCATTCTAATAACCAGTGCCTGGTAAGCGCTATGTACTCAGCGGGGAGGCAAGAGTTCCCAACTCCTGGGAGGGCCATCCCCGTCTGGGTCATTGGTAAGTATAAAAAATATATAAATTACTATAAATTTTTTAACATTTTTATACTGTACCAATGACCCAGACATAGCTGAATAGTAAAAAGGCTGGAGGGCCAAGGACATAGAGCAAAATGGAATACGCTCAATAAAATAAAATAGAGTCATCCCCTGTAGGGAAAAAGAAGTAATAGGCCTTACATGTATCTTTCTTATTTATGATAAATTAGAAAGATACAACACCTTCCAAAATTGAGCTTCATACATCCATGTACTCTATTAATATCCAATATAATCCTTATACTAATAATTTTTAAAGTAAGCCAATAAATAAAGTAAGTCTAGAGAATAGAGACTCTTATACTCCTAAAAGTGTCTGAGGATTGCATAATCATGTCCGTTGACATATGCAATATTCAAAAGCTATACTTTAAAAACTAAGACTTGAATGAATTTTAAAAACCTAAACTTCTCACTAAACAACCATCCCAATAACAGCTCAGAATTACTAACTCCGGAGGAGGTATCCCCTTGTTTTCATAGTAAAACAGGTGACCCAAGGGAACACCCTCCCCCCCCCCCCCTTTTTCTTGCCCTGGGTCAAATAGCCCAGAGCGAAGAGGGCAGCCGAACGGAGACACTGCCGAAACAGACAGCCTACCTAGCTATAGTAGCAACTGTTAAGTGAATGACATTCTGAGCAGTAGATAATAGACCTAACAATAGAGGCCTCCAGAAATGGACTCGATATTTCTAAGATAAAATTCATGAATGTGGATGGCTGAGCGCAATGAGCGGCCTTCAAAAATCTATAATAGCGACACTATTAATGTAAGCCCAAGAAGTAGAAGAACTCTTACTTCATGAGCCGAAATCTTAAGCACAACTGCTAAGTCAATGATATACCATAAGCAGTACCGATAGTTAATAGAATCCATTAACAATAAAATGGAGCGTAACGTCCTTCTACTAGACATCAAAGACAGAAGAAGCTTACGCCCATAGTAATAAACAGAAATCTGTTTATAAATACATAAACTGTACCCGGAAAGAGTAAAGGCCTATGCCCATACGAAGACGGAAGGACCTTAAAATAATAGGTTCCGGATAATAGGAGCCTAACTCTTATGCAACAATCCAACCTAAATAGTAACGGAAGTATTGATTCCGAAACTATGAAAGTGAAAATCATCCATCGATAGTGCATGAAACTCACTGACTCTACAGTAAAAGAGAAACCAACAGAATTACTGTCTAAAAGGTCAGAATTTGAAAACTACTGTTTCCAGAGGCTCAAATGATTACTTAGCTAAATAAGAACCGAAGTTAAAATCCGTATAGGAATTTAATCTAAAGATTCTAAGTCTATTTATCAAAAAGTTACTAACTGACTTAGATAAAGAGACAAAAGACTCAATTGTAAACTATCGTAGAGTGCATAGGTATGAGGTAACATAAACCTATAACCTAAATAATAACAGGCTGCAGTAGATCTTGTGAAACAAGTATACTAAAAAATAGCAATGAGTAGTATGGAGGGATCAACAATATGAACATAATGATCCCTACACCACGACGGAAGAGCCTCCACTTTAGCCGCATAGAATAGCGAAGAAGAGGATATCCTATAGTAAGAAATCGCGTCCAAAGCTCGTCCAGTACAGTGCTTACAATGCAATACGGACCACACAACGGAATACATGAAGGTTGCGACCTTGCTGGTTGTGATAAAGATGACACGATTTACCCAGTGAAAAAGATCCTCACATAGAGGAAGATTTCACGTTAAGACCCACAGTAGACAAGAGAGTAAATTACTCATGATCTCTGTGAAGATAGAGATGCTATCAACAGAAATGTATTGTGGTTGTTTATCTTAGCAATACCTGCTAAAACAACAGCGCCGGAGGATATGCGTATCCTATCATTCCGTCCTATAGATCAATAGAGCGTTAACAATATTAGCTCAGAGATCTGGACAAGCCAACACATACGTCTGCAATTGATTAGCAAGCTGTGTCATAAATAAATCATCATTGGGCGCTCCCATAGATAGCAAATCTGATTGAATACTTGTTTGTTGAGAGTCCATTCTGACAGCAACAAGCGACCCGTAAGAGAACAGGAGTCCGATAAAACAATCAGACGACCCGGAATATGACGGACCAAAACTGAACTTGGTGTACTATAACCAACAGACGGATTCTTTCCATTAAATTGAATAACGGAAACGAAAGAGTGCCTCCCTGGTTCCGGAGATACGCCACTACTGTCGAATTAAAGGACAGGAATTTGGGCATGCGTTTCTGAATAATGTTCATGCAATGACATAAAGCAAGCCTAAAAAACGTTATTCCGCGGAAAAAAACTGATTGCTAAAAGACTGCGGAACCCAAAGACCCTGGCACTTCGAATCCGTAGGGATCAGTATTATATCCCAATCTGTTCGGCTGGCAACCGTCATAACAGCCACACTCGGGTCCGGCAACTGCGGCGGCACTCTCTGAGTCAACCACCGAATGTTTGCCCCAGTCTGAATCTCTTGTAACACTAGATAGACAAGAGAACGTGTAAATCGAGCAATTCATGGATTGCCGAAAAGTTGCCGTCGAAGAGAAGCTCCTCCGAGAACGAAGCGACTCTGAGAGAGTTCCTAACCTTACTATCCACGCGTGTGGATGTAGCTAGGGCTGCGTCACGTCTAACTAACTCCAATCAGCCACTGAAGGGCGGAGTTATACGTGAACAAACTACTGCCCTCAAAAGAAATTACATTGAGAATAATATCCCGTAAATCTTTTCTTGAAGACGTAATGATAACGCCTCAGTAATGCGGATTACGTATAATAAAGCGTCTAAGTTAAGTCTACTATACATAATGTCGTTCCCAACATTGAAATTGGAAAAGACATAAACGGCGAAAAAGAATATATGCAGTTTTTAATCACACCGTCTAGACGCATATGAACTCTCGGTATGCCCTGCTCTGCCAAAATAAACTATTTGTATAAATGATAAAATGGCAGAAATGAGCAACGCGGACAAGAAACTAAACTATCATGCTTAGTAGCAGGCTTATATATATATATATATAGCGTCGAAAAAAAAAACCACATGTTGTAATGACAATATTGGACTGCGTCGGTAAGTCAGGGACAATGTCCCCGAACCGATCGAAAAATCCGAGTCCAATGACGCTATAAGTCTCTTATCCATGATCGCAGCAATGAAGTCCGAAATAATAATCACTGGAAGATAATGCCAGAAGATATGAAAGGCATCTTCCGATACTACTAAAGGGAAAACTCGAAATCTTTCGAATCCCTTTTGCCATCCTGTCGGACCCTATAAAGCGTTCGGTCGTCCGTACCTGATGCAACTGCGGACCGCACCGACCCAGCGCCGTCGGATAATTCCTGATTCGACCGAGAAACTGTCAATTGCTGGGATGCTGCGAAACAACAGTGCTAACTCGGATAGCACGTCCGTCACTGAGGCCTGAGGAGAAGCGGTCTTACGATGCATTGCCGCTGGAAGCTCCGTGATCGTTACCCCGTGCATACTGCCAATATGCGAGCGAACGGAGTGTATAGGCCTCGTGTCCCTTGGCTACCGGATGGCGCGACCTATTCGCCGTGGAATCACTGAATGCCGAAACTGATCGGATACTCGAGGTCACGTAGACAATGTGCAGTCGTGTGCCCTGCTGTGAGGATGAGGAAGCATTAAAGACAGTCTCTCGGACTGTCAATATAACGGAGCGTCCCGACCAACGGACATATGCTCCGAATGTAAAATATCTGAACCACAACATGCGGTCCCCTATGTTGTTGGGCGAGAGAGGGACCTCTCTCGCTCACAGCCCGGACGGACCTGGACAAGCCAGGAACCGGACTAACAGGCTTCCTCCGATCTGTCCTCAATCTGCCGTCACTGGGTGAGTACTAAAGTAATTAAAGTGCTCGCATCACCCAAATCTCCTTCCTAGACCGCAACGGACGAACCCGGCAGCCGAACCATTCGATGAATGTACGCTACACCGGGTGAGCTAGCGAATGTCACTCCGTAGGCGATAGACATATTCCATGAGCACTTATTGCCGCTAACTCTTCATTAACTATGACGACAGAGGCACACTTTTGAAAGACATCTCCATAACTCTTCGAACAAGAAACCAGAAATGCTTGGTTAGCAAGCATAAAATAATAATATATATAGCGTCGTTCAATAATTCGAAAGTTTGTGTGACATTATTGGACTATGTCGGAACTGAGGGACGATGTCCCTGAACCGAACCAAAAATTTCTAAGTCCACCGACGCTATCAGTTTCTTATCCGGCATCGCAGCATTCTGGTCCGACGGAAGAAGCTGTAGAAGACCAAGTCAGATGACATACACAACAGCATATGTTGTTCCGAAAGGGAAAGCTCGAAATCCTCCGAATCCCTTTCGGTATCCCGTCGGACCGGATGAAACTTTCGGACGTCCGTACCCGCTTCCGCGGAGCGTCCCGACCCAGCATTGTCGGATAAAATATATGCGACAGATTCAGTTGATGCTGGGATAAACTGTGCTATTAAGGAAAGCACGTCCGTTCCCGAGGCCTGTGCAGTAGCGGTCTTACGATGCATTGCCGCCGGAAGCTCCGTGTACGTTGACTCCCGCACACTTCCTATGCGAACGTCCGGAGTCTGCAGGCCTCGTGTCCCTGGCTACCGGATGGTGTGACCTGGTCGCCGAAGAATCCTTGATCGGCGAAGCTGGTAATATATCGGCGGTCACGCAGCCAAGGTGCGGTCGTGTGCGCTGACGAGAAGAGGAAGCCTTAGCAGTCTCAGCGGACTGCCTATACAACGGAGCGTCCCGAGCGACGGACGTATGTTCCGCTTACGACACATTTTGTACCACAACATCTGGGGCCAGATGTTGTTGAACGAGAGAGGGGCCTCTCTCGCTTGCCGTCCGGATGGACCGGAACGAGCTATGAACCGGACTAAAAGGCTTCCTGCGTTCTCCCTCCGATCCGCCGTCACTGGGTGTGCATTAGGTTAATTTATAGTGCTCGCATCACCCCAAAATTCCTTCTAGACCGCAACGGACGAACCCGGCTGCCGAACCATTCGGTGAATGGACGCTACACCGGGCGAGCTAGCGGACGTCAAAGGCCGTCGAACCTACTAGGGTTCTCTTAGGCAATTGGCGTATTTACATGAGCACTTTTCCGCTAGCCCTTCATTAATTGTGACGACGGAGGCACACTGTTGGAAGACATCACAGATACATCACCCTAATCTTGATCGTCTGAAATAGAAATTGATAAAGTAGAGTGACCCTGCGGGGAAAGGACCGGAGTGTCCAAATCCCCAACAACATACCGTGACATACGCTTCCCATATTGTCATCGAAATCATACGATACAGAACAGGAGTTAATGCGAGTACACTGACCACATATAGAATGATAATAAAGTCAGAGGAAGACTTCCTCTTAAAACAATTGATCAATATGCTTTCAATGTGAAAAGAAAACAAGTCCTGGTACTCGCACTAACCCCTGGCAATCAAAATACATAATAATAATATGATCCATTAATATAGAAAAAATAACTGAAATCAAAATATTTTGAAAAAATATTTTTTCAGAACAGCCCAAGTTTCTGAAAAGTAACGTTGAGCCCCAATGGATCCCAAGCCTAAGTGTGGACAAAAATTTTAAAAATATTTTAAACAATTTATTCAACACTTACGAACAATAATAATGTATCTAGTTATGATTAAAATAACATCAAGATATTATTTTTTAGAAATCCCCCCCTCACACAGAGGGCTGTTGTAAATGTAAACAATGAGTGTAAAAACACTAAAATAAGACTCCAGGCACCCAGGCCCGAAATCAGTTACCAAAAATACACTATCTGATGCAAAACAGAGACTTCCAGGGAAGAAACTGCAGAACATCAGATGGTAGATGCAGAACACAACGCCTAACCACCCGTAGGTGAAGACGTAAACATGGGGAAAGAACAGAATTCATTCTGTTATTCAGCTAAAACTCCCAAGAAAATTTAGTAATAATAATTACAAAAACTATGCCAAAAGCATGGGAGAATAGCAAGGGGGAACTTTAAGGACAGGGAGAGAGAAAAACACTTAAAAAAACAGTGTAACTAAATAATCAGAATGACAACAAAATGGCTGCTGCCTTGAAAATAGGTAACTTAACATAATTTCATTAAAAAATTTTAAGTTACAGCCCTGATAATATTCTGTCACACATTCTTTTCCTCTCCTCCTTCTCTATCCTCCTTAGAATCACCATTTCACTAATATTTATGTGTCTGGCATCATTTAAACTGAGATTTATAAGCACAAAGATCAGTCAGATGTTAACTGATGAAGGGCCAAACTTAGAATGATTAATGGCACCAATTTCGGAACGTCCTTGACACTGCGCATGCGCAGTAGGGGCGAAGTGTGGAGGGCCTTTCAGGACATGTTTTCTTTAGTTTTAGATGCAAATTTTGGGGATTGGGGGGCAAAATTTGTGTTTGGCCCTATATTTTAAGAGTTAGCACCAGCTATGTCTGGGTCATTGGTACAGTATAAAAATATCCAACATTAGTAGTAAAGGTAATAGTGTTCCCGACACTACGATAGTGAGAATCGTCCACAGATAGTGCATGAAGCTCACTGACTCTTCTAGCAGAAGAGAAAGCTAAGAGAAATGCTGTCTTATAAGATAAGAATTTGAAGTCCACTGTCTCAAGAGGCTCAAATGGCTTTTCTTTTAGTTTAAGAAGAACCCAAGCTAAATTCCATTTAGGAATTAATCTAAGGGTTCTAGGTCTATTTATCGAGAAGTTTCTAACTAATTTAGATAAAGAGACATTAGATCCATTTTGTAAACTATCATGGTGTGCATAGGTATCAGATAACATAGACCTATAACCTTTAATAGTAACAGGCTGCAGTTTGATCTCATCAAACAAGTATACTAGAAAGTTTGCAATGTCTGGAATGGAGGGATCAAAAATGTCAACAGAATGATCCCTACACCAATGACAAAAGACCTTCCACTTAGCCGCATAGTTTAGCGAAGAGGAGGTCCTCCTACAGTTAGAAATTGCGTCCACAGCTCGTCCTGTAAAATGCTTGCCATGCAAGAAGGACCGCACAACGGAAATACGTGAAGGTTGAGACCTTGAGGGTTGTGATGTAGTTGACGCGATTTCCCCTGCGAAAGAAGATTCTCTCATGGAGGAAGCTTCTGCGGTATGTCCCACAGCAGACACCTGAGTAGATTTATCCACGGTCTCTGTGGAGACAGAGATGCTACCAACAGAATTTTGCATTGAGATTGTTTTATCTTTAGCAATATCTGCTGAATCAACGGCGCTGGAGGATATGCATATCCTATCATTCCGTCCCACGAGATCGATAGAGCGTCTACTGCATATGCTCGGGGATCCGGACATGGTGACACATACGTCTGCAACTTATTGTTGAGCTGTGTCGCAAATAAGTCTATCATTGGCCGCTCCCATTGGTAGCAAATCTGATTGAATACCTGTTTGTTGAGAGTCCATTCTGACGGCAACAAGCGACCCTTCTGTGAAAGGGAGTCTGCTAATACATTCAGACGACCCGGAATATGACGGACCGAAAGTAGAACTTGGTGTTCTAGTACAAACAGAAGGATTCTTTCCGTTAAACTGAATAACGGAACGGAATGAGTGCCTCCCTGGTTCCGAATATACCCTACTACTGTCGTATTGTCAGACAGGATTTGGACATGTGCTTTCTGAATAATGTTCATCCAATGACGTAGTGCAAGCCAAATTGACATCATTTCCTTGATGTTTATGTGCTTGCCTAGAAACTGCAGATCCCAAAGACCCTGGCACTTCGAATACGTTGGGATCAATGTTGCACCCCAACCTGTTTGAATGGCATCCGTCATAATAGTAAAACTCGGATCCGACAACTGCAGTGGAACTCCCTGAGTCAACCACTGAATGTTTGCCCAAGTCTGAATCTCTTGTTTCACTTGATTTGACAAGAGAACGTCTATATTGAGCGAATGAATCTTTACACTCCAATTCTGAGTCAAGAAAATTTGGAGAGGACGAGTGCGTAACCACCTCATCGGAATGAGATCCACAGCGGCTCCGCACAGACCTATCAGTCTCATGAACTCTCTCGCTGTGACTTTGTCTGAGTGAAGACAATAGCGAGCGTAACAACTGATTAATTTCGCTCTGGTTAACGGCAGACGAACGAGATTGTTGTGCGTCTCGAAGCTCATCCCCAAGTGGGTGAATGACTTGGACGGCACCAGATCCGACTTCTCGTTTATTATAAAACCGAGACGCCGGAGTAATAGAAGCACATTCTGCACATCGTTCTGAAGCATTAACTCGTTGCCGTACCTCTGAAGAATGTCGTCCAGGTAGGCCGATGTTACCGCAGACGAATGAGCTCGGAAATGTATCATTACCAAGTTCATTATTCGAGTGAAAGCCCAGGGCGCTAGGTTCAAACTGAAGCACATCGCTCAAAACTGATATACAACTCCTAGGACTGCGAAGCGTAGATACTTTCTGAATGTCGGATGTACCATGACGTGAAAGTACGCCTCCTTGAGATCTATGCTTGTAGCATAGTCGTTCACCCGAATACTCGCTCTGACTGATCGAATTGTCTCCATATTGAACTTCGGATTGACGATCAGCTTGTTTATCCAGCTCAGATCTATGACTGGCGGAACGAGCCGTCTGGTTTCGGAACCAGAAACAGATGGCTGTAGAAACCCAGTGATTCCTGGTCTTCTACGACCTCTACCGCGTTCTTCTTCAGAAGAGACTGTAGATCTCTTTTCTGCGGATTTGATGGAAGCTGAGTCCATTTTGGATTTCGAGTTAATGGAGGCTTTCGTTTGAAGGATATTCTTAGTCCTTCCGAAATTACCCCTCGAACCCAGGGGTCGTCCGTAATTGATGCCCAATTGTTTATAAAACTCAACAATCTTCCGTCTACAGGAACACGATAGAGGTTCATACCATCACCTCCTGGACCTGCGAGGCTTGTGGAAGGAGAAACTACGTCCTCCACGACCCGCACCTCACCCCGACGACCTAGGGACGTCTGACCGGTTATCTCGGCCAGAATAACGTCCCCCACGTGAGTCGCTGCCTTGACGGTCTCTAGAATAAGACCTAGAGGATGTATAGGAACCTCTATAGGAACTTCTCTTGGGCGTACTTGTCCCAGAAGTGCCTGTCTTACTCTTTTCTGCTGTATCCGACTTTATAGAAGCGGATTTGAATAGTAGAGAATCCGAAGCTTTCTTAGTTATCTGATCATAGATTGCTGAAAGCTTGTCGTCGAAGAGAAGCTCTCCGGAGACCGAAGCGACTCTGAGAGAGTTTTTCAACTTACCATCCACGCGCGTGGATGTAGCTAGGGCTGCATCACGTCTAACCAACTCCAGGTTTGCCACTGAAAGGGCGGAGTTATACGTGGAATAAGCTATTGCCCTTGAAAGAACTCTTAATGAGGATTGTATATCCTGGAATTCTTTCCCTTGAAGACGTAATGATAACGCTTTAGTAAGGTGAGTAAGGTGATCTGCGCATGATAAAGCGTCTAAGTTAACTCTATTAGACATAATTGTCGTTTCCAATGTCGTGTTGGAATTGACATAGACAACGGTATAGACAATTCTAGGTCTTCAGCCTGGTCGTCTAGACGCAGAGGAACTCTCGGTATGCCCTGTCCTGCCGTTTCGAATTTATTCCTTGAATTGATGAAAGGCAGATGTAGAGCATTTGCGGACAAGAAACCATACTTGCTCGTTTTGGTAGCAAGCTTATATATAGCGTCATTCAATAATTCAAATGTTCTTGTGACATTATTGGACTGTGTCGGAAACTCAGGGGCGATGTCCCTAAACCGATCAAAAAATTCTGTGTCCAATGACGCTATCAGTCTCTTATCCGGCATCGCAGCATTCTGGTCCGACGGAACAACCTCTGGAAGATAATGCCGGATAAAATCTACGGCAGCTTTATGTTGTTCCGAAAGGGAAAGCTCCAGATCCTCTGAATCCCTTTCGCCATCCTGTCGGACCCTATGAAGCTCTCGGTCGTCCGTACCTGATGCTTCAGTGGAGCGTACCGACCCAGCGTCGTCGGATAATTCCTGATCCGACAGAGATTCTGTCGTCTGCTGGGATGCTGCGATAAGTTGTGCTATTTGTGATAGCACGTCTGTCACTGAGGCCTGTGGAGCAGCGGTCTTACGTTGCTTTGCCGCTGGAAGCTCCCTGGACGTTGACTCCTGCATACTTCTTTTATGTGAACGTCCAGAGTCTACAGGCCTCGTGTCCCTGGCTACCGGATGGCGTGACCTGGTCGCCGTGGAATCCCTGATCGGCGAAGCTGGCTGGATATCCGTGGTCACGTAGCCAAGGTGAGGTCGTGTGCGCTGCCGTGAGGATGAGGAAGCCATATTGACAGTCTCTCCGGACTGTCTATATAACGGAGCGTCCCGAGTGGCGGACGTATGCTCCGAATGCGAAACGTTTTGTACCACAACATCTGGTCCCAGATGTTGTTGTACGAGAGAGGGACCTCTCTCGCTCGCAGCCCGGATGGACCTGGACGAGCTAGGAACCGGACTAATAGGCTTCCTCCGTTCTATCCTCTGATCCATCGTCACTGGGTGTGCACTTTGTCTTATTATAGTGCTCGCATCACCCAAATCTCCTTCCTGGACTGCAACGGACGAACCCGGCTGCCGTGCCATTCGATGAATGGTCGCTACACCAGGCGAGCTAGCGGACGCCTATGCCGTCAATCCTACTAGGGACCTCTTAGGCAATTGACGTATTTCCATGAGCACTTTTACCGCTAGCTCTTCATTTAACTGTGACGACGGAGGCACACTTTTGGAAGACATCACGGAAACATCACCCTGTTCTTGTTCCCCTGAAAAAGAGATTGATAAACTAGAGTGACCCTGCGGAGAAAGGACCGGCATGGCCTTCTCCCCGCTAACAACATACCGTGACACACGTTTCCAATGTTTGTCATCCCAATTGACACACACTGAGCAGGAGTTAGTGCGAGTACACTGACTACAATTTATACAATGATTATGAAAGTCAGAGGAAGATGTCCTCTTATTACAATTTGAACAATATCCTTTCATTGTGAAAAGAACACAAACAGTCCTAGTACTTGCACTAACCCCTGAAAACAAAGATACATAATAACATGATCCACTCACATCGAGAAAAAATAATTGAAATCAAAAAAATTTTTTGAAAAAATATTTTTTCAGAAAAGCCCAAGTTTCTAAAAGTAACATTGAGCCCCAATGGATCCCAAAAAGCCTAAGTGTGGACAAAATTTTAAAAAATATTTCAAAAAATTAATGCAACACTTACGTATAATAATAATGTATCTTGTTATGATTAAACTAATACAAAGACAAGAAATCACTCTCAACAGAAACCGTTGTCAATGTAAACAAGAAGTGTATAAAAACCGGAAACATGACTCCAGGCACTGATAAACATGGCCCGAAATCAGTTACCAATTACAACACTATCTGATGCAAAACAGAGACTTCCCAGGAAGAAACTGCAGAACATCAGATGGTAGATGCAGAACACAATGCCTAAACACCCATGGGTGAGGACGTAAACATGGGGAAAAAACAGAATATTTATTTATTATTTATTGATGTTTAAGGTCACATATTTATGCACAATGGCTAATCATGACCGTGACAGTTTTATGGGTGGAGGAAGCCGGAGTACCCGGAGAGAACCACCGAGCAACGACGAGCAGCTGCCAGCTCCCCAACATCGTAACTCCGCACTGCAGCACAGGCAGGGTTAGATTGGTTGAAGACATGCGTACCATCGACGTGCAGTACGCCTTAGTACACGGCGTCATCGTGCCCCCATATGGGCAATGGGGGTGAAGTGTCTTGCCCAAGAACACAACGCGCTTGCCGCAGGTGGGATTCGAACCGAGGACCTCTCGGCTTGCAGCCTGCACCTCTACCTACTGAGCCACCGCGCCCCCCCAAAAAAACAGAATTCATTCTGTTACCAAGCTAAAACTCCCAAGAAAATTTTTGTAATAATATTACAGAAAATATGCCAAAAGCATGGAAGAATAGCAAGGGGGGACTAAAGGAAAGGGAGAGAGGAAACACTGAACAAGCAGTGTAACTTTATAGCAAGAATGACAACAACAGGCCCATGCCTTGAAATTAGGGAACATAACATAATTTCATAAAAAAAAATTTTAAGTTACAGCCCTGATTATTTCCTGCCACTAATTTTTCCTCTCCTCCTTCTCTTTCCTCTTTAGATCCACCATTTCTCTAATATTTACGTGTCTGGCATCATTTAAACTGAGATTTACAAGCACAAATATCAGTCAGATGTGAACTGATGAAGGGCCAAACAAAGAATGATAATTGGCGCCAATTTCGAGACCTCCTTGACACTGCGCATGCGCAGTGGAGGAAAAGTATGGAGGACCATTTAGGACATATTATTTTCGGTTTTAGATGCAAATTTTGGGGATTGGGGGGCAAAACTTGTGTTTGGCCCTAGATTTTGAGAATTAGCACCAGCTCAGTTCAGCGATCCGAACGTAGTGGCTACCCCTCTACATTCAGATTCTTCCCATTCAATCCTATAGAAAAAGTTCCCATCAAGTTTTTATGGGAACTCAAAACTCGAAATTAGGAATATATATCAAGCTTTCGCCCACATTACCGGCTGCAATCGATAGTACACGTATTTCCTTACATTTGGGCAGAGTTTATTGATCCAAACTATGTTTTATTCTTTAACTGTCGTCATTTGAGTACTTGTGAGGCGTCAACGGAGATTTCGAAATCGGCCATGTTTTTGTATAAATGTAAAACAGTAAAAACAATAACCTGGTAATGGCGCCGAAACGAATAGACCTTTTTATCGATGCAGAATCGGAAATTCGATCGCAGTTGTGCAGAAGGGGGTTGATAATCTGCTCTGTGCGAATGCGACCAAGTTTGATGACATTCTCTGCGCGAATGAGATCGAGATTCTGATTCCGCATCGATAAAAAGGTCTATTCGTTTCGAAAAATAATTATTTCTCAACTATTCAATATATATCAGAGAATCAAATTCAAGCACTATTTAAGCACTTTTCAAGAATTTTGACAATGATTTTCAAGGACTATCAGCCAAGTACATATTGGGCAAATGATGGTTTCATTTGACTGCTGTTCGCCTAAATATAAGGTGAACATTATTCGTTCACCAACATTACTGGAACTTAAGAAAAAATATCTTGACTTGAATTGCCATTTTATTCATTTGTTAACTATCCCAGAAGCATCAACAACATTGTAATGGAGATATTTATTTATTTATTATTATTTATTGGTGTTTAAGGTTGCATACTTAAAAACCAATAAATAAATAATGGCTAATCGTGACCATGACAGTTTTACGGGTGGAGGAAGCCGGAGTACCCGGAGAGAACCACCGAGCAATGACAAGCAGCTGTTAACTCTTCAACACCGCAACTCTGAACTCTGCACTGCGGCAGAGGCAGGGTTAGATTGGTTGAAGACATGCGCATATCGACGTGCAGTACGCCTTAGTACACAGAGTCATCGTGTCCGCAGTAGGCAATTGGGGTTAAGTGCCTTGCCCAAGAACACAACGCGGGAGCGCGAATCAGTCGCTGAAATGCACATCCATCCAACTACTAACCGCGCTTGACATTGCTTAACTTCGGTGATCTGACGAGAACTGGTTACCACGATGCCACCACGCCCCCGTAATGAAGATAAAACTTATTGTTATGATGACATAATGATGAAATGCTGTGATGTAGCACATTGTTGGAAAGGGCTCTCTGAGTCCTTTCCAACAGTGTGTTACATCACAGCATATTATCAGATTAATGACAGAAACACATGAAATAAACTGCAATGGTCTAGAATCTACAGACCAGACTGAGGTGGGGTATCATGAAACTCCTTGTCTCGAAGGTTATAGGTAAATTGAATTCAAGTGCTTTTTAAGGAAGGTGGTGGAAAATTAAATACTTTTCAAGAATAGAAACAAATTCAAGTGTTTCTCAAGGAAGGGGCTGAAATTCAAGGACTTTTCATTTGAGTGGGAACCCTCAATGAGGGATCATCAACAGGCAGATGAAGGAGTTAGGGGCGGGCACACATTTCAATCATGGATAGCAGCGACTGAGGGTATTTCAGAAGACAATTTATAATGGCCCATACAACAGGAGATCTGCGCATGAGCTATAGCTTTATGCATGGGATACAGTTTTATCTGTGATAATACATGGATATATACCACTTTCGTTAGTGGACGTCCATGTGTTATCACAGATAATACTTTGTCCCCTGGTTCAGTTCTTGGGAAACAAAAGAAAAACCTGAGCTGCAGAAAAGTGTGTGTATGCGTGTGTATTTTTTGGAGGAATTTAGAATGTTGGTTTCTGATTCCCTGTCAGCAATTGAACCCTCAGACCCACACTGAACAATCAGGAGTCCAACACCTAAACTACTAGACCCACTGGCTATAGTACAATGAAAGTGCAGCAGTTGGCCTCAAGATGAGAACTGGCACTGGCCTGTGAGTGCATTTTAAAGGCCCTCCCACCCCCATTCTACCCATGGTCAGAAGCAAAGATTTGGAATGGAAAAAAGGGGTGAAAATTAAATGTGGATTCTTGAGTATTGTATCAGGACAGACTTGATTTTGAAGAAGTATACATGTGCATATGAACTATATAAATGGAACAACATTCATTAACTGGAATACTTACTTTAATCTGACTTCAGTTTTTCGTTTTTGACCTGTCAATTCACAGGTGTCTCCATCACTATGGAAAAATGATATTTGTCTGTAAACAGAAAATAAAATTTTGATCACTCATTTCCAGACTACCAAGTGTGCAGAAAAACACTGGCATTCTACCAAATGTAGAGACATAGTTTCCCACTTCAATTCCCGGTTATTTACAATAGACTGATTTCAATAATTCAACTGAAGAACAGATGTGATAAGTTCATTCAATGCAGATCATCTTGGATACAACTTCAAATTTGTGGTTTGTGTATTCATTGTAAACCTTGCACAGAACAATTCTGTTATCTGTGGACCCATACTAACAGTCAAATATACTGATATAAACTGTTTATTACATGCTCAAATGTAAATTATTGAAGAACAGCAGGCCTGCAAAAATTGTTCAGGTTATGCATCAGGGTTCCTGCAGACAAGGAATGATAAAAATCAAGTTCAGGGCTGTTTCTCGATATATTTCAGTAATTTTCAAGACCCTAGAACAGCCAAATTCAAGGAACTTCAAGGCCCTGCCTCCACTAGTCCTAACTAGGAGCTCTGGTCACTACCCCATCCTCCCACTTCCCTACAAGGGAAGTGGGAGGAGGGGGTTAATGACTGGCTGGTCCTAGTTAGGACTACACCTTCATGAACTCTGGCAGATAAAACTATATAGTTATGATTACCCCTTTGAGACTTTAATTATCCTGACGTTCAAACGTCACTGGGAATGCAGTTTCTTCAACATTTTTAAAAATTCAATGTCAAACGTTAGAAAGTAAAATAACAAAATATTTTCCACATTAGTGATTAACCCTTTACCTAATGAATCGCCCGCATCTGCCCGCGAAATTTGCAAACTGAGCAGATGAAAAAAAATAAATTTTAAAAAATATTTTAACAAAACCATATCATGTGACCCCTCATTGGAATGAGCTCGTTCCAATGAGGGGGGTTCACATGATATGATTTTGTTAAAACAAATTTAAAACTAGTAATTACAATAAATTTTGATATTCTCTGCGTTGGGTAAAGGGTTAACTGGTTTAGGGCCAGATTATTTTTGGTGTTTGTATTTGTTATTCAAAACTTGTTTTATTACAAATTATTGGAGAGTGCCCAAAGACACTCTCCAATAATTTGTAATAAAACAAATTTATATAAACAAAATATTATTTGTGTTTGAATGAATATGAAATATAAGCAAGGAACGAGTTGGCTTTTGCCGTGGTATCTCCATTTTTTTAAAGCTCTGACAGTGGCTTCTAGCACTCAATTAGTTGAGATGTCTTGACAGCAGGATTATATTAGTATCTTAAGCTGCGATAACATTTGGCTCAACAGTTGTCACTGAGCACTATTCGGGAGAAAATTGGAATTGAGGTTAAAATTTTTAAAAAATCCAAAAATAATAACACAATAAATGACCATAAATTATCAACGTGCTGTCCGATTTCGTATGTCATAGGACGTACAAAAGTATCAAAGGGTTAAGTGCTTCATTAGCATTTGTGGGGGAATGTTAAAAAATTTATAGTAATTTATATATTTTTTATACTTACCAATGACCTAGACATAGCTGGTGCTAACTCTTAAAATCTAGGGCCAAACACAAATTTTGCCCCCCAATCCCCAAAATTTGCATCTAAAACCAAAAGAAATCATGTCCTGAAGGACCTCCATACTTTGCCCCCACTGCGCATGCGCAGTGTCAAGGACGTTCCGAAATTGGTGCCAATCACCATTCTTGCAAGCAGTGCCTGGTCAGCGCTATGTACTCAGCGGGGAGGTATGAGTTCCCAACTCCTGGGAGGGCCATCCCCGTTTGGGTCATTGGTAAGTATAAAAAATATATAAATTACTACAAATTTTTTAACATTTTTATACTGTACCAATGGCCCAGACATAGCTGAATAGTAAAAAGGCTGGAGGGCCTAGGACATAGAGGAAAATCCAATAAGCTCAACTATATAATATAGAGTCAACCCCTCAAGGAGAAAAGGGGTATTAGGCTTTACATGTATCTTTCTTATTTATGATAAATTAGAAAGATACAATACCCTTCATAATTGAGCACAATAACATTCATGTTCTCTATTAACATCCAGTATAACCCTTTATACTAATTATTTTTAAAGTAAGCCAATAAATAAAGTTAGTCCAGAGAATTGAGACTCTTTATATTCTTTAAAAGTGTCCGAGGATTGTATATTAACGCCCGTTTGACACTTGACATATACAAATGCTTCACACCGAGCTACACTTTAAAAACATGACATGAATGAATTTTTAATATTAATATTACACTTTAAAACCATCCCGGGAACAACTCAGAAATACTGACTTCGGAGGAGGAATTCCCTTGCTTTTCACTATAAAGCAGGTGACCTAAGGGAACACCCTTCCCCCCCCCCCCTTCCCCTTGCCCTGGGTCAAATAGCCCAGAGCGAAGAGGGCAGCCGGACGGAGGAGTCACTGCCGGAACAGAAAGCCTGCATAACTATAGTTGCAACTGTTTAGTGGACGACATTCTGAGCAACAGATAACGCACCTAAACAATGCAGGTCTCCAGAAATGGACTCAGTATTTCTGAGATAAAAATTCGTGAATGTGGATGGCTGAGACCAATAAGCAGCCTTCATTAAATCTGTAATAGCAATACTATTTGCGTAAGCCCAAGATGTAGAAAGAGCTCTTACTTCATGAGCCGAAATCTTAAGCACAGACTGCTGAGAAGAAGATAAATCTTCAACGCAGTACGGATAGTTAATTGAATCCATCTAGCAATAGAATGGACCGAAATGTCCTTTCCATTAGGCATCAGAGACAGAAAGAAACGTTTTCGTCCCTTTCTGATAAACTGAGATCTCTGTTTATAAATACGTAACGCTCTAACAGGACAGAGTAAAGGCCTACGCCCGTCTGAAGATGGAAGGGCCTTAATAACAATAGGTTCCGGATATTTATTAGGAGCCTGATTCTTAGCTAAAAATCCCACATTAGTAGTGAAGGTGATAGTGTTCCCGACACTAAGACAGTGAGAATCATCCACCGACAGTGCATGAAGCTCACTGACTCTTCTAGCAGAAGAGAAAGCTATGAGAAAAGCTGTCTTATAAGACAAGAATTTGAAATCTACTGTCCCAAGAGGTTCAAATGGCTTTTCCTTCAGTTTAAGAAGAACCCAAGCTAAATTCCACTTAGGAATTAATCTAAGAGTTCTGGGTCTATTTATCGAGAAGTTTCTAACTAACTTAGATAAAGAGACATTAGATCCAATTTGTAAACTATCATGATGTGCATAGGTATCAGATAACATAGACCTATAACCCTTAATAGTAACAGGCTGCAGTTTGATTTCGTCAAACAAGTATACTAGAAAGTTTGCAATGTCTGGTATGGAGGGATCGAAAATATCAACAGAATGATCCCTACACCAACGACAAAAGACCTTCCACTTAGCCGCATAGTTTAGCGAAGAGGAGGTCCTCCTACAGTTAGAAATCGCGTCCACTGCTCGTCCTGTAAAGTGCTTGCCATGCAAGAAGGACCGCACAACGGAAAAACGTGAAGGTTGAGACCTTGCGGGTTGTGATGAAATTGACGCGGTTTCCCCTGCGAAAGAAGATCCTCCCGTGGAGGAAGCTTTCGCGGTAGGTCCCACAACAGACACCTGAGTAGATTTATCCACGGTCTCTGTGGAGACAGAGATGCTACCAACAGAATCTTGCATTGAGATTGTTTTATTTTTAGCAATATTTGCTGAATCAACGGCGTTGGAGGATACACATATCCTATCATTCCGTCCCAAGGGATCGACAGAGCGTCTACTGCAAATGCTCTTGGATCCAGACACGGAGACACATACGTCTGCAACTGATTGTTGAGATGTGTCGCAAATAAGTCTATCATTGGCCGTTCCCATTGGTAGCAAATCTGATTGAATACTTGTTTGTTGAGAGTCCACTCCGACGGCAACAAGCGACCCTTTCGTGAAAGGGAGTCTGCTAGTACATACAGACGACCCGGTATATGACGGACCGAAAGTAGAACTTGATGTTCTAGAGCAAACAGAAGGATTCTATCCGTTAGATTGAATAACGGAACTGAATGAGTGCCTCCCTGGTTCCGTATATACGCCACTACTATCGTATTGTCGGACAGGATTTGGACATGAGCATTGTGAATAATGTCCATCCAATGACGTAACGCAAACCAAATTGACATCATTTCCTTGATGTTTATGTGCTTGCGTAGGAATTGCGGATCCCAAAGACCCTGGCATCTCGAATCCGTTGGGATCAATGATGCACCCCAACCTGTTTGACTGGCGTCCGTCATAATCGTAAAACTCGGATCCGGCAACTGCAGCGGAACTCCCTGAGTTAACCACTGAATGTTTGCCCAAGTCTGAATCTCTCGTTTCACTTGATCTGACAATAGAACGTCTATGTCGAGCGAATGAATTTTCACACTCCAATTCTGAGTCAAGAAAATTTGGAGAGGACGAGTGCGTAACCGCCCCATCGGAATGAGATCCGCAGCGGCTCCGCACAGACCTATCAGTCTCATGAACTCCCTCGCTGTGACTTTGTCTGCGTGCAGACAATAGCGAGCGTAACAACTGACTAATTTCGCTCTGGTTAACGGCAGACGAACGAGATTGTTGTGCATCTCGAAGCTCATTCCCAGATGTGTGAATGACTTGGACGGCACCAGATCCGACTTCTCCTCGTTTATTATAAAACCGAGACGTCGGAGCAATAAAAGCAGATTCTGCACATCGTTCTGAAGCGTTAACTCGTTGCCGTACCTCTGAAGAATGTCGTCCAGGTAGGCCGACGTTACCGCAGACGAATGAGCTCGGAAATACATCATTACCGAGTTCATTACCCGAGTGAAAGCCCAGGGTGCTAGGTTCAATCCGAAGCACATCGCCCGGAATTGATACACCACTCCTAGGACTGCGAAGCGTAGATACTTTCTGAATGTCGGATGTACCATGACGTGAAAGTATGCATCTTTGAGATCTATGCTTGTAGCATAATCGTTCACCCGAATACTCGCTCTGACCGATCGAATCGTCTCCATATAAAACTTCGGAGCGACGATCAGCTTGTTTATCCAGCTCAAATCTATGACTGGATGGAACGAGCCGTCTGGTTTCGGAACCAGAAACAGATGGCTGTAGAATCCCGGTGTTTCCTGGTTTTCTACGACCTCTACCGCATTCTTCATTAAAAGAGACTGCACCTCTGATAACAGAGCGTCTCTTTTCTGTGGATTTGACGGAAGTTGAGTCCATTTTGGACTTCGAGTTAATGGAGGCTTTCATTTGAAGGATATTCTTAGACCTTCCGAAATCACCCCTCTCACCCAAGGGTCGTCCGTAATCGACGCCCACTCTTCTGAAAAACTCGACAATCTTCCGCCAACCGGAACGCGATAGAGGTTGAAGCCATCACCTCCTGGACCTGCGAGGCCTGCGGGAGGAGAAACCACGTCCTCCACGACCCGCACCTCATCCCATCGACCTCGGGGCATCCGACCGATTGTCCCGGCCCGAAGGACGTCCCGCACGTGAGTCGCTGCCTTGACGGTCTCTTGAATAAGACCAAGAGGACGCACCAGAACCTCTATAGGAACCTCTCTTGGGCGCATTAGACCCAGAAGTGCCTGTCTTACTCTTATCTGCCGTGTCCGTCTTCTTAGAAGCGGATTTAAACAGCAGAGAATCCGAAGCTTTCTTCGTAATTTTATCGTAAATTGCAGAAAGCTTGCCGTCGAAGAGAAGTTCTCCGGAGACCAAAGCGACTCTGAGAGAGTTCTTCACCTTACTATCCACGAGTGTGGATGTAGCTAGGGCTGCGTCATGTCTAACCAACTCCAGGTTTGCCACTGAAAGGGCGGAGTTACACGTGGAATAAGCTACTGCCCTTGAAAGAAGTTTTAAAGAGGATTGAACATCCTGGAATTCTTTCCCTTGAAGACGCAGTGATAATGCCTTTGTAAGGTGGTCTGCGTAAGATAAAGCATCTAAACTGGCTCTGTTAGACGAAATAGTCGTATCCAACACCGCGGTTGGGATAGACGTAGACGACGGTAATGATAATTCTAAGTCTTCCACCTCGTCGTCCATACGCAGAGGAACTCTCGGGATACCCTGTCCTGCCGTATCAAATTTATTCCTTGCATTAATGAAAGGCAGGTTAAGAGCATTGGCGGACAAGAAACCCGCTTTTCCTGTTTTGGAAGCAAGCTTGAATATAGCGTCGTTCAATAATTCAAATGTCCTTGTGACATTATTGGACTGAGATGGAAACTCAGGAGCGATGTCCTTGAACCGCTCGAAGAAATCAGTATCCAATGACGCTATAATTCTCTTGTCCGGTACCGCAGCAGTCTGAGGAAGAAAGTGCCGGATGAAGTCCATGGCAGCTTTATGTTGTTCCGAAAGGGATAACTCCAAGTCATCCGTATCCCTTTCACCATCCGGTCGGACCTCATGATGCTCCCGGTTGTCCGCACCCGATGCCTCGGCGTAGCGTACCGACCCAGCGCCGTCAGATAATTCCCGATCCGACACCGTTTCTGTCGGTTGCTGGGATGCTGCGATAAGTTGTGCTATTTGAGCAAGCACGTCCGACATCGAGGCCTGCGGAGGCGCAGTCTTTTGCTGCTTCGCCGAGGGCAGCTCTGCATCTAGTGACTCACGCATACTCTTCCTATGCAAACGTCCGGAGTCAACCGGCCTCGTGTCCCTGGCTACCGGATGGCGTGACCTGGTCGCCGAAGAATCCCTGGTCGGCGAAGCTGGTAGAATATTGGCGGTCACGTAGCCAAGGTGCGGTCGTGTGCGCTGGTGAGAGGAAGAAGAAGCCTGAGCAGTCTCAGCGGACTGCCTATACAACGGAGCGTCCCGAGCGACGGACGTGTGCTCCGCTAATGACACATTTTGTACCACAACATCTGGTCCCAGATGTTGTTGTACGAGAGAGGGGCCTCTCTCGCTCGCAGTCCGGATGGACCTGGACGAGCTAGGAACCGGACTAGAAGGCTTCCTCCGATCTCGCCTACTATCCGTCGTCACTGGGTGTGCACCTTGAATGTTTATAGTGCTCGTATCACCCAACATTTCCTCCTGGACCGCATCGGACGAACCCGGCTGCCAAACCATTCGGTGAATGGACGCTACACCGGGCGAGCTAGCGGACGACAGCGCCGTCGATCCTACTAGGGACCTCTTAGGCAACTGTCGTATCTCCATGAGCACTTTTGCCGCTAGCTCTGCATTCAATTGTGACGACGGAAGCGCACTTGCGGAAGATAACATGGAAACATCACCCTGTTCTTGTTCCTCTGAAATAGAAACTGATAGAGTAGAGTGACCCTGTGGAGAAAGGGCCGGCATAGCCCTCTCTCCACTAACAACATATCGTGACACACGTTTCCAATGTTTGTCATCCCAATATTGACATATTGAACAGGAGTTAGTGCGAGTACACTGACTACAATTAATACAATGATCATGAAAGTCAGAGGAAGATTTCTTCCTATTACAATTTGAACAATATCCTTTCATTGTGAAAAGTCAACAACAAGTCCTAGTACTCGCACAAACACCTAAATACAAAGATACATAATAACATGATCCATTAATAATGAAAAAACAATTGAAAATCAAAATAATTTTTGAAAAATATTTTTTCAGCGAAGCCCAAGTTTCTGAAAAGTAACGTTGAGCCCCAATGGATCCCAAGGTTAAGTGTGGTCAAAAATTTTAAAATTATATTAAATAATTAATGCAACACTTACAGATAATAATAATGTATCTTATAGTGAGATAAACTACTCCAAAGGCAAACAGCCTCCCTCAAAAGAGACTGTTGCCAATGTAAACAAATAGTGTAAAAACACCAGAAAACATGACTCCAGGCACTGACAAAACTGGCCCAAAATCAGTCATCAAAATTACACACTATCTGATGCAAAACAGAGACTCCCAGGGGAGAATCTGCAGAACATCAGATGGCAGATGCAGAACACAACGTTTAAACACCCATGGGTGAAAACGTAAACATGGGGAAAATAACAGAATTCATTCTGTAACCAAGCTAATTCTCCCAAGAGAATTTAGAAATGATCTTTCTCAAAAATATGCCAAAAGCATGGGAGAATAGCAAGGGGGGACTTAGAAGACCAGGAGAGAGGAAACACTGAATAAGCAGTGCAACTTTATAGCAAGAATGACAACAACAGGCCCATGCCTCGAAAATAGGCAACTTAACATAATTTCATTAAAAAATTTTAAGTTACAGCCCTGATTATTTTCTGTCACTCCTTTTTCCTCTCCTCCTTCTATATCCTCCTTAGAATCACCATTTCTCCAATAATTATGTGTCTGGCATCCTTTAAACTGAGATTTACAAGCACAAAGATCAGGGAGATGTTGACTGATGAAGGGCCAAACAAAGAATGGTGATTGGCGCCAATTTTGGAACGTCCTTGACACTGCGCATGCGCAGTGGGGGCAAAGTATGGAGGTCCTTCAGGACATGATTTCTTTTGGTTTTAGATGCAAATTTTGGGGATTGGAGGCAAAATTTGTGTTTGGCCCTAGATTTTAAGAGTTAGCACCAGCTATGTCTGGGTCATTGGTACAGTATAAAAATATTGTCTTTTCAAGGCCTCCTCACACATTATTCATGACATCAAGGCCTTGACAGAACCCTGTGCATATTTTGTGCAACTTTCCCTGATCCCGCGACCTTTTTTTCACTCTCGGAACAATTGTGGCAGAATGGATTGGTGGTGGGAAGAATTCTTGTTATCATGGAATTATTGGTGTGGTGGATCCAGTATTGTGAGAATTAATAGGGTGAGGCCTAATACATTCGGCATAACTAGTTTTATTAAAAAATATTCGCTTTGTTAAGTTAGACAGAATTAATTATTAATTGATTGATCAATCAATCAATTTATTAATTTATAGGTGTTTTAGGTCACATGTTTCTGCACAATGGCTAATTGTGACCAAAACATGAAGATAAAGTCAAGATTAGTTGACCATCAATAACCCTGTTGACCATTTTATAGGATTCCCACCCAAGGAATTGGTGACTGAGTCCTATTTTACCAGTAAAACAGAGCTTGTTTAACACAGTAAACAAACACTCTTTATTTCCCCAGGGTTCCTACAGGAAGACAATTAATTAAATGCAATCCCGTCATATCAATGGTACTTAAGGCATCAATGGTCTCAGTAAGTTCCTGTGCCATGACCACGCCACCTCTGTGTACAGGAACAAGGGTCTTACAGTCAGCAAGGAATAAGTTGTACAGTTGACAATACTTGATGAATTTCATTACTGAAACAAGCATATGCAACAAGATGGCAAAATCCTCTACCTACAAAGACAGAAGTATATCTAAATTTATCCTACAGCAAGAACAAATTCCCCCGAAACAGGCAAAAACATCCAGACAAAATACAAATCTATACTGAGAGTAGCAAGACCATGGGCAATCATTCAATTCAGAAAGATAACATTTTTTACCTGCACTTATCAAAAACTGATTACACAAAAGTTGAGGCCACCATTTTTATAACGTTATAGTAATTAAATGATAAATAAATCATCAACTCAGTGAAATAAATTGGGCAAGACCATTTTTTGCCATGATATTTTTATATAGGCCTACTATGCATTAAACCTGAAAAATAAAACAATGAAACACACAGCTGAAATACTACTGTAAATTCAGCAATTATGGTATAAGAAAGGGTAGAATAATGTACGATAAACTGGTTATTACCACCAAGTGGGTTTCCGAGATGGTGTAATGAAGTCATGCCTTCTCCTCTGGATCACAAATAGACTCGTCCTAATGAAATTGTCGAAATATGTTCAGAGATGAGGGCTCGACTTCAATACACTATCTTCGAAACCCACTATTCTTCCTTGAAGCTCTACAATATTTATAACATATTACATTATTAAAAAAATTGATAATTAAAATGGAATCATTCCAAATTCTCAATACAACCCACTCAAATAACCTGGATTCTATTTTTATCAAGAATACTTATTTTTATTGAGCTGGGAGTGTTTTGTTCTGGTTTCACATTGTAGAATGAAACTTTTTAATTATAGGAAAAGGAACTCAGCCCTGGTTCCAGATGGCAGTATTATGTTTATTTCCCCTTAACCTTTACTCAATGCACACGATATCAAAATTTATTATTGTAATTTTTGTTTTTTTAAATTTAAAAACAAATTTCAACCAAACCACTTCATGAGAACCTTCACTGGAATAAGGGGTCACATGATATGGTTTTGTAGGAATATTTTGAAAAATACAATTTTTTTCCAACTGCTTAATTAGGTAGAGGGTTAAAAGTTGCAAATCAAATCTTGAGACTTACAAATCCATATTACCCCAGGTCAGAAAAAATTGCTAATCTTAATTTTCAGAATGAAATTCACCTTCAATTGGAATTTAGCATCTCTGTTCTAAATGTCACTATCAGCGCTCTGTTGAAAAGTTTAGTACAATGATAGAGAATATCAATACTATTTGAGTAGATACCCAAATTATTCTGGAGTTCGGGTGAAAATATGTTACTTTACGTCCTCATGCATGAAGTGATTTTAATATCTACTCAAAATGTGTTAATTTTTTTTATCATATGCATTTGAGATTGTTCTTTTGGCGTGCATTTTTATGGGGTCCAGGTATTCGAAAATCGAATCGAACAAACAATTCAAAACTGAATTTGAAGCTTCACAGGGCACTAATATTGGAGTGGCAAAGATGTTTACTTCACTTACTTTCTTCTGTCTATTGGTTTAGGTTTTTTATGTGGGTTTGCTTCCAGCCACTTTAAATGCTCATTTTCATTCCAAAATCCTAAATGCACCAATGTTCTTCCTTCAGAATCCTGCAGTAAATAAAATGTATATTTACAATATTTTTATTCAAAGATTTGTTGTAATAAAATATTTCAAAATACCATACCAGAAACTAGAGGCTCTAAAGAGCCTGTAATCGCTCACCTGGAACTACATATAAAAATGTGATTTCCCACAGGCTTTCCATGGTAACTATGAGCTGCAATTGCGGCCATGTTTGCAACATTACATCAACATTACATGAGGATCATTGGTAGAAGGTGTCCCAGTTCTCAATCATGTGAAGTTTCAAAACATTTGACTGTAGTTTCAGAGGGGAAGATTTTTGCAAAATCCTTCAGTCAGAATCAGCGAATGTCTCTGGTGGCCTTATTTTCCAATCAATGGGAACAAAAAGAGGATGGTTTGTAGAGGGCCTCCTATAGACCATTCAGCAGTTCCAGATAAGAAGATGAAAATGTAATTTCCCATAGGGTTTCTATAGTAACTATAAGCCTCAATTGTGGCCATGTTTACAACCTGATCAACATTAAATGAGGACTGTTGGTAGAGGTGGTACCAGTCATCATTTATGTGAAGTATCAAAACATTTGGCCTGGTAGTTTCAGAGGAGATTTTCGAAAATCCACCAATCAGAATCAAAGAATGCCTCTGGCAGCCATGTTTTTCAACTCACAGGAACAAAATGAGGATCCTTTATAGAGGACCTCCCAAAGACTATTTCTACCAGGTTTATTTTCACGTCGCCTCAGTAGCTCCAGAGAAGAAAATGAAAATGTGATTTCCCATAGGGTTTCTATAGTAACTATAAGCTGCAATTGTGGCCCTGTTTACATTCCAATCAACATTAAACGAGGATCGTTGGTAGAGGGGGTCCCAGTCATCAACCATGCAAAGTTTCAAACAATTGACCCTGTGGTTTCTTCGGAGAAGATTTTTCAAAATCCACAAATCAGAATCAAAGAATGCCTCTGGTGGCCATGTTTTCAAACGCATGGGAACAAAATGAGGATCATTTGTAGAGGAGCTCCCATAGATTATCCCTGCCAGGTATGTTTTCACATCGGCTCAGTAGTTCCAGAAAAGAAGATAAAAATGTGATTTCCCATCGGGTTTCTATAGTAACTTTTAGACGCAACTGTGGCCATGTTTACAACCTGATCAACATTAAACGAGGATCGTTGGTAGAGGGGGTACCATTCATCATTTATGTGAAGTATCAAAACATTTAGACAGGCAGTTTCAGAGAAGATTTTTGAAAATCCACCAATCTGAATCAAAGAATGCCTCTGGTGGCCATGTTTTTCAACAGGAACAAAAAGAAGATTGTTTGTAGAGGACCTCCCATAGACCATCCCTGCAAAGTTTGGTTCACGTCGGCTCAGAAGTTCCGGAGAAGAAGATGAAAGTTAAAACATTTATAGTAATTTATATATATTTTTTATACTTACCAATGACCCAGACTTTGGTGCTAACTCTTAAATTGACTCAATATTTCTCAAGATAAAAATTCGTGAAAGTGAAAGGCTGAGACCAATATGCAGCCTTCATTAATCTGTAATAGCAACACTATTAGCGTAAGCCCAAGATGTAGATAGAGCTCTTACTTCATAAGCTGAAATCTGAAGCACAGACTGCTGAGTTGAAGATAATTTATCATAAGCAGTACAGATAGTTAATTGAATCCATCTAGCAATAGAATGGACTGAAAAAAGGAGGAAGCTTCTGCGGCATGTCCCACAACAGACACCTGAGTAGATTTATCCATGGTCTCTGTGGAGAGAGAGATGCTACCAACAGAATTTTGCATTGAGATTGTTTTATCTTGAGCAATATCTGCTGAATCAACTGTGCTGGAGGATACGCATATCCTATCATTCCGTCTCACGAGATCGAAAGAACGTCTACTGCAAACGCTCGAGGATCTGGACATGGTGACACATACATCTGCAACTGATTGTTGAGATGCGGCGCAAATAAGTCTATCATTGGCCGCTCCCATTGGTAGCAAATCTGATTGAATACTCGTTTGCTGAGAGTTAATTCTGACGGCAACAAGCGACCCCTCCGTGAAAGGGAGTCCGCTAATACGTTCAGACGACCCGGAATATGACGGACCGATAGGAGAACTTGATGTTCTAGTACAAACAGAAGGATTCTTTCCGTTAAACTGAATAACAGAATGAAATGAGTGCCTCCCTGGTTCTGAATATATGCTACTACCGTTGTAATGTCGGACAGAATTTGCACTTGTGCATTCTGAATAACGTTCATCCAATGACGTAGCGCAAGCCAAATTTACATCATTTCTTGATGTTTATGTGCTTGATTAGGAACTGCAGATCCTAAAGACCCTGGCACTTCGAATCCGTTGGGCTCAATGTTGCACCCCAACCTGTTTGACTGGCATCCGTCATAACTGTAAAACTCGGAACCGGCAATTGCAGTGGAACTCCCTGAGTTAACCACTGAATATCTGCCAAGTCTGAATCTCTTGTTTCACTTGATTTGACAATAGGAGGTCCATATCGAGCGAAATGAATCTTCACCCTCCGAAAGATTTGGAGAGGATGAGTGCGTAGCCGTCCCATCGGAATAAGATCTGCGGCAGCTCCGCACAAACCTAGTAGTCTCATGAATTCTCTCGCTGTAACTTTGTCTGAATGAAGACAATAGCGAGCGTAACAACTGATTAATTTCGCTCTGGTTAACGGCAGACGAACGAGATTGTTGTGCGTCTCGAAGCTCATCCCCAGGTGGGTGAATGACTTGGACGGCACCAGATCCGACTTCTCCTCGTTTACTATGAAACTGAGACGTCAGAACAATAGAAGCAGATTCTGCACATCATTCTGAAGCGTTAACTCGTTGCCGTACCTCTGAAGAATGTCGTCCAGGTAGGCCTACGTTACCGCAGACGAATGAGCTCTGAAATCAGTCATTACCGAGTTCATTATTCGAGTGAAAGCCCAGGGCACTAGATTCAGACCGAAGCACATTGCTCGGAACTGATACACGACCCCTAGGACGCCGAAGCGAAGATACTTTCTGAAGGCCGGATGTACCATGACGTGAAAGTACGCATCCTTGAGATCTATGCTCGTAGCATAGTCGTTCACCCGAATGCTTGCTCTGACCGATCGGATGGTCTCCATATAGAATTTTGGAGCCACGATCAGCTTGTTTATCCAGCTCAGATCTATGACTGTACGAAACGAGCCGTCTGGTTTCGGAACCAGAAAAAGATGGCTGTAGAAACCTGGAGATTCCTGGTTTTCTACAACCTCTATCGCGTTCTTCTCCAGAAGAGATTGGACCTCTGAAAGAAGTGAGCCTCTTTTCTGCGGATTTGACGGAAGCTGAGTCCATCCTGAACTTCGAGTTAACGAAGGTTTTCCTCTGAAGGACAGTTTAGTCCTTCCGAAATCACCCCTCGAACCCAAGGGCAGTCCGCAATCGACTCCCAATTGGTTGAGAAACTTGACAGTCTTCCGCCCACTGGAACACGAAAGAGGTTTATACCATCACCTCCTGGACTTGCAAGGCTTGCAGAAGGAGAAACCACATCCTCCACGGCCCACACCTCACCCCGTCGACCTAGGGGTGTCTGACTGGTTGTCTTGGTCAGTATTATGGCCCCTACCTGAGTCGATACCCTGACGGTCTCTAGAGTAAGACCTAGAGGATGCATAGGAACCTCTATAGGAACTTCCCTTGGACGTATTCGCCCCAGAAGTGCCTGTCCTACTCTTCTCCGCTGAATCTGACTTTTTGGAAGCGGATATGAATAGCAGAGAGTCTGAAGCTTTCTTAGTTATCTGATCATAGATTGCAGAAAGCTTGCCGTCGAAGAGAAGCTCTCTGGAGACCGGAGCGACTCTGAGAGAGTTTTTCACCTTACTATCCACACGCATGGATGTAGCCAGGGCCGTGTCACGTTTAACCAACTCCAGATTTGCCACTGAAAGGGCGGAGTTATACGTGGAGAATGCTATGGTCCTCGAAAGAACTCTTAAGGAGGTTGTATATCCTGGAAATCCTTTCCTTCGAGATGAAATGATAACGCTCTGGTAAGGTGATCTGCATATGATAATGCATCTAAGCTAGCCCTGTTAGACGATATTGTCTTTTCCAACGTCGTGGTTGGAAGACATAGAAGACAATATAGACAACTCTAGGTCTTCGGCCTGGTCGTCTAGACGCAGAGGAACTCTCGGAATGCCCTGTCCTGCCGTTTCAAATTATTCCTTGAATTGATGAAGGGCAGATGTAGAGCATTTGCCGATAAGAAACCGGACCTGCCCGTTTTGATAGCAAGTTTATATAGCGTCAATCAATAGTCCGTGAGACATTTCTGGACTGTGTCGGAAACTCAGGGACGATGTCCATAAACCGATTAAAGAATTCAGTGTCCAGTGGCGCTATAAGATAATGCCGGATGAACTCTACGGCAATTTTATGTTGTTCCGAAAGGGAAAATTCCAACTCCTCCGTATCCCTTTTGCCATCCAGTCGAACCTCTTGTAATTCTTGGTCGTCCATGACTGAACCTGCAGCGGAAAGTACCGACCCAGCTTCCTCGGATAATTCCTGATCCGACAGAGTTTCTGTCGGTTGCTGGGATGCAGCGATAATTTGTGCTATCTACGATAGCACGTCCGTAACAGAGGCCTGTGGAGCTGCAGTGTTATGGGATTTAGCCGCTAGAAGCTCCTAGGACGTTAACTCCTGCATACTTCTTTTATGCGAACATCCGGAGTATGAAGGCCTCGTATCCTTGGCTACCGGATGGCGTGACCTGGTCGTCTTGGAATCCCTGGTCGGCAAGGTTGGCTGGATATCACTGGTCACACAGCCAAGGTGCTGTCGTGTGTGCTGCCGTGAGGATGAGGAAGCCAATAGAGCAGTCTTTCCGGACTGACTATATAACGGAGCGTCCCGAGCGGTGGACGTATGTTCCGACTGAGGAACGTTTTGTACCACAACATCTGGGCCCAGAGGTTATTGTACAAGAGAGGGACCTCTCTCGCTCACCGCCCGGATGGACCTGGACGAGCTAGGAACCGGATTAATAGGTTTCTTCCGTACCATCCTCGTATCTGTCGTCACTGGGTGTGCACGCTGTATTTTTTATAGTGCTCGCCGCATCACCCAAATCTCCTTCCTGGACCGCAACGGACGAACCCGGTCGCTGAGCCATTCGATAAATGGACGCTACACCGGGCGAGCTAGCGGACGCCAAAGCCGTTAATCCTGCTTGTGACCTCTTAGGCAATTGACGTATCAGCATGAGCACTTTGCCGCTAGCACTTCATTTGACTGTGACGACGAAAACACACTTTTCGAAGACATCACGGAAAAATTACCTTATTCTTGTTTCTCAATGAGGCCTGTGGAGCTGCGGTCATGACCACAACATGGAGATAAAGGCAAGTTTAGTAAATTGTTTACACCGATGTTGCCCATTTTAGAGGGTTTCTACCCCAGGCACTGGTTACTGGGTCCTATTTTACCAGTAAAACAGAGCTTGTTTACCACAGTAAACATGTCAGCCGTTGCAGTTGCAACACCTCAGACATACTCTGTTTTTAATGGTGAATACTGTGTGACAATCATTGTTTTTTTTCTTTTTGCAAATTAAAGGGTCAAAACTTTCGACCCTCAGAGAATGACCGTTATTACTGCTTCTCAAACTTTCTGTGAACAGACTTTACACTGCCCTCAAAAGAAAGCTGAAAAGCTGAATACCAAATATTAAGTCACTGCATCAATCTATTAATGAGATGTTTTTAAATTTGGAGGATTTTTGCATCACCCCCTCCCCCAGGGAGCAACTTCATTTGAACAAAATGAAATACTTCCATCCCAACCATCTCTCCAATAAAATTTTATTGAAATCAGACCAGTCCTATTGAACAGACTCAATCATCACCCTTTGCAGTGATATCTGGGAAAAAAATGCAGGCATGTGAAAAACTGCACTTGCAGTTTCTATTTCAGGATCGTGCAAACATTTTGCAGTGTGATTTTTTCCTAGCTCAGAAACATGTGTACACATTCTTTATTTTATTCACTGCTTATCATGGGTGTGCTCGATTGTATCACTTGGTAATGTCTGCTGTTAGTGAAATGAAATCGGCTGAATTTAAAGCTGATTTCGTATTATAGAGAAGTTGACAGTTTGTTATTATTACCAGTATACAATGTCAGCCATCAACAATGCAGGAGCATGATTTGTCACACACCTAGGAGTTATTTTATGAGAGTGATGGTGCATGAGTACGATCGTGCACCATTTCCAGCAGTCAACAATGCAGTTGCCCATCCAGGAGTTATTTTATGAGAGAGTGACGGTACACAAGTGCAATTGTGCTCCATTTCCAACAGTCACTGCCCTTTAGGATAGCATTAGATGCTGAAAAACTATAGAATGCCCTTACTTTTAAGTGTTAATATTATACTTACATCATGATACTGTCTAACATATTTTCCATGACAATATTCATGCTTCCACCATCCACCACCCTGCAAAAGACAACATTTTAAACAATTTTGGACTTTTTGATGAGAAAATTACACACAATTTGATAGACAGATAAATAGATATTTTATTTGTATAATTTTCTTACATATAAGCTGAATACAATAATAAATGAAAGTGTCAATATTTTATTTGTACAATTTTCTTACATATAAGCTGAATACAATAATAAATGAAAGTGTCAATGACACTGCAACTCAACTTGTCCAAGAAGGGACTGAACTAAATAGAAAGCTCCAGTAATGCCAAGTCATTCACTCAAGTTTCTACAGAAAAGACAACACACCAAAGCCACATATGAAATTTGAAAAAGATCGGGTGAGAGGTGTGGCCTGTTGGGTCTGCTAATGGAATTGCTGACAATTTATATGCCAAATCCAAGATGGTCACTGGCAGCCATGTTTTTCAATGAAATTCGGAAAAATTTGATAGCTCCCATCTAGACCTCACACCAAAGCTACATATGAAACTTGGGATTGATTGGGTGAGAGCTGTGGCCTGAAGAGTGTGCTAATGGAATTGTTGACAATATATATGCCAAATCTAAGATAGTCACTGGCAGCTATGTTTTTTAACGAAATTCGGAAAAAATTGATAACTCCCATCTCGACATTGCCCCAAAGCTACATATGAAATTTGGGACTGATCGAGTGAAAGCTGCAGCCTGTAGGGTGTGATAAAGGAATTGTTAGACTGTTTATATCCAAATCCATGATAGCCACTGGCAGCCATGATTTTAACGAAATTCAATATCTCCCATATAGACATTGCCCTAAAGCCATGTATGAAATTTGGAACTGATCAAGTGAGAGCTGTGGGCTGTAGGGTGTGCTAAAGGAATTGTCAACAGATAGACAAACAGACATACAGAAGGACGGCAGATCACAACCCAATAACTCATACTAGACGTCAAGTTGAGCAAAAAATGTATTTGATATTTTGTACCGGGGCAGCATGACATGATTGTCTTTCTTTCTGCCACACCTAAATGAAATTATTCTCAGAATTAAGGCTGAGAGGCAACATGAAACGGCTACACAGGTGTTGTTTGGTTGTCACATGAAAGCATGGTGTAGCAAAATCTACGTGAGTTCTGTTCTAAGTATATAAGTAAATTCCCACATGTATAAGTATCAGTTATTTCAGTGGTTGAAACAGAAAAGTACTGCTGCAGTTAGTTCTGACTGGGATATGTTATCTTGTTATCAAGTATTAGAATTGGGACCGAGGCTCAATATGTGATGCAGTTTGGTTGGTTTACAGCGATTTCCCCAAATGGAACCAATTCTGAGTGAGGAAAAAGAAAGATATCAATCAAGGAGGTTATTTAACCTTTAGCATGCTGGTGATACGACAGAATTTTCACCAATCACTATTGTTTTTCTCTTGTTCAATCATGAATTTTAACCAATTATATCTTGTCTGACAGAGCTCATTGTGCTCTGTCAGACAATGTATATTTGGTTAAATATCAAACTGCAGAATGGAAAATATTTACTGCTGAAAACTTTAGCATTCTGATATCAGTGCAGAGGGTTAACCCTTTATCTAATGCAGGTGATATCAAAATTTATTATTTTAACTAGAGGTACTGTGAGCAAGCTCACAAAGTGATACCCCCCGCGTCTGTCAGAACGGAATTATATTGCTTCATGCACATCTTCATATGGAGTTCTTCCATTGTGTAAAGTTTCATGAAAATTCTTCAAATGGTTTAGGAGGAGTTGCGCTTATAAGGATGGACAGACGGACAGATGGGCGGATGGACAGGGTGATTCCTATATACCCCCCTCCCAAACTTTATTTGTGGGGGGTATAAATATTGGTTGAATTAGAAAAGGTCCACTATCTCATTTATTGACACACCTCAGCATCCTTAACTGTAACAAGAGGTGTGCATCAGAGATGCAAGCGTCAAGTTATGGCTACTTTCTTCATGCACTCCTTATTGAAAATCAGAAATGTTATTGCGCTGAGCTCAAAATTTGTAAAAATTTGGACCGGGCCAGTTTTCAAACTCGCTTGAGATATTATTGCAAAAGACTTGTTTGGCAAATATTTGTCAAATCGGAGAATGTTTGTTGAAATTAATGTGCTAACAAGCTCAAAATTTGTAAAAACTGACGAATTAAGTAAGGCCCATAACTTTGTAATAAAATAGCTTACATTTATCATGACAGTGTTTTTACATCATTACTGGCTGCCTATACTGGCTGTCAACAAAGATGTAGAAACAATATTTAGTCACCTGCAGTTGTGTACATGTTTACATGGTAGTTATTATCGTAAATTTAATATGAGACTTTTAGAGTTGATTTAAGCACTGTGTTGAACATCAACAAGAACAAAGAAAGATCTATAGCTGGCAATGCAATGAGTTGTTTGAGTTGTGTAAATAATTTTGATTAAACTATTCCAACTGATTAGCAGCCTGAATTTAAACAGTCATCTTGGAATTTGTTCCTTTTTGGTCTGTTACGAACAGGAATTAATAAACTTCCATGACTTTCAATGTCTCGGTCCAAAACCCCTATTTTTTCAGGCCTTAATGTTCAAAACTGAAATGCCACGACCCTCCAGGATTTCCAAAACCTGCACAAACCCTGTACAAAAGAAAATCGGACTACTACAGCCCAAATGAAAAGATAAAGCACTATCACTTACCCCTTGCAAACAATGATCACCATTTAAAAAATCTCTTATCAATTTATTATCTGTTGTTGCCCCTAATGGTGTTGGAGTTGTTGTTGGTTGCGGAGTTTCAACTTTCCTTCTAATAGAAACTCTAGGTCCTGTTGATTCTCCACTTTCATCCACATTACCTTCTATGTGAATGGTAAATGATTCTGTATCACCTAAATTACTCTGAAATATAAAATAATATTAATGTCAAAATAATGACAATCTCAAAACAAATTATTTGATGCATCTCTGTATTTGAAGTCATTTTGGGTTTTCATATATGTATTCACTTTTCTTTCTTTGCAGCCTATGTTATGCCCATGTCTATGAAAGCTATAGAAAAGTTGTCAAACACCAGTCAGGGGGAAATGAATAATATTTGTAGATCACAAGTGTCTACCTACTACTTACATAAAACTCTTCAACCCTTCACCTAACATGAAAAGCAGGTGACACTTGCAAACAAAATTCTTGAATAACTAATTTTTTTCATTTTTTGTCTCAAAAACATAGGTTATGACCCCTCAATTGCACGAGCACAATCAGCTCATTCCAGAGAGGGGTCATAACCTATGTTTTTGAGTCAAAAATGAAAAAAATAATGAAAATTAATTGGTGATTTTTGTGAATAGCACTGACCAAGTTGGGCCGTTTCGTTGGGTAAAAGGTTAAAACACTCCGAGAACCTAACTATTATCAGTGCAGCATGCTGTAAAATGCTGTACTGTATATGTATATATGTTCCAATAAAACAAAAATCCCCGCCCTCTGATTGGACAAGAGCTCAGTTAGTGTTTTCTATGTTTACGTCTCCATTGGCATATGTTATCATCTGACGTCACCAAGTGAAATATTTGAAAAGATCATAACAATGGGAGGATATTCAAAGTGCATACTGCCTATAAAGAGTTTTTTTCAAGGCAAGTAACCCTTCAAGGAATGTATACTAGCCTAGAAAGCTCTGCCCAGGGTCACAGCTTTAAGAGGAAGCTAAATACAAGACAAGAATCCAAGTGTTACTGCTTGTGACCTTAACCTTCATAATATGACAATAGGTCAAGGTCATGACACAACGTTAGGTTATGGTTGACAATTGTGTGAAGTAAGAACAAGATCTGTCACATAGAACCAATTATACAGACCAGACAAAGGCTGTATAACAATATCAAAGTTTTGCTGTCTGTGACATTGACCTTGATGATATGACCTTGGATCAATGTCATGACAAACCTCTGAGTCATGAGCAATAATTGTATCAAGCAGATGGATGATATAACTGTGGATCAATGTTGCGACACACCTCTGAGCAACAATGATACCAACTATGAATAAGAGCTGCCAATCGTATCAGCTACATGGACTGGACAAGGGCTGCATAACAATATAAAAGTTTTGCTGCCTGTGACATTGACCTTGATGATATGACCTTGTATCAATGCCATGACAAACCTTTGAGTCATGAGCAATAATTGTATCAAGCACAAATAAGATATGTCAGTCATACCAAGTTATACGGACTGGACCTGGGCTGTATAACAATATCCAAGTTTTGCAGTCTGTGACCTTGATCTTAATGATATAACCTTAGAACAAAGTCATGACACACCTTTGAGTCATGAGCAATAATTGTACCAACTATAAATAAGATCTGTCAATCATACCAAGTTATATGGACCGGACAAGGGTGGTGTAACAACAGCAAAATATAAATAAGATCTGTCAATCATACCAAGTTATGTGGACCAGACAAGGGCTGTATAACAACAGGTCTGTTCGTCTGATTTGCGGCTTGGTAATCCATTGTTTGTTCTCCTAAATCTGACATAGGTAACCCATGACGTAACGAAAAAATTTATTATACCAACAATGGACCTTTGGAATTTTATTTTGAGACAGACAAGATACATTTCTGTTTGAAAAAGAATAAACTAAGTCACAGTTAAGTGACTGCGCGGGGGACGTTTTAAGGCTGGAACCCCAAACCAGCAATCCACCAGAAAGACTGCAATACTGGCGTCTTAAACTTCGCTTGAGGTCAAAAGGTTTGTTCTATTGTTGTGACTTATAAAGGTTCATGATATCAAAGTCTGAGATCACTAAAAAGTATTTGAAATCAGCCATGGAACGAAGCAAATTAAATTTTGTGAGACATATGGGGGGGGGGGGGGGGGCGGCGGTCACATTAGGCGTAAGCACTATCAGCAATTTCCACTGCATGAAAAAAAAGAGTTCTTCGATAGCTAATTTGATTACCTCCCTTACATTAGTTACCTTTCAACAGTACAAAAATAATTTTTAATATGCCTCTGGTGAGCTGTTTATATGTCCCAATACTGCCTCGCCTCGAACCGTGTGTTGGTTCAGTGGCAGATGGAGGACTTTACTAAAAGCTGTGAGGGCCGGGCAGGGGGGGGGGGGGCCACACCTAGGCCCATGTTTGCCTGAGTGTATTCATAATTGTCAACCAAATTTTGAAATTTAATCCTAAAAGATGCAATTACGTCGCACCCGAAGCAGATATCCATAATGCACAACCCATCTCCGGGAGAAAATAGGGGTGGGGGTAGGGGGAAGGTGCATACCAAGTGCGCCGATGACTGGATGTGCCCTTGTGGTAAAATAATGTGATTGTAACGTTAATGATAGACCATTTAATAGATGTTTCAATCATACTAAGTTATTATGACTGGACAAAGGATGTATAACAATATCAACATTTGCTGTCTGTGACCTTGACCTTAATGATATGGTCCTAGATCAAAGTCAAGACACACCTTTGAGTCATGAGCAATAACTGTACCAACTATGAATAAGATCTGTCAATCATACCAAGTTATATGGACTGGACAAAAGTGACAGTGAAATGTCAAAATTATTCTGTCACCTTAACATAGGGCCTCTGACCGTGACCTTGAGGGGCACATAACATATTATAATTGGCGACACACTGCCTTTTGATAATGCATATTGGTATAAGGTTTTGTCAAAAAATGATCAGTGGCTAAGAAGTTATGGCCCGGACAAACACAATATTGCTGGATGGACAGAGCTAAAAGGTTGAGGTTACTCCATTTCAGTTCAAATCATGAACTTGTTCAAGATTTGAAGTAAGATGGAGTAACCTCAACCTTTATCTTAGTTATTGATTTTTTGTTGTTCAGTGATGTCATGGGGTACACAAGAGGTTTATTTATTAAATTTGTTATCCTTAAAGTTGCCTTCTTCATTGAAGTTGCCATGTTCATTTCACAATATGGGTTTTGGGCTTTGGGTAGGGTCTTATTGGAATATATATGTTAATATATGTTAATTTGCGTTGAACATTATGCTCTGAGTCACAAACCTCAAACCATGTTACCATCAATAGATCACAATAACTTATAATATACATATATATATATAAAATGAACAGAGGTTACCTTTTTATGATCAAATGAGCTAAACGAGGATTCTTTTTCCATCGAATCCAGTTGTTTTGGTCGAACAGGAGAACCCTCCATGGCATAGCATTTAATCTGATTAACTGGTGGATTTTTTGGTCTGAAATAAAAAAAAAAATGTAATAAAATGGTGTAAAATAAAGAGATGCAGACAAGGTATATTAACTGGCTGAGTGCTAGAAACCACTATCATGGCTCTATTGAAAAGTGCTGGAAGCCACTTTAGTGACTTTACACTGTATGCATTAGCTTGAAGTTTGATCAGCAGAAGAAGAAAATGTTTTTATATAAAATTGTTTGTTGCAATTTACTGGAGAGTGCCTATTGCTAAATTGTAACAAAACATTTATGAACAAAATCTTGCTAAACTAAGGCAACTTGTGCTGGTTAGCATGGTATCTTTGAAAAAAAATACCCATGTTTAAAATCACCTTTCAAAAATAATTTAGCACTCAACCATTCAAGAGAGAACACAACAAAGGTGGAGTACAAGGGACTTGAATCAATGACCCATGTTGGAATTTTCCAATATTTGACGAATGCTGAAGATGTACACAAAATACAGGAAAAACTCCAACAAGGGCCGCCGATTCCTGTCCCCCTACTCTTCCCAAGTTGTCTTCTGTATATATACCATAATTCAACCTGAATTAAGTGAATGCAGGAATATTTTTTCATGAAAAAATGCCACCTTCGACAGTTTATGTTACATTCTTGCTTGACAGTGTTTTGTGTCAAAGCATTTCATTCACATCACAACGTCACTTAGAAGCGTAATGACCAATCAAATGCATTCTTTCATGACATTCTTACACATAGGCCCAATTCCATACGATGTGTACATAACACATTTGTCATTGTCTGTACTGTATCAAGTAACAGAGAAAATCCCTTTTGATGTCTCAGAAAAGATTCTCAAGTTTTTGACAGCACCATTGGCAACACAAACCATAAAAGAGTAGGTCATTCCATCAAGTATTTTAGGAGTTATGGTGTTGTTTAAACATGATGGTGACAAACCGACATTGCCACATATAGAGCTGCTCGTTGCAGCTAAAAACAATGTTCTTAGAAGTGAAAATTTCCCATACTGCAATTGCAAATTTAACCATCTATATCTTGTTTGACAGAGCTCAGTGAAACAAGATGCAAACAAGGGGATGCGGTGGCTCAGTAGGTAGAGTTGCAGGCTGCAAGCCGAGAGGTCATCGGTTCGAATCCCACCTGCGGCAACCGCGTTGTGTCCTTGGGCAAGACACTTCACCCCTATTGCCCATGTGGGGGCACAATGATGTTGTGCACTAAGGTATACTGCACGTCGATGGTGCACCCGTCTTCAACCAATGCTAACCCTGCTTGTGTGGACTTAGTATGTTGAGGAGCTGACAGTTGCTTGCCGTTGGTCAGTGGTTCTCTCTGGGTACTCCAACTTCCTCCACCCATAAAATAGTCCGGGTCATGATTAGCCATTGTGCAGAAATATGTGACCTTGAACACCAATAAATAAATAAACAGATGCAAACAAGGTATATTAACTGGTTAAGTGCAAGAAGCCACTATCATGGCTCTATTGAAAAGTGCTGGAAGCCACTATAGTGGCTTTACACTGCATGCATTAGCTTGAAGTTTGACCAGCAGAAGAAGAAAATGTTTTCATATAAAATTGTTTGTTGCAATTTATTGGAGAGTGCCTTTTGGCACTCTCCAATGAAGTGTAACAAAACAATTATTTATGAACAAAATCTTGCTAAACTAAGGTGACTTGTGCTGGTAACAGGGTATCTTTGAAAAAATATACCCATCTTTCAAATCACTTTGAAAAATAATTTAGCATTCAACCAGTCAAGAGAGAACACAACAAAAGATGGAGTACAAGGGACTTGAATCCCATGTTGGAATTTTCCCATATATTTGACTTTGCTGAGTGCTGAATGTGTACATGAAATACAGGAAAAACTCCAACAAGGGTTGCTGATTCCTGTCCCCGAACTCGACCAAAGTTATCTTCTGCATATATACCATGATTCAACCTGAATTAAATGAATGGGGTGGATATTTTTTCAAGAATAATGAGTTCTGTCAAACGATATACAGGTGGTTAAATCTTTAGTACTACAAGTGCAAAACAGTATCACTGAAGAGATTTTGGGGTAAAATGGGTGATGAGGCAGATTTTCAACGATGAAGGAGGTGCCTGAGAAACAAGAAATTTCTGTTATTACCCTCATTTAAAAAATATTTTTGTATCAAACCAGCTGCGTTGAATAATAGATTAACCCTTTACCCAACGCAGACAATATCAATATTTATTATTTTAAATACTATTTTTTCAAATTTTTAAAAAAATTTCAACAAAACCATATCATGTGACCCCTCGTTGGAACTAGCTCGATGAGCTCGTTCCAACGAGGGGTCACATGATATGGTTTTGTTGAAATTTTTAAAAAAATAATATTATTTCAACTGCTGAATTTTCATATTACGCGGGTGGATGCGGCCGATTCGTTGGGTAAAGGGTAAAACAACTTTAGTGCCACTTACTTGAAGTTTGGATGGCTACATAGAACATATGTGAGGACAATGATCTCATATTCACAAGTTCTTATTTCTTTGAACTCATAGATTTCTCCTCTCCCTTCAGGCTGACATACATATAAAACTCTAGCTTGTCGAGGCTTCCCAGTCAAATCACAGTTAGATCCATCAGTCATATTGACTTCAAAGTATGGCAAAACCACTCCTTCAATTTTCTTGGATTTTACCTACAGTGGAACAAGAGATGACCAATTATGTGAGTTTGTAAAAGGCAATTTAAAAAAAAATAGCCTGGTTTCTCAAGCACTGTCTACATCATCAAAATCCTGCCACACCAGCTGGCCTCTTCATTCTTGTATTCAGGTAATTATAAAAAAATTCAAGACAGTGGCAGTTGACCCTTAGTGAGAGGACTGAGTAAATCCAGGGTGCCTATGTCTTCAGAGGGCCCTAAACATTTGAAGAAAAACAGTTTTTCTCAAATATTTGTGGGCCCTGAGAGTCCAGGTAAATTTTAAAGGATATTGGGGCATTGCCTATTATGATACTCCATCCATTCTTTATAGTAAAACACAAAATGTGTCCAGTATTTGCAGTACTTGCTTGTAGGTCCCTACTCCAAGAGAATGGGATCTGAATACAAATGTCCAACTGAATATTTACACCTAATATTAACGTAAAACAGGCAAAATTTTTGTTTTAGATACAAGTTCTTCAAAAGGTCTAAAGACAAGTATTTAGCGAGATTCACATCTGAAAGTTAAAAAATTTATAGTAATTTATATATTTTTTATACTTACCAATGACCCAGACATAGCTGGTGCTAACTCTTAAAATATAGGGCCAAACACAAATTTTGCCCCCCAATCCCCAAAATTTGCATCTAAAACTAAAGAAAACATGTCCAGAGAGGCCCTCCACACCTCGCCCCCACTGCGCATGCGCAGTGTCAAGGACGTTCCGAAATTGGCGCCATTTATCATTCTAATAACCAGTGCCTGGTAAGCGCTATGTACTCAGCGGGGAGGCAAGAGTTCCCAACTCCTGGGAGGGCCATCCCCGTCTGGGTCATTGGTAAGTATAAAAAATATATAAATTACTATAAATTTTTTAACATTTTTATACTGTACCAATGACCCAGACATAGCTGAATAGTAAAAAGGCTGGAGGGCCAAGGACATAGAGCAAAATGGAATACGCTCAATAAAATAAAATAGAGTCATCCCCTGTAGGGAAAAGAAGTAATAGGCCTTACATGTATCTTTCTTATTTATGATAAATTAGAAAGATACAACACCTTCCAAAAATTGAGCTTCATACATCCATGTACTCTATTAATATCCAATAATCCTTATACTAATAATTTTTAAAGTAAGCCAATAATAAAGTAAGTCTAGAGAATAGAGACTCTTATACTCCTAAAAGTGTGTGAGAATTGCATAATCATGTCCGTTGACATATGCAATATTCAAAAGCTATACTTTAAAAACTAAGACTTGAATGAATTTTATAAACTTAAACTTCTCACTAAACAACCATCCTAAAAACAGCTCAGAATTACTAACTCCGGAGGAGGTATCCCCTTGTTTTCATAGTAAAAACAGGTGACCCAAGGGAACACCCTCCCCCCCCCCCTTTTTCTTGCCCTGGGTCAAATAGCCCAGAGCGAAGAGGGCAGCCGAACGGAGACACTGCCGAAACAGACAGCCTACCTAGCTATAGTAGCAACTGTTAAGTGAATGACATTCTGAGCAGTAGATAATAGACCTAACAATAGAGGCCTCCAGAAATGGACTCGATATTTCTGAGATAAAATTCATGAATGGATGGCTGAGCGCAATGAGCAGCCTTCAAAAATCTATAATAGAACACTATTAATGTAAGCCCAAGAAGTAGAAGAACTCTTACTTCATGAGCCGAAATCTTAAGCACAACTGCTAAGCCAATGATATACCATAAGCAGTACGCTAGTTAATAGAATCCATTAACAATAAAATGGAGCGTAACGTCCTTCTACTAGACATCAAAGACAGAAGAAGCTTACGCCCTTGTAATAAACAGATATCTGTTTATAAATACATAAACTGTACCCGGAAAGAGTAAAGGCCTATGCCCATACGAAGACGGAAGGACCTTAAAATAATAGGTTCCGGATAATAGGAGCCTAACTCTTATGCAACAATCCAACCTAAATAGTAACGGAAGTATTGATTCCGAAACTATGAAAGTGAAAATCATCCATCGATAGTGCATGAAACTCACTGACTCTACAGTAAAAGAGAAACCAACAGAATTACTGTCTAAAAGGTCAGAATTTGAAAACTACTGTTTCCAGAGGCTCAAATGATTACTTAGCTAAATAAGAACCTGAAGTTAAAATCCGTATAGGAATTTAATCTAAAGATTCTAAGTCTATTTATCAAAAAGTTACTAACTGACTTAGATAAAGAGACAAAAGACTCAATTGTAAACTATCGTAGAGTGCATAGGTATGAGGTAACATAAACCTATAACCTAAATAACAACAGGCTGCAGTAGATCTTGTGAAACAAGTATACTAAAAAATAGCAATGAGTAGTATGGAGGGATCAACCATATGAACATAATGATCCCTACACCACGACGGAAGAGCCTCCACTTTAGTCGCATAGAATAGCGAAGAAGAGGATCTCCTATAGTAAGAAATCGCGTCCAAAGCTCGTCCAGTACAGTGCTTACAATGCAATATGGACCACACAACGGAAAACATGAAGGTTGCGACCTTGCTGGTTGTGATAAAAATGACACGATTTACCCAGTGAAAAAAGATCCTCACATAGAGGAAGATTTCACGTTAAGATCCACAGTAGACAAGAGAGTAAATTACTCATGATCTCTGTGAAGATAGAGATGCTATCAACAGAAATATATTGTGGTTGTTTATCTTAGCAATACCTGCTAAAAACAACAGCGCCGGAGGATACGCGTATCCTATCATTCTGTCCTATAGATCAATAGAGCGTTAACAGTATTAGCTCAGAGATCTGGACAAGCCAACACATACGTCTGCAATTGATTAGCCAACTGTGTCATAAATAAAACATCATTGGGCGCTCCCATAGATAGCAAATCTGATTGAATACTTGTTTGTTGAGAGTCCATTCTGACAGCAACAAGCGACCCGTAAGAGAACGGGAGTGCGATAAAACAATCAGACGACCCAGAATATGACGGACCAAAACTGAACTTGGTGTACTATAACCAACAGACGGATTCTTTCCATTAAATTGAATAACGGAAACGAAAGAGTGCCTCCCTGGTTCCGGAGATACGCCACTACTGTCGAATTAAAGGACAGGAATTTGGGCATGCGTTTCTGAATAATGTTCATGCAATGACATAAAGCAAGCCTAAAAAACATTATTCCGCGGAAGTTAACTGATAGCTAAAAGACTGCGGAACCCAAAGACCCTGGCACTTCGAATCCGTAGGGATCAGTATATATCCCAATCTGTTTGACTGGCAACCGTCATAACAGCCACACTCGGGTCCGGCAACTGCGGCGGCACTCTCTGAGTCAACCACCGAATGTTTGCCCCAGTCTGAATCTCTTGTAACACTAGATAGACAAGAGAATGTAAAAATCAAGCAATTCATGGATTGCCGGAAAGTTGCCGTCGAAGAGAAGCTCCTCCGAGAACGAAGCGACTCTGAGAGAGTTCTTAACCTACTATCCACGCGTGGATGTAGCTAGGGCTGCCTCACGTCTAACCAACTCCAATCAGCCACTGAAGGGCGGAGTTATACGTGAACAAACTACTGCCCTCAAAAGAAATTACATTGAGAATAATATCCCGTAAATCTTTTCTTGAAGACGTAATGATAACGCCTCAGTAAGGCGGATTACGTATAATAAAGCGTCTAAGTTAAGTCTAATATACATAATGTCGTTCCCAACATTGAAATTGGAAAAGACATAAACGGTGAAAAAGAATATATGCAGTCTTTAATCACACCGTCTAGACGCATATGAACTCTCGGTATGCCCTGCTCTGCCAAAATAAACTATATGTAAAAAAGATAAAATGGCAGAAATGAGCCACGCGGACAAGAAACTAAACTATCATGCTTAGTAGCCGTCTTGTATATATATATAAATATATAGCGTCGAAAAATAAAACACATGTTGTAATGACAATATTGGACTGCGTCGGTAAGTCAGGGACAAAGTCCCTGTACCGATCGAAAAATCCGAGTCCAATGACGCTATAAGTCTCTTATCCAAGATCGCAGCAATGAAGTCCGAAAAATAATCACTGGAAGAAATGCCAGAAGATATGAAAGGCATCTTCCGATACTACTAAAGGGAAAACTCGAAATCTTTCGAATCCCTTTCGCCATCCTGTCGGACCCTATAAAGCGTTCGGTCGTCCGTAGCTTGATGCAACCGCGGAGCGCACCGACCCAGCGCCGTCGGATAATTCCTGATTCGACCGAGAAACCGTCAATTGCTGGGATGCTGCGAAACAACTGTGCTAACTCGGATAGCACGTCCGTCACTGAGGCCTGAGGAGCAGCGGTCTTACGATGCATTGCCGCAGGAAGCTCCGAGATCGTTACCCCGTGCATACTTCCAATATGCGAGCGAACGGAGTGTATAGGCCTCGTGTCCCTTGGCTACCGGATGGCGCGACCTATTCGCTGTGGAATCACTGAATGCCGAAACTGATCGGATACTCGAGGTCACGTAGCCAATGTGCGGTCGTGTGCCCTGCTGTGAGGATGAGGAAGCATTAAAGACAGTCTCTCGGACTGTCAATATAACGGAGCGTCCCGAGCAACGGACATATGCTCCGAATGTAAAATATCTGAACCACAACATGCGGTCCCCTATGTTGTTGGCTTCCTCCGATCTGTCCTCAATCTGCCGTCACTGGGTGAGTACTAAAGTAATTAAAGTGCTCGCATCACCCAAATCTCCTTCCTAGACCGCAACGGACGAACCCGGCAGCCGAACCATTCGATGAATGTACGCTACACCGGGTGAGCTAGCGAATGTCACTCCGTAAGCGATAGACATATTCCATGAGCACTTATTGCCGCTAACTCTTCATTAACTATGACGACAGAGGCACACTTTTTGAAAGACATCTCCATAACTCTTCGAACAAGAAACCAGAAATGCTTGGATAGCAAGCATAAAATAATAATATATATAGCGTCGTTCAATAACTCGAAAGTTTGTGTGACATTATTGGACTATGTCGGAACTGAGGGACGATGTCCCTGAACCGAACCAAAAAATTCTAAGTCCACCGACGCTATCAGTTTCTTATCCGGCATCGCAGCATATGTTGTTCCGAAAGGGAAAGCTTGAAATCCACCGAATCCCTTTCGGTATCCCGTCGGACCGGATGAAACTTTCGGACGTCCGTACCCGCTTCCGCGGAGCGTCCCGACCCAGCATCGTCGGATAAAATATATGCGACAGATTCAGTTGATGCTGGGATGCTGCGATAAACTGTGCTATTAAGGAAAGCACGTTCGTTCCCGAGGCCTGTGCAGTAGCGGACTTACGATGCATTGCCGCTGGAAGCTCCGTGTACGTTGACTCCCGCATACTTCCTATGCGAACGTCCGGAGTCTGCAGGCCTCGAGTCCCCGGCTACCGACCCAGCGCTGTCGGATAATTCTCGATCCGACACCGTTTCTGTCGGCTGCTGGGATGCTGCGATAAGCTGTGCTATGTGCACAAGAATGTCCGGCGTCGAGACCTGCGGAGGCGCAGTCTATCGCTGCTTCGCCGAGGGCAGCTCCGCATCAGATGGCTCCCGCATACTTTTCCTATGCGAACATCCGGAGTCCATCGGTCTCGAATCCCTGGCTGCCGGATGGTGTGACCTGGTCGCCGAAGAATCCTTGATCGGCGAAGCTGGTAATATATCGGCGGTCACGCAGCCAAGGTGCGGTCGTGTGCGCTGACGAGAAGAGGAAGCCTTAGCAGTCTCAGCGGACTGCCTATACAACGGAGCGTCCCGAGCGACGGACGTATGCTCCGCTAACGACACATTTGTACCACAACATCTGGGGCCAGATGTTGTTGAACGAGAGAGGGGCCTCTCTCGCTTGCCGTCCGGATGGACCGGAACGAGCTATGAACCGGACTAAAAGGCTTCCTCCGTTCTCCCTCCGATCCGCCGTCACTGGGTGTGCATTAAGTTAATTTTATAGTGCTCGCATCACCCCAAAATTCCTTCTAGACCGCAACGGACGAACCCGGCTGCCGAACCATTCGGTGAATGGACGCTACACCGGGCGAGCTAGCGGACGTCAAAGGCCGTCGAACCTACTAGGGTCCTCTTAGGCAATTGGCGTATTACATGAGCACTTTTCCGCTAGCCCTTCATTAATTGTGACGACGGAGGCACACTGTTGGAAGACATCACAGATACATCACCCTAATCTTGATCGTCTGAAATAGAAATTGAAAAAGTAGAGTGACCCTGCAGGGAAAGGACCGGAGTGTCCAAATCCCCAACAACATACCGAGACATACGCTTCCCATATTGTCATCGAAATCATACGATACAGAACCGGAGTTAATGCGAGTACACTGACCACATATAGAATGATAATAAGGTCAGAGGAAGACTTCCTCTAAAAACAATTGATCAATATCCTTTCAATGTGAAAAGAAAACAAGTCCTGGTACTCGCACTAACCCCTGGCAATCAAAATACATAATAATAATATGATCCATTAATATAGAAAAAATAATTGAAATCAAAATATTTTGAAAAAATATTTTTTCAGAACAGCCCAAGTTTCTGAAAAGTAACGTTGAGCCCCAATGGATCCCAAGCCTAAGTGTGGACAAAAATTTTAAAAATATTTTAAACAATTTATTCAACACTTACGAACAATAATAATGTATCTAGTTATGATTGAAATAACATAAAGATATTATTATTTAGAAATCCCCCCCTCACACAGAGGGCTGTTGTAAATGTAAACAATGAGTGTAAAAACACTAAAATAAGACTCCAGGCACCCAGGCCCGAAATCAGTTACCAAAAATACACCATCTGATGCAAAACAGAGACTTCCAGGGAAGAAACTGCAGAACATCAGATGGTAGATGCAGAACACAACGCCTAACCACCCGTAGGTGAAGACGTAAACATGGGGAAAGAACAGAATTCATTCTGTTATTCAGCTAAACTCCCAAGAAATTTTAGTAATAATAATTACAGAAATTATGCCAAAAGCATGGGAGAATAGCAAGGGGGAACTTAAAGGACAGGGAGAGAGGAAAAACACTTGTAAAAACAGTGTAACTAAATAATCAGAATGACAACAAAATGGCTGCTGCCTTGAAAATAGGTAACTTAACATAATTTCATTAAAAAATTTTAAGTTACAGCCCTGATAATATTCTGTCACACATTCTTTTCCTCTCCTCCTTTTCTATCCTCCTTAGAATCACCATTTCACTAATATTTATTTGTCTGGCATCATTTAAACTGAGATTTAAAAGCACAAAGATCAGTCAGATGTTAACTGATGAAGGGCCAAACTTAGAATGATAAATGGCGCCAATTTCGGAACGTCCTTGACACTGCGCATGCGCAGTGGGGGCGAGGTGTGGAGGGCCTCTCTGGACATGTTTTCTTTAGTTTTAGATGCAAATTTTGGGGATTGGGGGGCAAAATTTGTGTTTGGCCCTATATTTTAAGAGTTAGCACCAGCTATGTCTGGGTCATTGGTACAAAATTCCATCAAAACATAAAAACTGCGGATTAGTATTGGCAACACTAGCATGAGTAGTTCATTAATAAAATGAAAGTGTCAATGACACTGTAGCTCAACTTGTCAAGACATGTACATGTATAGTATATGACACAGCAATGACAAACATCTAGGTAATGACCTGATAACAAAGGTACATACAAAGTATTGTAACGGTCTGCACATAAATATTGGCCACAGCCTGTAACAAATGTATAGGTAAAGTATTGTAAAGGTGGGGGTGACAGTCAGATGCTAAACTAGAAAAGAAATCTTTGAGTCCCAGAGTGGGTCTGACTGAACCCCAAAATATTTGTTCTCATAGCACAGTGATAACAAAGGCACCCCAAAACACACTCATTCCTGTCCCAAGGTGAAAACAAAGGTACCCAAGAAGTTTCATGAAGATCAGTTCATAAATACAAGCTGTATAGAAGTTGTGACAAAAAACTGATTGGACCTAATTTCGGTACAAAATGGCCACTGGCAGCCATCTTGAATCTTGGACCGCACTCAGAAACACTCGTTCTCATCCCAAGGTGATAACAAAGGTACCCAAGAAGTTTCGTGAAGATCGGTTGATAAATACAACCTCTAGCCCGAGCCGTATTGACATGTGCACTTACAGTATATAAGTAGCACTAAATAAATCAAAATTCATCTAATTTGCATAATTTCTGCACGAGAAAAAAACCTGTACGAAATGTGATGTATTCCATGTTACTAAACACTCATACAAAAATGTATTCAAATCAGAACTTTCATACAGAAGTTCTGTACAAAAGATTCACATTCTCATCCCATGGTGATAACAAAGGTACCCAAGAAGTTTCGTAAAGATTGGATCGTAAATACGGCCTCTAGCCTGAGCCGTATAGAAGTTGTGTACAAAAAACTGATTAGACCTAATTTCAGTATAAAATGGCCACTGGCAGCCATCTTGAATTTTGGACCGCACGCAGAAACACTCATTCTCATCCCAAGGTGATAACAGAGGTACCCAAGAAGTTTCGTGAAGATCGGTTGATAAATACAGCCTCTAGCCCGAGCTGTACTGACATGTGTACTTACTGTGTGTAAGTAGCACTGAAAAAATCAAAGTTCATCTAATGTGCATAATTTCTGCATGAGAAAAAAACCGTATTCTATGTGATGTATCCCATGGTACTAAACATTCATACAAAAAATTATTCAAATCAGAGCTTTCATGTGGAAGTTCTGCGCAAAAATCTGATTGCCCCTAATCTTGAACAAAATGGCTGCCAGCGGCCGTCTTGAATTTCAAACCGGACCCAAAAACACTCGTTCTCATCCCACAGTGATAACAAAGGTACTCAAGAAGTTTCGTAAAGATCGGTTCATAAATGTGGCCTCTAGCCCGAGCCGCATTGGCATTTGCACTGACAGTGCTGAAAGTAAAACTAAGTAAATCAAAGTTAGTCTAATTTGCATAATTTAAGCATGAGAAAAAACCCTGTATGATATGTAATGTATCTCATGGTACTAAACATTCATAAATGGCGGCTGGCAGCCATCTTGAATTTCGGACTGCACCCAAAAACACTCGTTCTCGTCCCACAGTCATAACAAAGGAACCCAATAAGTTTCGTAAAGATCGGTTCATAAATATGGCCTCTAGCCCGAGCCGTATCCAATTGTTGACGTACGGACAGACAGACGACGGGCATGAAAAAAAAGCTCAAATTTGACTTTGCCAAAGTTGAGCTAAAAAATGGCTTCATCCTCTGTTGAAAAGTAATAAAAGTACAAGCAAGGTTCCAGTCAAAAGACCTCCAGGTTCAATCTGAAAGTCTACTGGCTGCAACTATGCTGCTTCTTCTGTTCTTTCAAGGAATGCAAACTATTGCTGGGCTGGATTCACCATTCTGTGGGTATTTTAGAGAATCCACTCTATATACATTGTGATAAAAGATTCCACATCAAAGTGAACAAACCTCAAAGACAACCAACACATATCTTTAACCCTTTGATACTTTTGTATGTCTTATGACGTATAAAATCAAAACAGCACACTGATACACTGTCGTCATTTGTTTTGTTATTATTTTTCGATGTTTTTAAAGTTTTAACCTCAATTCCTATTTTGTCCCGAATAGTTCTCACTAACAACCATTGAGCCAAATGTTATCGCAGCTTAAAATACTAATATAATCCTGCTGTCAAGACTTCTTAACTGATCGAGTACTAGAAGCCGCTATCAGGGCTTTCAAAAAATGATGATACCAACCAGAGCAAAGGCCAACACTTTCCTTGCTTATATTTCATAATCAGTCAAACACATAATATTTTGGTTATATAAATTTGTTTTATTACAAATTATTGGAGAGTGTCTGTGGGCACTCTCCAATAATTTGTAATAAAACACTTTTTAAATAACAAATTCAGACCACCAAAAATAATCTAGCCCTCAACTAGTTAATCACTAAAGTGAAAAATATCTTGTTATTTGTACTTTCCGACGTTTGAGGTTGCATTTTGAAAAACGTTGAAGAAACTTAATTCCCAGTGACGTTTGAATGTCTGGATAATTAAAGTCTCAAAGGGTTAATCTTTGTATAATAAGCCAGAAACAGAAGATAGAAGAGCAAACTTGAAGGGACAATAAGCTGAAAATTTGGAAATTTAAAAAAAAATAGGCTGACAATTTGACAAAACCACAATTTTCATTTTGCATAAATACCCTCATGTTTAAAATATCATTTGTGTCAAAAATCCCCATTCTGATTAAATAAATAAATTTAAAGATGATAATTTACAGACTTTTTGAACAATGGCTTGTAGTCCTCATAATCTCAGCTCTAATGTCACATTCTTTCTTCAGTGTCATTATGAGATTGTTCTTTGTTCTGATAAAAGGTTTGGTGAATTCAATGGGATTCCCCAACCCCATGCACCACACCCTCCATTTGTATTACAACAAAAGCCAGGTGAAACATTACTGAAATGAACAAAGAGTGATAGCCCTTGTGTCCATGTAATGTGATTTTTGTTGCCATGGACAATACAGCTAAGATTTCTGGCAACTGGGTTTTAATAGAATAACTGTTGTACATAACACTTTACCAAATGAATCGGCCGCATCTGCCAGAGTAATTTTCAAATTGATCAGTCTATAAAAATTAGTTCTTAGAAAATTTCACAAAAAGCTTATCCCATGACCCCTCAGCTGAATGAGCTCATTCCAATGAGGGGAACATGATATGGTTTTGCTGAACTTTTTTTAAAAATTAAAAAAAATAATATTTAAAATCCAGCAGCAAATATTTCCCATAATGCAGTTTATATTTAACCCTTTACCCAACAAATCGCCCGCATCCACCCGCGTAATATGCAAATACAGCTGCTGAGAAAATATTATTTTTCGAAAACTTTCAACAAAACCATATCATGTGACCCCTCTTTGGAGCAAGTTCGTCGAGCTCGTTCCAAAGAGGGGTCACATGATATGGTTTTGTTGAATTTTTTTTTTTAAATTTTAAAAAATGATATTTAAAATAATGAATTTTGAAATCGTCTGTGTTGGGTAAAGGATTAACCAAATATACCTTGTTTGACAGAGCTCAATGAGCTCTGTCAAACAAGATATAATTGGTTAAATTCATAGTTGAACAAAAGAAAAACATTGTGACTACAGAAAATTCGGTTGCATCACCAAATGCTAGGGGTTAAGATACATGTTCTACAAAGTTAATGTTCTAATAATGTTGAGTTATTATTAAAATAATGCTCATTTGCTGTTTGTGGCAGTCATTCATTTTGAAAGCAGCGAAGGTAAAAGTATTACTTATTTTCAAAAATGAGGTCAAGATGTTGTGATTACTTTGCAATTCTTCTGATCACTCTGTTTATCTCTTCGCAAAGTTTCTTCTGAAGATTTACGTACATTAATTAATCAGTGCTGTCACTGAGATGGGCGGGAGTGTGACAGTGCCCATTCGCACCCATATTTGATGTTTTGTGAGCGTGAAAAATCATGCTCGTCATTTTTTAATCACCGAAATGGCAATGCAGTCCTTCAATTTTGATATTGAAAAATATATGCCCACAATTGCACAAATAATAATTCCACTCCCAAAACGAAAGATTGGTAACAACGTAATTGCATCAAAATTTTAAAACATTCTGATTTTATTCAACCTCTCTCAAAGCAATATTGTTTAACCCAAACTGACCCAAATTTTGAAGAATTAAATCAAATAGTTTTCTCATTAGGCCTAAAAACTTCAAAATCTGTTTCCCAGACCCTCCCGCATGGTCCTTCTAGCAGCCACATGCTCTCTTCTCATAACCAATGTAAACTTGAAAAAAAAAATTAAAATTAAATGCTTTATATTTTTGATATTTTACCCAAGTCAAAAAAATTGATAAATCTGTCTATTTGAGTGCAAGAAGGGACGAAATACACCACCACCCAAGCTATTCCATAGATTATGAGGTCTAAAACATAAACCAAGAACATGAACTTTTGATGGCAAAGAAATAATTCCAGAAATAAAAAATAAAATAAAAAAATCCTCGTCCGCATGAAATTTTACAAATAATGGCCTGAAAAACAGAAGATCTACTTTCTGTTACCTGCATAAACGAAGTCATTCTTGCATGTTCTGGAAATTCCCAAGCATTACTTATAGATAGTTGTCACTGCACGTGTGCATGCATTTGCAGACTGAATTACCCCTAGAGAGATATATAATCAATTGAATGAATTGATAAGGAATAACAGTTTGGCACATTGACCTAGAAATAGTAACTTAACTTCTTAAGGAAGGTTGGCTGTTAGTATCCACTCAAAACCATGACTGGAGGAGTTTTGTTTTTGCTTGTTTAATACCAATATTTAAACAAAATAGAGCTTCATTTTTTCCCCGAGTGATTAACATACGAAGATGCCCAAGTACACACTAAAAGCAGACATTTTATGTGTAATTTGATTCCAATTGAGACAACAGAAACATGCATTGTAAAAACTTTATAGCCCTGCGTGAAAACAGATGTGATGAAAAAAGTGTTAGCATCCTTAAAAGCAGTCACAAAAGGTTTTGAAGTTAAAAAATTTATAGTAATTTATATATTTTTTATACTTACCAATGACCCAGACTTAGCTGGTGCTAACTGTAAAAAATCCAGGGCCAAACACAAATTTTGCCCCCAATCCCCAAAATTTGCATCTAAAACCAAAAGAAATCATGTCCTAAAGAACCTCCATACTTTGCCCTTACTGCGCATGCGCGGTGTCAAGGACGTTCCGAAATTGGCGCCAATTATCATTCTTACTGGCAGTGCCTGGTCAGCGCTATGTACTCAGCGGGGAGGTAAGAGTTCCCAACTCCTGGGAGGGCCATCCCCGTCTGGGTCATTGGTAAGTATAAAAAAATATATAAATTACTATAAATTTTTTAACATTTTTATACTGTACCAATGACCCAGACTTAGCTGAATAGTAAAAAGGCTGGAGGGCCTAGGACATAGAGGAAAATCCAATAAGCTCAACTATATAAAATAGAGGCAACCCCTCAAGGAGAAAAGGAGTATTAGGCTTTACATGTATCTTTCTTATTTTATGTTAAATTAGAAAGATACAATACCCTTCATAATTGAGCACAATAACATTCATGTTCTCTATTAACATCCAGTATAACCCTTTATACTAATTATTTTTAAAGTAAGCCAATAAATAAAGTTAGTCCAGAGAATTGAGACTCTTTATATTCTTTAAAAAGTGTCCGCGGATTGTATATTAACGCCCGTTTGACACTTGACATATACAAATGCTTCACACCGAGCTACACTTTAAAAATATGACATGAATGAATTTTTAACATTAATATTACACTTTAAAACCATCCCGGAAACGACTCAGAAATACTGACTTCGGAGGAGGCATTCCCTTGCTTTTCACTATAAAGCAGGTGACCTAAGGGAACACCCTCCCCCCCCCCTTCCCCTTGCCCTGGGTCAAATAGCCCAGAGCGAAGAGGGCAGCCGGACGGAGTCACTGCCGGAACAGAAAGCCTGCATAACTATAGTTGCAACTGTTTAGTGGACGACATTCTGAGCAACAGATAACGGACCTAAACAATGCGGGTCTCCAGAAATGGACTCAATATTTCTGAGATAAAAATTCGTGAATGTGGATGGCTGAGACCAATAAGCAGCCTTCATTAAATCTGTAATAGCAATACTATTAGCGTAAGCCCAAGAAGTAGCAAGAGCTCTTACTTCATGAGCCAAAATCTTAAGCACAGACTGCTGGGAAGAAGATAAATTTTCATAAGCATTATGGATAGTTAATTGAATCCATCTAGCAACAGAATGGACCGAAATGTCCTTTCTATTAGGCATCAGAGACAGAAAGAAACATTTTCGTCCCTTTCTGATAAACTGAGATCTCTGTTTATAGATACGTAACGCTCTAACAGGACAGAGTAAAGGCCTACGCCCGTCTGAAGACGGAAGAGCCTTAATAACAATAGGTTCCGGATATTTATTAGGAGCCTGATTCTTAGCTAAAAATCCCACATTAGTAGTGAAGGTGATAGTGTTCCCGACACTACGATAGTGAGAATCATCCACCGACAGTGCATGAAGCTCACTGACTCTTCTAGCAGAAGAGAAAGCTAAGAGAAAAGCTGTCTTGTAAGACAAGAATTTGAAATCTACTGTCCCAAGAGGTTCAAATGGCTTTTCCTTCAGTTTAAGAAGAACCCAAGCTAAATTCCATTTAGGAGTTAACCTAAGAGTTCTGGGTCTATTTATCGAGAAGTTTCTTACTAACTTAGATAAAGAGACATTAGATCCAATATGTAAACTATCATGATGTGCATAGGTATCAGATAACATAGACCTATAACTCTTAATAGTAACAGGCTGCAGTTTGATTTCGTCAAACAAGTATACTAGAAAGTTTGCAATGTCTGGTATGGAGAGATCAAAAATATCAACAGAATGATCCCTACACCAACGACAAAAAACCTTCCACTTAGCCGCATAATTTAGCGAAGAGGAGGTCCTCCTACAGTTAGAAATCGCGTCCACTGCTCGTCCTGTAAAGTGCTTGCCATGCAAGAAGGACCGCACAACGGAAAAACGTGAAGGTTGAGACCTTGCGGGTTGTGATGGAGTTGACGTGATTTTCCCTGCGAAAGAAGATCCTCCCGTGGAGGAAGCTTTCGCGGTAGGTCCCACAACAGACACCTGAGTAGATTTATCCACGGTCTCTGTGGAGACAGAGATGCTACCAACAGAATCTTGCACTGAGATTGTTTTATCTTTAGCAATACTTGCTGAATTAACGGCGCTGGAGGATACGCATATCCTATCATTCCGTCCCAAGGGATCGACAGAGCGTCTACTGCAAATGCTCTTGGATCCGGACACGGAGACACATACGTCTGCAACTGATTGTTGAGATGTGTCGCAAATAAGTCTATCATTGGCCGTTCCCATTGGTAGCAAATCTGATTGAATACTTGTTTGTTGAGAGTCCACTCCGACGGCAACAAGCGACCTTTTCGTGAAAGGGAGTCTGCTAGTACGTTCAGACGACCCGGTATATGACGGACCGAAAGAAGAACCTGATGTTCTAGAGCAAACAGAAGGATTCTTTCCGTTAGATTGAACAACGGAATTGAATGAGTGCCTCCCTGATTCCGTATATACGCCACTACTGTCGTATTGTCGGATAGGATTTGGACATGAGCATTGTGAATAATGTCCATCCAATGACGTAACGCAAGCCAAATTGACATCATTTCCTTGATGTTTATGTGCTTGCCCAGGAATTGCGGATCCCAAAGACCCTGGCATCTCGAATCCGTTGGGATCAATGATGCACCCCAACCTGTTTGACTGGCATCCGTCATAATGGTAAAACTCGGATCCGGCAACTGCAGCGGAACTCCCTGAGTTAACCACTGAATGTTTGCCCAAGTCTGAATCTCTCGTTTCACTTGATCTGACAAGAGAACGTCTATGTCGAGCGAATGAATTTTCACACTCCAATTCTGAGTCAAGAAAATTTGGAGAGGACGCGTGCGTAACCGCCCCATCGGAATGAGATCCACAGCGGCTCCGCACAGACCTATCAGTCTCATGAACTCCCTCGCTGTGACTTTGTCTGCGTGCAGACAATAGCGAGCGTAACAACTGACTAATTTCGCTCTGGTTAACGGCAGACGAACGAGATTGTTGTGCGTCTCGAAGCTCATTCCCAGATGTGTGAATGACTTGGACGGCACCAGATCCGACTTCTCCTCGTTTATTATAAAACCGAGACGTCGGAGCAATAGAAGCAGATTCTGCACATCGTTCTGAAGCGTTAACTTGTTGCTGTACCTCTGAAGAATGTCGTCCAGGTAGGCCGACGTTACCGCAGACGAATGAGCTCGGAAATATATCATTACCGAGTTCATTACCCGAGTGAAAGCCCAGGGTGCTAGATTCAATCCGAAGCACATCGCCCAGAATTGATACACCACCCCTAGGACTGCGAAGCGTAGATACTTTCTGAATGTCGGATGTACCATGACGTGAAAGTACGCATCTTTGAGATCTATGCTTGTTGCATAATCGTTCACCCGAATACTCGCTCTGACCGATCGAATCGTCTCCATATAAAACTTCGGAGCGACGATCAGCTTGTTTATCCAGCTCAAATCTATGACTGGACGGAACGAGCCGTCTGGTTTCGGAACCAGAAACAGAAGGCTGTAGAATCCCGGTGTCTCCTGGTTTTCTATGACCTCTACCGCGTTCTTCATTAAAAGAGACTGCACCTCTGATAACAGAGCGTCTCTTTTCTGCAGATTTGACGGAAGTTGAGTCCATTTTGGACTTCGAGTTAATGGAGGCTTTCGTTTGAAGGATATCTTTAGACCTTCCGAAATCACCCCTCTCATCCAAGGGTCGTCCGTAATCGACGCCCACTCTTGTGAAAAACTCGACAACCTTCCGCCAACCGGCACCCGATAGAGGTTGAAGCCATCACCTCCTTGACCTGCGAGGCCTGCGGTAGGAGAAACCACGTCCTCCACGACCCGCACCTCGTCCCGTCGACCTCGGGGCGTCTGACCGGTTGTCCCGGCCCGAAGGACGTCCCGAACGTGAGTCGCTGCCTTGACGGTCTCTTGAATAAGACCACGAGGACGCACCGGAACCTCTATAGGAACCTCTCTTGGGCGCATTAGACCCAGAAGTGCCTGTCTTACTCTTATCTGCCGTGTCCAACTTCTTAGAAGCAGATTTGAACAGCAGAGAATCCGAAGCTTTCTTAGTAATTTTATCGTAAATTGCAGAAAGCTTGCCGTCAAAGAGAAGTTCTCCGGAGACCGAAGCGACTCTGAGAGAGTTCTTCACCTTACTATCCACAAGTGTGGATGCAGCTAGGGCTGTGTCACGTCTAACCAACTCGAGGTTTGCCACTGAAAGGGCGGAGTTACACGTGGAATAAGCTACTGCCCTTGAAAGAAGTCTTAAAGAGGATTGTATATCCTGGAATTCTTTCCCTTGAAGACGCAGTGATAACGCCTTAGTAAGGTGGTCTGCGTAAGATAAAGCATCTAAACTGGCTCTGTTAGACGAAATAGTTGTTTCCAACACCACGGTTGGAATAGACGCCGACGACGGTAATGATAATTCTAAGTCTTCCGCCTCGTCGTCCATACGCAGAGGAACTCTCGGGATACCCTGTCCTGCCATATCGAATTTATTCCTTGCATTAATGAAAGGCAGGTTGAGAGTATTGGCGGACAAGAAACCTGCTTTTCCTGTTTTGGAAGCAAGTTTGACTATAGCGTCGTTCAATAATTCAAATGTTCTTGCAACATTATTGGACTGAGACAGAAACTCGGGAGCGATGTCCCTGAACCGCTCAAAGAAATCAGAGTCCAATGACGCTATAATTCTCTTGTCCGGAACCGCAGCAGTCTGGCCCAACGGAACAACTTGAGGAAGAAAGTGCCGGATGAAGTCCATGGCAGCTTTATGTTGTTCCGAAAGGGATAGCTCCAAGTCATCCGTATCCCTTTCACCATCCGGTCGGACCTCATGATGCTCCCGGTCGTCCACCCCCGATGCTTCGGCGGAGCGTACCGACCCAGCGCCGTCGGATAATTCCCAATCCAACACCGTTTCTGTCGGTTGCTGGGATGCTGCGATAAGTTGTGCTATTTGAACAAGCATGTCCGGCATCGAGGCCTGCGGAGGCGCAGTCTTTCGCTGCTTCGCCGAGGGCAGCTCCGCATCTGGTGACTCCCGCATACTCTTCCTATGCGAACGTCCGGAGTCCACCGGCCTCGTGTCCCTGGCTACCGGATGGCGTGACCTGGTCGCCGAAGAATCCCTGATCGGCGAAGCTCGTAAAATATCTGCGGTCACGTAGCCAAGGTGCGGTCGTGTGCGCTGATGAGAGGAAGAAGCCTGAGCAGTCTCCGCGGACTGCCTATACAACGGAGCGTCCCGAGCGACGGACGTGTGCTCCGCTTGCGACACATTTTGTACCACAACATCTGGTCCCAGATGTTGTTGTACGAGAGAGGGGCCTCTCTTGCTCGCGGCCCGGCTGAACCTGGACGAGCTAGGAACCGGACTCGAAGGCTTCCTCCGATCTCTCCTACTATCTGCCGTCACTGGGTGTGCACGTTGAATGTTTATAGTGCTCGCATCACCCAACATTTCCTCCTGGACCGCATCGGACGAACCCGGCTGCCGAACCATTCGGTGAATGGACGCTACACCGGGCGAGCTAGCGGACGACATTTGTCTTATCTCCATGAGCACTTTTGCCGCTAGCTCTGTATTCATTTGTGACGACAGAAGCGCACTTGCGGAAGATAACATGGAAACATCACCCTGTTCTTGTTCCTCTGAAATAGAAACTGATAGAGTAGAGTGACCCTGCGGAGAAAGAGCCGGCATAGCCCTTTCTTCACTAACAACTTATCGTGACACACGTTTCCAATGTTTGTCATCCCAATATTGACATATAGAACAGGGATTAGTGCGAGAACACTGACTACAATTAATACAATGATCATGAAAGTCAGAGGAAGATTTCTTCCTATTACAATTTGAACAATATCCTTTCATTGTGAAAAGTCAACAACAAGTCTTAGTTACTCGCACAAACCCCTAACACAAAGATACATAATAACATGATCCATTAATAATGAAAACACAAATGAAAATCAAAATAATTTTTGAAAAATATTTTTTCAGCGAAGCCCAAGTTTCTGAAAAGTAACGTTGAGCCCCAATGGATCCCAAGGCTAAGTGTGATCAAAAATTTTAAAATTATATTAAATAATTAATGCAACACTTACGGATAATAATAATGTATCTTATAGTGAGATAAACTACTCCAAAGGCAAACAGCCCCACTCAAAAGAGACTGTTGCCAATGTAAACAAACAGTGTTAAAACACCAGAAAACATGACTCCAGGCACTGACAAAACTGGCCCAAAATCAGTCATCAAAATTACACTCTATCTGATGCAAGACAGAGACTCCCAGAGGAAAATCTGCAGAACATCAGATGGAAGATGCAGAACACAACGTTTATACACCCATGGGTGAAAACGTAACTATGGGGAAAATAACAGAATACATTCTGTAACCAAGCTAACTCTCCCAAGAGAATTTAGAAATGATCTTTCTCAAAAAGATGCCAAAAGCATGGGAGAATAGCAAGGGGGAACTTAGAAGACCAGGGGAGAGGAAACACTGAATAAGCAGTGCAACTTTATAGCAAGAATGACAACAAGAGGCCCATGCCTCGAAAATAGGCAACTTAACATAATTTCATACAAAATTTTAAGTACAGCCCTGATTATTTTTTGTCACTCCTTTTTCCTCTCCTCCTTCTATATCCTCCTTAGAATCACCATTTCTCCAATAATTACGTGTCTGGCATCCTTTAAACTGAGATTTACAAGCACAAAGATCAGTGAGATGTTGACTGATGAAGGGCCAAACAGAGAATGATAATTGGCGCCAATTTCGGAACGTCTTTGACACTGCACATGCGCAGTAAGGGCAAAGTATGGAGGTCCTTTAGGACATGATTTCTTTTGGTTTTAGATGCAAATTTTGGGGATTGGGGGGCAAAATTTGTGTTTGGCCCTGGATTTTTTAGAGTTAGCACCAGCTAAGTCTGGGTCATTGGTACAGTATAAAAATATTTCTTTTCCCTGAATGAGAAAAAATGAGGGTTTCACTCTCAACATTGGGGTGGGGAGAGGGGCAGCTAGTCCAAACATGGCATGAAAACCTGTACATTAATTTATTGGTTTGGTTCGTCCATTGAAAGGATGTACCAAACCAAAAAATTACAGGCCATGTTGGACTATGGAGAGGGGAGTGGGGGTGGTGCAGGAATAACCCAAGACTCCTGGACTTCTGGGCCAAACCCACCCAACCCCCAAAGTTTCTAGCCCTCCACCCTCCACCCTCTTCCTGGCCATCATTTTCTATGGACTACTCATGAATGCAACAACTCACAACTGTCATGATGATAAAGGCCTCATGGGCTGATCATAAACACATGGATATTAATATTGATATCAATATCTAAGTTTCACCAAAGATCATATCATTTATAGCATTGATTAGTCCTTTAAGAGAGGACATGCTCAATGAGAAAGAAAAAAGTAAAGGGAGTAGGACTTTTTATTTCAAATCCAGTATCTAGAAGCAACAAGTTTCAAGTTTGAAACTTGAAAAAGTGACCTAAACCATGAATCAAAAATTAATAATAATAATATGGGAGGCCACACAAAATCTTTCTTTTAAGCCCCCCCCCCCCCCTTCCCTCCCCATTCAGTCCATTGAGTATTCTACATTAATACATCATACAAACACAAGCTTCAGTTTTATCAAATAAGGTATACAGCAATCACTGTTAAAACACTGACACAAGCACAAGCCTCATTAGTTTTTTATCAAACAAATCACAGAGACAAAGATTCTCAGGACGAGAAAATCAAACTCCTGAACATTCAGTTCACCACACAAGATTGTTCATCAGTTAACCAAGAGGTAGGAATAGCTAGACACCTGCACAATTTTTCTATACATGCCCCAATGCAGCATCAAAAGTTAAAAAATTTATAGTAATTTATATATTTTTTATACTTACCAATGACCCAGACTTAGCTGGTGCTAACTCTTAAATTCTAGGGCCAAACACAAATTTTACCCCCAATCCCCCAAATTTGTATCTAAAACCGAAAATTACATGTCCTATATGGTCCTCCATACCTTTCCTCCACTGCGCATGCGCAGTGTCAAGGAGGTCTTGAAATTGGCGCCGAAAGTCATTCTTACAAGCAGTGCCTGGAAAAGCGTTATGTACTCAGCGGGGAGGTATGAGTTCCCAACTCATGGGAGGGCCATCCCCATCTGGGTCATTGGTAAGTATAAAAAATATATAAATTACTATAAATTTTTTAACATTTTTATACTGTACCGATGACCCAGACTTAGCTGAATTGTAAAAAGGTTGGAGGGCCTAGGACATAAAGCAATCCAATAACTCAACTATATACATACAGAATTATCCTCTCAAGGAGAAAGGAGAAATAGGCTTTACATGTATCTTTCTATTCTGCATCAAAACGAGAAAGACACAACACCATTCTGTACTTGAGCATAATAACATCACTGATGTCTATTAACCTCCAGTATAATCCATTATGGTAATTATTTTTAAAGGAAAGCCGATAAATAAAGTAGTCCAGATAAATGAGACTCTTAAATTCATTAAAAGTGACCGATAATTGTATATTAACGTCTGCATGATATGTGACATATACAAATACTACACACCGAGGTACACTTAAAAATATTACATGGATGAGTAAAAAATTATCTTTACACTTTAAAAGTCATCCCGGTACCGACCAGAATTACTGACTCTAGGGGAGGTATTCCCTTGCTTTTCACTATAAAGCAGGTGACCTAAGGGAACACCCGCCCCCCCACCCCCCTTCCCCTTGTCCTGGGTCAAATACCCCAGAGCAAAGAGGGCGGCAGCACAGAGTCACTGCCGGAACCAAAAGCCTACACAACTATAGTTGCAACTGTTTAGTGGACGACATTCTGAGCAACAGATAACGAAACTAAACAATGCCGATCTCTAGAAATGGACTCAATATTTCTGAGGTATAAACTCGTGCAAGTGAAAGGCTAAACCCAATATGCAGCCGTCATTAGAACTGTAATAGCAACGCTATTAGCATAAGCCTCTGAAGTAGAAAGAACTCTTACTTCAAGAGCTAAAATCTTAATCGCAGACTGCTGTGTTGAAGATATTATCATAAGCAGTACTGAAAGCGAATAGAATCCATCTAGCTATAGAATGGACCGAAATGTGGAGGAAGCTTCCACAGCATAAGCCACAACAGACACCTAAATAGATTAATGCACGGTCTTTGTGGAGACAGAGGTGCTACCAACAGAATTGAATTGAGATTATTTAACTTAAGCAATATCTGCTGAATCAACGGCGCTGGAGGATACCCATATCCTATTATCCCGTCTCACGAGATGGATAGAGCGTCAACTGCAAACGCTCGAGGATCCGAACATGTTGACACATACACTTGCAACTGATTGTTGAGATGCGTCGCAAATAAGTCCATCATTGGCCGCTCTCATAGGTAGCAAATCTGATATAAATACTCGTTGTTAAAAGTCCATTAGACTGCAACAAGCGGCCCTTTCGTGAAAGGGAGTCCGCTAATACGTTCAGACGACCCGGAATACGACAGACCGATAGGAGAACTTGATGTTCTAGTACCAACAGAAGGATTCATTCCGTTACAGTGAATAACAGAATGGAATGAGTACCTCCCTAGTTCCGAAAATATGCTTATACCGTCGAATTGTCGGACAGAATTGCCTGTGGGCAATCTGGATAACATTCATGCAATGACGTAACGCAAGCCAAAATAACATCAATTCCTGATGTTTATGTGCTTGATTAGGAACTACGGATCCCAAGGACCCTGGCACTTAAAAACCGTTGGGCTCAATGTTGAGTCCCAACCTATTTAACTGGCATCCATCAAAACTGTAAAACTAGGATCCGGCAACTGCAGTGGAAGTTATTTCCCTGAATAAACCACCGAATATCTGCCCAAGTCTGAATCTGTTTCACTTGACTTACAAGAGGATGTACGTAGCGAGCGAAAGAATCTTCACCCTCCAACTCTGTTCTTTTTGAGTCAAAAAGATTTGGAGAGGACAAGTGCGTAGCCGCCCCATTGGAATAAAATCCACGGCAGCTCCACACAACAATTCTCTCGCTGTAACTTTGTCTGAGTGAATACAATAGCGAGCGTAACAACTGATTAAATTCGCTCTGGTTAACGCCAGATGAACGAGATTGTTGTGCATCTCGAAGCTCATTCCCAGATAAGTGAATGACTTGGACGGCACCAGAACCGACTTTTCCTCGTTTATTATAAAACCGAGACGTCGGAGTAATAGAAGCAGATTCTGCACATCGATCTGAAGCGTTAACTCGTTGCCGTATCTCTGAAGAATGTTGTCCAGGTCAGCCGACGTTACCGCAGACGAATGAGCTCGGAAATATATCATTACCGAGTTCATTATTCGAGTGAAAGCCCAGGGCGCTAGGTTCAAACCGAAGCACATCGCTCGGAACTCATATACAACTCCTAGGACTGCGAAGCGTAGATACTTTCTGAATGTCGGATGTACCATGATGTGAAAGTACGCATCCTTGAGATCTATGCTTGTAGCATAGTCGTTCACCCGAATACTCGCTCTGACTGATCGAATTGTTTCCATATAGAACTTCGGAGCGACGATAAGCTTGTTTATCCAGCTCAAATCTATGACTGGACAGAACGAGCTGTCTGGTTTCGGAACCAGAAACAGATGGCTGTAGAAACCCGGTGATTCCTGGTCGTCTACGACCTCTACCGCGTTCTTCTTCAGAAGAGACTGTTCTTCAGATAAAAGATCGTCTCTTTTCTGCGGATTTTACGGAAGCTGAGTCCATTTTGGATTTCGAGGTAATGGAGGCTTTCGTTTGAAGGATATTCTTAGTCCTTCCGAAATTACCCCTCGAACCCAGGGGTCGTCCGTAATTGACGCCCAATCGTTTATAAAACTCGATAATATTCCGCCTACCAGAACACGATAGAGGTTCAAACCATCACCTCCTGGACCTGCAAGGCTTGCAGAAGGAGAAACTACGTCCTCCACGACCCGCACCTCGCCCCGTCGACCTAGGGACGTCTGACCGGATATCTCGGCCAGAATAACGTCCCCCACATGAGTCGCTGTCTTGACGGTCTCTAGAATAAGACCTAGAGGACGCATAGGAACCTCCACAGGAACTTCTCTTGGGCGTACTTGTCCCAGAAGTGCCTGTCTTACTCTTTTCTGCTGTATCCGACTTTTTAGAAGCGGATTTGAATAGCAGAGAATCCGAAGCTTTCTTAGTTATCTTATCATAGATTGCTGAAAGCTTGCCGTCGAAGAGGAGCTCTCCGGAGACTGAAGCGACTCTGAGAGAGTTTTTCACCTTACCATCCACGCACGTGGATGTAGCTAGGGCTGCGTCACGTCTAACCAACTCCAGGTTTGCCACTGAAAGGGCGGAGTTATACATGGAATAAGCTATTGCCCTTGAAAGAACTCTTAATGAGGATTGTATATCCTGGAATTCTTTCCCTTGAAGACATAATGATAACGTCTTAGTAAGGTGATCTGAGTATGATAAAGCGTCTAAGTTAACTCTGTTAGACATTATTGTTGTTTCCAACGTCGTGGTTGGAATTGACATAGACGACGATATAGACAATTCTAAGTCTTCAGCCTGGTCGCCTAGACGCAGAGGAACTCTCGGTATGCCCTGTCCTGCCATTTCGAATTTATTCCTTGAATTGATGAAAGGCAGATTTAGAGCATTTGCGGACAAGAAACCAGCCTTGCTAGGTTTGGTAGCAAGCTTATATATAGTGTCATTCAATAATTCAAATGCTCTTGTGACATTATTGGACTGTGGCGGAAACCCAGGGACGATGTCCCTGAACCGATCAAAGAATTCTGTGTCCAATGACGCTATCAGTCTCTTATCCGGCATCGCAGCATTCTGGTCCAACGGAACAACCTCTGGAAGATAATGCCGGATAAAATCTACGGCAGCTTTATGTTGTTCCGAAAGGGAAAGCTCCAAATCCTTTGAATCCCTTTCGCCATCCTGTCAGACCCTATGAAGTTCTCGGTCGTCCGTACCTGATGCTTCAGCGGAGCGTACCGACCCAGCGTCGTCGGATAATTCCTGATCCGACAGAGATTTTGTCGTCCGCTGGGATGCTGCAATAAGTTGTGCTATTTGGGATAGCATGTCCGTCACTGAGGCCTGTGGAATAGCGGTCTTACATTGCTTTGCCGCTGGAAGCTCCGTGTACGTTGACTCCTGCATACTTCTTATATGCGAACGTCCGGAGTCTACAGGCCTCGTGTCCCTGGCTACCGGATGGCGTGACCTGGTTGCCGTGTAATCCCTGATCAGCAAAGCTGGCTGGATATCCGTGGTCACATAGCCAAGGTGCGGTCGTGTGCGCTGCCGTGAGGATGAGGAAGCCATATCGACAGTCTCTCCAAACTGTCTATATAACGGAGCATCCCGAGCGGCGGACGTATGCTCCGGATGCGAAACGTTTTGTACCACAACATCTGGTCCCAGATGTTGTTGTACGAGAGAGGGACCTCTCTCGCTCGCAGCCCAGATGGACCTGGACGAGCTAGGAACTGGACTAATAGGCTTCCTCCGTTCTCTCCTCTGATCCGTCGTCACTGGGTGTGCACTTTGTCTTATTATAGTGCTCGCATCACCCAAATCTCCTTCCTGGACCGCAACGGACGAACCCGGCTGCTGAGCCATTCGATGAATGGTCGCTACACCGGGCGAGCTAGCGGACACCAATGCCGTCGATCCTACTAGGGACCTCTTAGGCAATTGACGTAATATCATGAGCATTTATCCGCTAGCTCTTCATTTGACTGTGACGACGGAAGCACACTTTTGAAGACATCACAGAAAATCACCGCATTCTTATTCCTGAATGAGGCCTGTGGAGCCGTGACTTACATAATATCCACTGTCAGCTCCAGGGATGTTCATTCCTGCATTTATATAATATGCGAACGTCCCCTGAAACTCTGTGGTCACAAGCCAAGGTGCGGTGGTGTGTGTTGACATGAGGATGAGGAAGCCCATAACACAGCCAGTTCGGACTGTATATGTGATGGAACGTCCCGAACAGGAGGATTGGACGTATGTTCCGACTAACAAACAAACATACAACAACATTGCGGCTCAAATGTAGTTGTAAGAGAGAGGGGGCCTCTCTCGCTCGCGGTCCGATAGACCTGGACGAGCTAGCTACTAGACTGACAGGCTTCCTCTGTACTATCCTCGGATCCATCGTTGCTGGGTGTGCACGTTCCAAGTTTATAGTGCTCGCATCACCCACACTGCTTCCCAGAACCGTAATGGACAAACCCGGCTGCCGAGCCATTCGATGAATGGTCGCTGCACCGGGCGGACTAGCGGACGATCAATGCCTTCGATCCTACTAGGGACCTCTTCGGCAATTGTCGTATTACCCTGAGCACTTAGCCGCTAGCCCTAACACTGCAACGACGGAGACACACTTGTTGAAGACATCACGAAAACATCACTCTGAATTCTGAAAAATAAAATGATAATATATAGTGACCCTACGGAGAGAGGCCGTTATGGACCCCTCCCTACAAACACAATATCGTGACACACGTCTCCAACGTTGTCATTTCAATCAACACACACAGAGCAGGAATTAGTGCGAATACATTGAAGCTGAGAATTAGAGGAAGATATCCTCGCATTATAAATAAATTTTTTTTTTTTTTTTTTTCATCAATAAAAAAATACACAGTCATATTAGTCGCACTATCCCTTGAAATAAAGATACATAACATAACATAATCCATTATAATCTTCTTTGAAAGAAAATTCAAAAAAAAAATTTTTTTTTTTTTTTTTTGGGAAAAAAATTTTCAGAAGAGCCCAAGTTCCCAATGGGAACACCGAGCCCAAATGGATCCCAAAAAAGCCTAAGTGTGGACAAAACTTTTAAAACATTTCAAAAAATTAATGCAATACTTACATACAATATTAATGTATCTTGCTATGTCTAAACTAATGTAAAGACAAGAAATCACTATCAGCAGTAACCGTTGTCATGTAAACAAGAAGTTGTACAAAAACCGGAAACATGACTCCAGGCACTGATAAACATGGCCCGAAATCAGTTACCAATTTAAACACTATCTGATGCAAAACAGAGATTTCCATAGAAGAAACTGCAGAACATCAGATGGTAGATGCAGATCACAACGCCTGAACACCTAAGGGTGAGGACGTCAACATGGGGAAAAGAACAGAAATTCATTCTGTTACGAAGCCAAAACTCCCAAGAAATTTTAGTAATAATTATTACAGAAAATATGCCAAAAGCATGGGAGAATAGCAAGGGGGAAATAAAGGAAAGGGAGAGAGGCAACACTGATCAAGCAGTGGAACTTTCATAGCAAGAATGATAACAACAGGCTCATGCCTCGAAATTAGGGAACATAACATAATTTCGTAAAAAAATTTAAGTTACAGCCCTGATTATTTCCTGCCACTGAATTTTCCTCTCATCCTTCTATTTCCTCTTTAGATCCACCATTTCTCTCATATTTATGTGTCTGGCATCATTTAAACTGAGATTTACAAGCACAAATATCAGTCAGATGTGAACTGATGATGGGCCAAACAAAAAATGACTTTTGGCGCCAATTTCGAGACCTCCTTGGCACTGCGCATGCGCAGTGGAGGAAAGGTATGGAGGACCATATAGGACATGTAATTTTTGGCTTTAGATGCAAATTTTGGGGATTGGGGGTAAAATTTGTGTTTGGCCCTAGAATTTAAGAGTTGGCACCAGCTAAGTCTGGGTCATTGGTACAGTATAAAAATATCAAAACTGAGTGACACTTTTCTAAAAAATCTTTACATTCATGTTTGTGACTAAATGTAATTGAAAAGTAATTGAAAAGTGGTAATTTCCAATGCAATTAATTACTTTTCAATTACATGTAATTGACAAAGGTCTCAATTACACATTACACCCAATGTTTACATGTACTCTGCAGTCAACATTGGAGAGCAACATCAAGGGAGATAACTGAATTAAATGAAAGTGTCAATGACACTGTAGCTCAACTTGACAAACTTGAACTTGGTAAGTTATAAATGAAATGGCAAAATTGAAGATCATTGGTACCAATGTCATTTTTTTTGCCAGTGGCAACATTTTTTGACAGAAACCGAAGAAAATTGATAGCTCCCATCTAGAGGCCTCCCCAAACAAGCATGCCAGGTTTCAAAGCAATCCGATCATAAATGTGCCCTGTAGGGTGTAGAAAAGGGAAATATTGTGGTCTGACTAGACTAAATTCTAAGAAGGTTGGCCGCGGCAACATTTTTTGACGGAAATTGAAGAAAATCAATAGCTCCCATCTAGAGGTCACCCTAAATAAGCATACCAGGTTTCAAAGCAATCAAATCATAAATGTGCCCTGTGGGGTGTGCCAAAGGGAAATATTGTGGTTTGACTAAACTAAGTTCTAAGAACGTTGGCCGCGGCAACATTTTTTGACGGAAATTGAAGAAAATCGATAGCTCCCATCTAGAGGTCACCCCAAACAAGCATGCCAGGTTTCAAAGCAATCCGATCATAAATGTACCCTGTAGGGTGTGCCAAAGAGAAATATTGAGTCTTCTGACTAAACTAAGTTCTAAGAACGTTGGCCGCGGCAACATTTTTTGACGGAAATTGAAGAAAATCAATAGCTCCCATCTAGAGGTCACCCTAAATAAGCATACCAGGTTTCAAAGCAATCAAATCATAAATGTGCCCTGTAGGGTGTGCCAAAGGGAAATATTGTGGTTTGACTAAACTAAGTTCTAAGAACGTTGGCCGCGGCAACATTTTTTGACGGAAATTGAAGAAAATCGATAGCTCCCATCTAGAGGTCACCCCAAACAAGCATGCCAGGTTTCAAAGCAATCCGATCATAAATGTACCCTGTAGGGTGTGCCAAAGGGAAATATTGTGGTCTGACTAAACTAAGTTCTAAGAATGTTGGCTGCGGCAACATTTTTTGATGAAAATTGAAGAAAATCGATAGCTCCCATCTAGAGGTCACCCCAAACAAGCATGCCAGGTTTCAAAGCAATCCGATCATAAATGTGCCCTGTAGGGTGTGCCAAAGGGAAATATTGAGTCTTCTGACTAAACTAAGTTCTAAGAACGTTGGCCGCGGCAACATTTTTGGACGGAAATTGAAGAAAATCGATAGCTCCCATCTAGAGGTCACCCTAAATAAGCATACCAGGTTTCAAAGCAATCTGATCATAAATGTGCCCTGTAGGATGTGCCAAAGGGAAATATTGAGGTCTGACTAAACTAAGTTCTACGAACGTTGGCCATGGCAACATTTTTTGCCGGAAATTGAAGAAAATCGATAGCTCCCATCTAGAAGTCACCTTAAATAAGCATACCAGGTTTCAAAGCAATCAAATCATAAATGTGCCCTGTAGGGTGTGCCAAAGGGAAATATTGTGGTTTGACTAAACTAAGTTCTAAGAACGTTGGCTGCGGCAACATTTTTTGACTGAAATTGAAGAAAATCGATAGCTCCCATCTAGAGGTCACCCCAAACAAGCATGCCAGGTTTCAAAGCAATCCGATCATAAATGTACCCTGTAGGGTGTGCCAAAGGGAAATATTGAGTCTTCTGACTAAACTAAGTTCTAAGAACGTTGGCCGCGGCAACATTTTTTGACAGAAATTGAAGAAAGTCGATAGCTCCCATCTAGAGGTCTACCCAAACAAGCATACCAGGTTTCAAAGCAATCTGATCATAAATGTGCCCTGTAGGGTGTGCCAAAGGGAAATATTGAGGTCTGACTAAACTAAGTTCTACGAACGTTGGCCGTGGCAACATTTTTTGCCGGAAATTGAAGAAAATCGATAGCTAGCTCCCATCTAGAGGTCACCCTAAATAAGCATACCAGGTTTCAAAGCAATCAAATCATAAATGTGCCCTGTAGGGTGTGCCAAAGGGAAATATTGTGGTTTGACTAAACTAAGTTCTAAGAACATTGGCCGCGGCAACATTTTTTGACGGAAATTGAAGAAAATCGATAGCTCCCATCTAGAGGTCACCCCAAACAAGCATACCAAGTTTCAAAGTAATCTGATCATAAATGCGACCTGTGAGGTGTGCCAAAGGAAATTGTGGACGTACATACTAATGTACGTACGTACGTACGTACGTACGTATGCCGACGGACGAGAAGTGATGGCAATAGCTCAGCTTGACTTTGTCAAGTTGAGCTAAAAATGAACTTAACAAACTGAAAATGTGGTTGTGATAGTCATGCGATATACATGTTGCGTAACAATCATCTGTCATTGAAAACAAAGAGTGTTTTTGATTTTTTTTCTCCACTTTTATTCTCTTATTGTGTTGTGATGCCTGCATCATGAAATACTTCAGACTACCAGCTGAAAACATTAAATATATTCGCTAGCATTACGTACTCAATACAATGTTGTACAGCATCATGATTGAAAGTTAGTGACTTTCATCAGCTGGGAAATAGTGGCGATCTTGTACCAATAACAGACAGTAAATCCTGTAACACTTCAGATCTTAAATACAGATTCTTAAATATTCTGCTATGCACTATATACATTTTCAATGGGCAAACTTTATAGAAATGGCCAGATATCAAAGAGATTTTTAATAGTCAGTTTTAAATATAGAATAAACAGAAGCTGCTGGTTTTTAACTGCTGGTTGCCGATGCCACATAAACGGCCACTCCTGACTGGTGATACCGATTATCAAAAGTGACCCCTGCATTGGAACGAGCCCAATGACCTCATTCCAATCAGGGTTTCACATGATATGGTTTTGCTGAAATTTACTGAAATTTTTTATTTTTTTTAAAAATGCTTAAGTGGTAAATTACATGGGCAGGTGTGACCCGGTTCATCAGATAATTTATTTATTCGGCAGGGGCAGAATTTCAAAAAAATTTGTCAGAATTATGATGCCCATTCTATTCTACAGTTTAGAAATAAGTTTGCGAGAATCATTATGAGAATCAGATTGTCGCTAAATTCTACCAATTTATTTATTGGGGTTAAACTTTTTCAGGGTTTCAATAGCCACCTCATGTGAGACAGTTTTTACAGGTGGAGGAAGGTAGAGTACCCGGATAGAACCTCTAAACAGTGGCGAGCAACTGTCAGACTCCCCAACATACTAATTCTGCACAAGCAGGGTTAGCATTGGATGAAGACAAATGCACAACCAACGTGCAGGACATCTTAGTACACAGCATCACTGTGTCCTATGTGGGAAATCAGAATTAAATGCCTTACCAAAGGACATAACAGTTACCCCTGGTAGGTATCGAACTGTGTACCTTTCGGTTTGAAGTCTAATGCATAACCACTGAGCCACCATGCTCCCACATGTACCATACTGACCTGGGAATAAGCCCAGAGGGTGTGTGTAGTAAAGAAGGGCAAAAGTATATGGTGGGGAGGGTGGGTAGTTTCGAGAGGTCAAGCCTGCAGGAGAATATGGACTGCAATCAGGATTAAATGCCCTATCCAAAGGCACAATACAGTTACCCCTAGCAGGGATGGAACTGTGTACCTTTCGGTTTGAAGTCCAATGCCATAATCCCTGATCCACTGCACCTACTGATTTGTCAGGTAAAGGGTTAAAAGTAAAACTAAACATTGTTACATCTTGCTTTCTTAGTCCTTTATAATTTCTCTTCTTTAGATTTTAGACACATAAATGTATATTCTATTGCAACAAACAATTTACCTGCGATTCTCTTTGCACTTCATCTTTTCCTGAAACAAAGATATACAAATTCAGAATTCAATAGTCAAGCGAGAAATGCCCATTGATACTGTACAATACAATAACAGCTGAACAGAATGTCTTTAGAAGCTTGCAATTATGTGATGTAAGTTGGGTATCAAAAACAATCCAAACATTTTTTGCAAATCTTGTTCTAAAGAGTGGTCATAAGCTATGTTTTGGACACAAAAGTTGAAAAAATAATAAAATTTGAATGGATATGGCTGGATATGTCTGTTACATTCTGTAATGAGTTGAATGAATGAAAGATTAGAGATTTTCTGCCTTTTAGCATTTGAAATGGATCTTAAAAGACAAAAATTATGAGATTAAAGTGTTACTTTATATGAATGTATAAGTTAACTAATTTTTTCAAACTCAAGTCTGGGACACAGATTCAGAATTTCCACTACACTAGAATCTGTTAGTTTTTCTGGATGTGCCATGATTTCCAGTCGAGTTTGCAAAGTTTGGGCTGCATGTATGGGAGATTTGACAAGATAACTGTGCCAGGGTAATTTTACTAACCCTCCTCCACCCCCTGCACACTGATGTCAAAAAATCAAAATTTCAAGAAAAAAATCTTTCCCATAGTGTGAATAAAAATTTAATAGATTTAATCAAGTCAATCTTGATAGACAGCGCCCGCTGAGCTCTGCCAAACAAGATGAATTGGTTAATTCCTAGTTGCAGGGGGGTGAAAATTTGCTGCTTGAAATTTTCATATTTTGACATCAGTGCGCAGAGTTTAAAAGACAACTTCCTGTTTGGCCAGTGGAGGTATTTTTATATTTATTTAGGTGTAATGACACTTTTTACAGTCAGGGTAAACCCATGTGGGCCAGTTTTATGGGTGGAGGATGCCGGAGTACCCAGAAAGAACCACCGAGTAGCAGTGGGCAACTGTCTGAGTCCACAATGTACAGTACTAACTCAGTATCTGCACAAGCCCCCACGACATTCAGGACTAAGTGCCTTACAGCAAAGCCCTTGCTCAAGGATACAATGCAGTTACCCTTGGTATGGTATTGTGCCTCTACTCCTAAAGAAACATTTTGCTACTCTACCCATGAAAAAATAACGTGGTCAGGAGTTCTGGTTCACTTAAAACTTTGGTTTTTTGGATGGCATCTATAAGGTTGATCCTGTGCAGCAATATATGTTTGTCCTCTGCCATCTATTTTCAGGCATACAAGTTGAGCTCCCACAAGGAACAGTTCGCAAACTCTAGGAACTTGCTGTGTCGACTCATCTATGCATCCCACTGATCATGTATGCAAAATCTCAAAAGAAATGGGTCATTAGTGTATGGGAAGTGCACAAAAGAATATGACAGGATGGATAGAACATGATGGATGGGATGGACATTCTGGTGGTGTTAATGTAGACTCAACTTCATGTAGGGGACGTAATTACATTTTGAGGATGGAAAATGATTGTTAACACCATATTAAAGTATTGTTCCATGAGAACATAACTTTTAAAAATGATAACATAAAATTCATGCCATGTAGTTCCAGAGAGAAGATGAAAATGTGATTTCCCATAGGGTTTCTATTGTAACTATAAGCTGCAATTACGGCCATGTTTGCAACATGATCAACATTAAATGAGGAACGTCGGTAGAGGGTGTCCCAGTCACCCACCATGCAAAGTTTCAAAACATTTGGCCCTGTGGTTTCAGAAGAGAAGATTATTCAAAATCCACCAATCAGAATCAAAAAATGCTTCTGGCAGCCATGTTTTTCGATGCACGGTAACAAAATCGTGGTTATCCTCCAGGGATATCATGTAACAGTTTGTTTCTGTTCCCGATTATAAACGAAGATAAACATTCTTCCGTTCGGCAAATAACGAGCATTGGCACATGTGCTTCAATTTGAATGTACAAGAGAAAACTAAAAGAATAGACAGGAGCACAGAAATCACCTGCATAGCATGTAGCTATTTTATCTCACAATAATTCCCTCCAAACATCTCGCCCTATTTATCACTTAACACTATCCCCCGCCCCTTACAAAAACACCACTTTACAATGTGTCCCCCCCCCCATCCCCAGCCCCCCAAAATGCCAAATGCCTACCTATTAGTTATATTCGTGGACGAGGTCACTTGAACCACTTGCTGACTAAAAAACAGCCAGCGCAATACAGAAAAATCGCAATTCAAATTCAAAATGACATGAACATAGTTATGCATCAATTGTCCCTCCCACCAACTCCCAATACCCTATTTCACTTCTACGCCCTCTATTGCGCCATTCACCAAAAACTCTGGCAATTAAATGCCCTGAAGTTTCCAATCTGAAAGAAAAAAATACTTTCTATTTCATCGCCTCAGTGTTGTCTTGAATGACTTGATGCCGTAATACGCTAAGCTACGTTGGATGTCATTTATCACTTAATAAAGGCTTCAGTGCCCCGGTATATGACACCCCACCCCTCTCCCCTCCAGGCACATCCCACCTTCTCATTCTGAACTCTGAAGGACTAAGGACAGTTACAAACATAACACATGCATGTGCAAACCCCAGGTTTTTACATGTACCCTTATCATATGGATGTCAGTTTGGGGTAAATTGATATTCTGTTTGCTTTCCTTCATTGAACGAAGATGTTTATGTGATAAAAAGAACAGAATGAATTTTAGTTATTTATTCACCATAATATTTAAAAAATGTGCCAATTTCTAAGGGTAGAGATTGCCAAAAATAAAAATAATGCACATGTCGATTGTACGTGACAAGATCGTTGTTCAACACATGCGCCTGGGAACCAAGACAATTCATCCTTATTCAGTTTTACCCATATTCTGCATGGCTTTCACATGAATTTTTCCGTTTGAAATAATGAAACAAACTGAATTTCTTCATCTAGGGAATTTGTCCCCTCCTCCCACTCTCCCTGAAAATTTTGCCATTGCATATTGTGAGCACCCTTTTGCTAGATTCCACCCCAAACATGCAGAGAATGAAATGTATAAGTTAGATTATCTCCCCTTGGAAATGTCAGAACGGAATTATATTGCTTTATGCACATCTTCATATGGAGTTCTTCCATTGTGTAAAGTTTCATGAAAATTCTTCAAACGGTTTAGGAGGAGTTGTGCTTACAAGGATGGACAGACGGTATAAGTTAGATTATCTCCCCTCAGAAATGTCAGAACGGAATTATATTGCTTCATGCACATCTTCATATGGAGTTCTTCCATTGTGTAAAGTTTCATGAAAATTCTTCAAACAGTTTAGGAGGAGTTGCGCTTACAAGGATGGACAGACGGACTGATGGACAGACAGACAGACGGACGGACAGGGTGATTCCTATATACCCCCCAAACTTTGTTTGCAGGGGGTATAATAAGGGTGTTTGGGTTAAGGAGTCAGTACTGTCGTTTCACCCTATTTTCTGTAGCACATGTTTACAGAGTTTCTCATTTGGATCGTAGATTTATCAGTGAAAATAACCTTGTCAATGTTTTCTGAGTTTTATACAATGCTTTCATTGTACATTACAAAATGTTTCAATGTCTGATTTTAGATTTTAACGCCAACATTTTAAAAAATGTCCATCATTTAAATGCAGCAGATCTTCTTTTGCCATTCAAATAGTGTAAATAGTGGGTAGTTCAGATAAAAAGAAAAAATCCAATGGAAAAAGCACTCTTAGAATAGCAGTAACCGCCCCCCTTTCATGTTTTCACATGTGGTTAATTACAGTAGTCTGTTTTGTAATTGAACTGGTGGGAATTAGACACTCACCGAAAATGGATTAAGTGCCGGCATACAAATCAATCAGCTTCCTTTTATTGTGCAGGCCTTCTGAAGTTATTGTTTACAAAAAACAATGCTCTAGATCTCACAATGCACCCCGAAAAGTAATTAAGTCTTCAAGCAATTGGATTAAATATTTTGAGAATGGCATGAATTAATCCATTCCCGACTTGTGTATTGTTTCCCGACGCTCTGTTCCTTTAGTTCAGTGTCCTTACAGTGACATTTTATTCTCATCACATTCAATAGCAGCCATACCTTTTTCTGAATTCATGACGCATTTGAATATTGAAATTCCATTGCATCTTAATACGAACACTTATCATTTCGTGTCTAAGGATTTTTCGAGAGCGTGGTGAGAGAAGAGGATCCCATCGGGAAGAATAACATGCTGGAGCCTTTTACCTGATCAAAGTAGCGGCAAGATGGGGCGGGCGGGGGGGGGGGGGGGGGGGGGGGGGGGGGTGGGGGTGAGCACAAGAGGAAGCACCACTCACTTGGTGTGTGCATGGGGGGGGGGGGATGACAGACAGGGGAGGGGGCCTGAAACAAATGTGAAATTAAAAAAAAAACTCAATTTCCTTGACCGAGCCTGCCTGTGACCATAATTTATAAGTCATGAAAGGCATCAATAATTAGGCCCCATCACCGGGGTGGAGACACAACTGAAATGGGGGGGGGGGGGGGGGTATGTGGCTACACCCTGAAATGTCTTCACGAAATATTTTTTTAAATTTATTTAAAAAAAAAAAATGTTGCATCCCTCTCGACAATGGGCCTGTGGAGTAAGTTTCAGTATGCCCATCCCCACCCCGCAATCTCTTTGGTGCAGTAGATAAATGTCTACATCTGTAGATCAGCACTCTTTGCTTCCAAGGGTTCCCGACAAGGATGTGTATTTATTTAAATCATGGTGTGTGTATGTACTCCTCTAAGGTTTCTCTTGGAGTGGTGTATTTTAAATGGAACATGGATTCAACTGCATGCAGGTCCGAACTTAGGTGGGCAGAAGGTGCTTCATGTTTTGTACAGAGCACATGTTCAGACGAGAATTGGCATTTTCGTGTTTAGCACACAAATAAACAAATTAAGGCTAGAACCATTCTTCACTGTTTTTTGTTCGATGAACATTTTATTTTTAACGTGCATTATCCCAACAAAACATATTTCATCAGATTAAATGGTCATTCAAATATTTCTAATGTTTTACGTGTGTTGGAAAAACGTGTTATTTTCTTCCATTAAACTGTGACAGATTATTAGGCCTGAGAGACAAAGAATACTGGGGTGTGGGACAGAACGTTGACGGTGTGCATGCCTAACTGTCGGTACATGTGGAAGATGGAAGAGTGTGGCGGGAGGGGGGGGGGGTGGCATTCCGGGAAATTTTATCAGTTTTGAAAGTGGTCCACAACAGTGCCTGTTATCCTTTATTTAATATTCTGCTTCTTTGCTTCGTTTTATGCCCAAGCTTCCATTTCCTGGTGGGGGTTCATATCTGGTGTAAACAAATAGGCTTTTATGTATGGTAACAGCTTATTTTCCAAAGAGAAAGACTCAATCGAATCTTTGCAAGGGCTTTCGGAAATATGAAAAGACTTGCAGACGCCGTCATCAATTTTAGTTGGTGCATGTACATACAGGCCTACGATGTATGATTAGCCTAATTCTTAACATTTTTTGTGCTCTGGAGCCGTGAAATTCAATCGTACCCCAACACTTTTATTAGAGCTGCACAATTTTTACTTATATGTTGACTGTCGAAACCAAACTAACTTGGGAGTATTATTTATTCATAAATGTCGCATTGGAATTTTTTACTTTAAGAAATAAAGTCCAACAATGTGTTGTTGAATCTGTAGTTTGTTGTGATTCCGATGCAGCGGTATTGAGATTTTGAAGGATTTCTTTGCCTTTGGTAGGCCTACTTGAAAATTTGCGACCAACTTGACTTTTAACTTGTTTAAATATACAATGGATTATGCATTATATTCACATCAGATGATTTTTTCAAGATAATCTTGGCCACTTGTTGTTGCGGTGATTAGATGTACGCGTTATTTATTATTTGACAGTCTCCACTATTACTTGCCAAATTGGAAATTTTGCACTAAAAGGCAGACAATGGACAATATTTCGAATGGAATGACATTCTAAATTTTTGATTGCATGACTGGAGCATTGCAAACGCCAACAACATATTTTGGATTTTTGCTTTACATGTGCATATATTGTATCATAAATGATTGTTGGTATCGTTTATTTGCATTTATGATTGAAAGCGACAGTGCAGTTTCATCAAAGCCCACGTCTCATTTCTTCCCACAAGACAAACACTATCATTTATTTACATTTCTGACTCCGGTCGCATATGATCGGCAACTCGGTTATTGTTTTTATTAGTGGCACGGAACCGAAACTTGCATTTTTGTATAGTTTATAACCACGCACAAAACTGCGAGATAATTGCAGTTTACCTACAACTACTTCCAACTTGTAGTGTATCCCTGCCAGGTTTGGTTCATGTTGGCTCAGTAGTTCCAGAGAAGAAGATGAAAATGTGATTTCCCACAGGGTTTCTATAGTAACTTTAGGCTGAAATTATGGCCATGTTTACAACCCAATCAACATTAAATGAGGATCGTTGGTAGAGGGGGACCCAGTCATCATTTATGCGAAGTATCAAAACATTTGGCCTAGCAGTTTCAGAGGAGAAGATTTTTGAAAATCCTCCAACCAGAATCAAAGAATGCCTCTGGCGACCACGTTTTTCAACCCATGGGAACAAAATGAGGATTGTTTGTAGAGGACCTCCCATACACCATTCCTGCCAAGTTTGGTTCATGTCGGCTCAGTAAATCCAGAGAAGAAGATGAAAATGTGATTTCCCATAGGCTTTCAAAAGTAACTAAAAGCCACAATTGAAGCCATGTTTGCAACCCGATCAACATTAAAAGAGGATCATTGGTAGGTGTCCTAGTCATCAACCATACAAAGTTTCAAAACATTTGGCCCTGTGGTTTCAGAGAAGATTTTTCAAAATCCACCAACAGAATCAAAGAATGCCTCTGGCAGCCATGTTTTCAAACCCATGGGAACAAAATGAGGATCGTTTGTAGAGGACCTCCCATAGACTATCCCTGCCAGGTTTGGTTCATGTTGGCTCAGTAGTTCCAGAGAAGAAGATGAAAATGTGATTTCTCATGGGGTTTCTCTAGTAACTATATGCCACTATTGCAGCCATGTTTGCAACCCGATCAATATTAAATGAGGATTATTGGTAGAGGGGGTCCCAGTCATGAATTATGTGAAGTTTCAATACATTTGGAGTGACAGTTTCAGAGAAGATTTTTGAAAATCCACCAATCAGCCTCAAAGAATGCCTCTGGAAGCCATGTTTTTCATCCGATGGGAACAAAATGAGGATCGTTTGTGGAAGACCTCCCATAGACCATTCCTGTCAAGTTTGGTTCACACCAGCTCAGCAGTTACAGAGAAAATGAAAATGTGAAAAGGTTATGGACGATGACAGACACCAAGTGATGAAAAAAAGCTCACATAGCCTTTTAGGCCAGGTGAGCTAATAAAAAGTAAACACTGCAATGACTGCAAATTAGGGGGGGGGGGGGGGGATTTAATCTTTACATTCGCTTTGAATTTGAGGAAAAATTAATCAAAATGTGTACTTTTTCTCAATGTAAGTGAAACAAATGCCAAAATAGGCTTAGCTGTGGCCTGCATTGAACATCATGTGACTAGGTCCAATGTAATGATAGATACATAGGGCTAACAAGAGATATTGGTAACAGCAATTTATGCTGGACTGATGAAACATAAATGAATTAAAAACAAAGTAAAGACCATAACTCTGTTGAAAAATGTGGGAAACTTTTTTATAACATGTGCAGGAGTAGCTTGTCATAAGTATCCCTCATAACAAATTTCATTGAAATCCATCCACTTACTTGAAAGATATCGCTGCAGATGGATGGACACACGGACAGACAGAAGGAAGGATGGATGGAAGGAAGGATGCATGTAATCCAGTATACCCCTCATTGTCTTCAAGAGTAGGGGTATAATAAGTATATGGAAAAGACCACCCCCTCCCACACCTCTGAAAATCCTGCTGAAAAGTGAAGCAAATTCATGGCACAACTCAAGTACTTGCAGTTTCAATCATGCACCTACCTGTGAGTTATAGTTAAAATGGGGGTAACCTGCATAAGATCTGTGTTGGTGGTTTTATGTTCATTTTCAGTAGTGTAGAGAGCTTTTCCCTAATGAGAGGGGCATTTGGAGGGGGGGGGGGGACTATTATGATCCCCGAAGAGTCTGGAGGTGGGATGGGGAAATCTCACCTGAGGGGCAAGATATTTGAACCAGACGCGAGGCTTGCTGAGGGTCTAGTTCAAATATCTTCCCCCGAGGGAGGGTGAGATTTTCCCATTCCCACCTTCAGACTCATCGAGGATGATTTTTCTCCCCACACAAGGATTACGTCATTATAGATAATTGGCAGTCACATGCTGACATTCCCAACTTATCAAGTCGTAGTCCTTTCGAAAAACGAACAATTTCATCGAAAAGATAGTACAAAAGTTAGGTATGTTCCATAGGTATAAACTAAAAAACTGATTTGTAACACTGTTCGTAAAGGGGTTAATGAATTTGCATGTGTCAAACTCTAATGTAAAGGGCATTGTGAGATTATTGATCGATCGATAAATTCACGCAGTGATATTATTAAATCTGCAGAGAAACATGGGGTTGAAACAAATCAAGTTTAATATTTGAATAATAATGAAATATTGAGTCAAAATCATCAAGGAACAGATAAATACGGAATAAAGCCATTTTGTTTATTTACAATTGGGCAGACGATGATGAAATTGTTCCGGTGACCTAATAAAATATGCAAAAAAAGATATGTTTCACGTATAGTCTCACCCGGGACATGCGAATGTTTCACGTATAGTGGGGGAAGAAAAAATTTTCCTACACACCAAAGTAAAATTCCAACAGATTTAAGATTTGACAACCAAAACTTTTAGGTGTAGACTTCATACGACCCATGTTATGTTGGGGGTCTCATGGTCATTTTCAGTAGTGTAGATTGCTTTTAGTTGCTGTTGGGGGCAACACTTTCTGACAACCCAAACAAAAATATCTCGAAATGTAAGATTTTACAACCAAATTAAAGGCCAATTTCAACCATTTTGGCATTCAAAACTGGTTGATTATCGAAAATGCAGTCTACAAACAAATGTTTTGACTAACCAATAAATAATTTCCCTTCTTTAATGCAAATTTTGCCAAAAAAAAAGCCTCAAACTCTTTCTGACGCGCCAAACATTTCTAACATGCTTGGCATTGACGTGTCCCTCCCTGTTATATAACTGCACTACTGTTCATTTTCATTTTCGTAGACTAAGATAATTCATTTTAACCCTTTACCCAACGTTAAAGGCCAAAACCAACCAGCCCTATCCACTAAAAATTGCCAATTAATTTTCTGTTTCTGATACAAATAAAAGTGTCAGTGACACTGTAGCTCAACTTGTTAAGACATGTACATGTATAGTATGTGACACAGCAATGACAAACATCTGGGTAATGACCTGATAACAAAGGTACATATAAAGTATTGTAATGGTCTGTACATAAATACTGACCGTAGCCTGTAACAAATGTATAGGTAAAGTATTGTAAAGGTAGGTGCCAGTCAGATGCTAAACTAGAAAAGAAATCTTTGAGTCCCAGAGCAGATCTGACTGAACCCCAAAATATTTGTTCTCATAGACCAGTGATAACAAAGGCACCTCAAAACACACTCGTTCCTGTCCCAAGGTGATAACAAAGGTACCCAAGAAGTTTCGTGAAGATCAGTTCATAAATACGAGCCGTATTGAAGTTGTGACAAAAAACTGATTGGACCTAATTTCAAAAAAAGGTAGGTGCCAGTCAGATGCTAAACTAGAAAAGAAATCTTTTGAGTCCCAGAGCAGATCTGACTGAACCCCAAAATATTTGTATATATAACAAAGGCACCTCAAAACACACTCGTTCCTGTCCCAAGGTGATAACAAAGGTACCCAAGAAGTTTCGTGAAGATCAGTTCATAAATACGAGCCATATAGAAGTTGTGACAAAAAACTGATTGGACCTAATTTCGGTACAAAATGGCCACTGGCAGCAATCTTGAATTTTGGACCGCACCCAGAAACACTCGTTCTCATCCCAAGGTGATAACAAAGGTACCCAATAAGTTTCGTTAAGATCGGTTCATAAATACAGCCTCTAACCCGAGTCATATTGACATGTGCACTTACTGTGTACAAGTAACACTGAATAAATCAAAGTTCATCTAATTTGCATGATTTCTGCACGAGAAAAAAACCCGTATTATATGTGATGTATTCCATGTTACTAAACATTCCAACAAAAATTTATCAGAACTTTCATACAGAAGTTCTGTACAAAAAACTCATTGCACTAATTTTGGTACAAAATGGCTGCTGGTGGCCATCTTGAATTTTGAACCACATCCAAAATCACTCGTTCTCATCCCACGGTGATAAAAAAGGTACCCAAGAAATTTCATAAAGATTGGTTCATAAATACAGCCTCTATCCTGTATAGAAGTTTTGTGTACAAAAAACTGATTAGACCGAATTTCGGTACAAAATGGCCACTGGCAGCCATCTTGAATTTTGGACCACACCCAAAAACACTCGGTCTCATCCTACGGCGATACCAAAGGTACGCAAGAAGTTTCATAAAGGTCAGTTCATAAATACGGCCTCTAGCCCGAGTCGTATTGGCATTTGCACTTACATTGCTGAAAGTAACACTAAATACATCAAAGTTAGTCTAATTTGCATAATTTACGCACGGTCTAATTTACGCACGGTCTCATCCCACGGCGATACCAAAGGTATGCAAGAAGTTTCATAAAGGTCAGTTCATAAATACGGCCTCTACCCCCCCCCCCCCCCCCCCCCAGCCCCAACCCCCCAGTATTATATGTGATGTATCCCATGGTACTAAACATTCATACAAAATATTATTCAAATCAGAGCTTTCATATGGAAGTTCTGCGCAACAATCTGATTGCACCTAATTTTGTACAAAATGTCTGCCATCGCCATCTTCAATTTCGGACCGGACCCAAAAACACTCGTTCTCGTCCCACGGTGATACCAAAGGTACGCAAGAAGTTTCTTAAAGGTCGGTTCATAAAGATGGCCTCTAGCTCAAGCCGTATGGGCATTTGCACTTACAGTGCTGAAAGTAACACTAAATACATCAAAGTTAGTATAATTTGCATAATTTACGCACGAGAAAAAAAGCCGTATTATATGTGATATATTCCATGGTACCAAAGATTCATACAAAAAATAATTCAAATCGGAGCTTTCACATGGAAGTTCTGCTCAAAAATATGATTGCACCTAATTTTGTACAAAATGGCTACCAACGCCCAACTTGAATTTCGGATCGGACCCCAAAACACTCGTTCTCGTCCCACGGTCATAACACAGATACCCAAGAAGTTTCGTAAAGATCGGTTCATAAATACGGCCTCTAGCCCGAGCTGTATTGAATTGTTGACAGACAGACGGCCAGGCAGACAGATGGACAGACAGACGACTGGCCATGGCATAAGCTCAAATTTGACATAGGTCACAAAGTTGAGCTAAAAATGAAAAAAATTATAAATTTCAAGTATTTTGTATATTTTTTATACTCACCAATGGCCCAGACTAGCTGGTGCTGGACTCTAAATTTCTCAGGTAAAATTTGGTAAATGAAAAGGGCTGTGTCCAGTATGCAGTCTTCATGAGATCAGTAATGGCTATACTGTTAGCATAAGCCCAAGAAGTGGACAGTGCTTTAACTTCGCACGCTGATATCTTATTAACCGAACGTTGATCCGAAGATATTTCCGCACAATGGCTAACCATGACCGTGACAGTTTTACGGGTGGAGGAAGCCGGAGTACCCGGAGAGAACCACCGAGCAATGGCGAGCAACTGTCAGCTCCCCAACATACCAACTCCACACAAGCAGGGTTAGCATTGGTTGAAGACAGGTGCACCATCGACGTGCAGTATGCCTTAGTACACAGCGTCACCGTGCCCCCACGTGGGCAATGGGGGTGAAGTGTCTTGCCCGAGGACACAACGCGGTTGCCGCAATCTAGCTACTGAATGAACAGAAATATCCTTTCTGTTAGGAATCAATGAAAGAAAGAAACGTTTTCTTCCTTTTCTAATAAAATCTGATCGACGTTTATAAATGTGCATAGCCCTCACTGGACACTGCAAAGGTCTACGGTTATTCGAGGACGGCAGAGCCTTAATGATAATAGGCTCCAGCCACTTGTCTGGAATCTGATTTTTAGCCAAAAAACCCTCTTCTGTAGTGAGGGTAATGGTATTACCCACACTACGGTAGTTAGATTCATCATCAGATAAAGCATGAGGTTCACTGAATCTTCTAGCAGATGCAAAGGCTAAGAGAAACGCCATTTTATAGGTCAAGAATTTCAACTCTACAACGTCCAACGGCTCAAACGGAGCTTCTTTGAGCTTCAACAGAACCCAAGCCAAGTTTCACTTAGGAATTAATCTGAGGGTTTTACGTCTATTAATAGAGAAATTTCTAACCAGCTTGGACAATGAAGTATTTGATCCAAAAGCCAAGTTATCATGATGAGCGTAAGTGTCTGATAACACAGACCTATAGCCCTTAATAGTGACGGCTGCAGTTTGAGAACATCAAACAAGTAGACCAGGAAATTGGCAATATTTGGTATGGACATATCGTATATGTTTATCGACTGATCATGCCATGAATGGAAGAAAACCCTCCACTTTGATGCACAGTTCAACGTAGAGGAGGACCTCCTGCAGTTAGAAATTGCGTCCACTGCACGTCCTGTAAACTGTTTTCTGTGCAAGAAGGACCACACAACGGAAATACATGAAGGTTGAGATCTTCCGGGTTGTGATGCAGTGCGCGTGACTTCCCCTGATAAAGAAGGTCCTCTTGTGGAGGAAGCTTCCGGGGAACATCCCATACAGACACCTGAGAAGACTGACCCAAGGTTTCTGTGACGACAGAGGTGCTACTAGCAGAACATTGCATTGAGACTGTTTGATCTTTAACAGAATCTGCTGAATCAATCCCACTGGTAGCAAATCGGTCTGAATATTCGCTTGTTGAGAGTCCATTCTGATGGTAACAGGCAACCTTTCTGAGAGAGTGAGTCTGCTAGTACATTCAGACGACTCAGTATATGATGGACAGAAAGATGAACATGATGATTCATGACATATAGGAGAATCCTTTCTGTTAATTCGCATAATGGAATCGAATGAGTACCACTTTGGTGCCTGATGTAAGCTACTAATGCCGAATTGTCTGACAAGATTTGAACATGGACAATCGCTATTATGCGAATCCAATGTTGTAGAGCTAGCCATATTGACATCATCTCTTTGATGTTTATGTGTTTGTCTAGTTACCGAGAGTTCCAAAGACCCTGACACTTCAAGTCTGCGGGACTTAGGATCGCGCCCCAGCCCATCTGACTCGCGTCCGTCATAATCGTGAAAGTCGGATCCGGCAGTTGCTGTGAATATCTGCGCAAATCTGAACCTTTTGTTTTACTAGGTCCGTTAAAACAATACTGGTTTTGAGCGAATGCGTCTTCACACTCTAGTTCTGAGGTGGCCCATCGGAATAAGATCCGCAGCCGCTCCGCACAGCCCCATCAGTCGAATGAATTCCCTTGCTGTTGATGCATCTGAGTGTAGACAAAAGCGGGCATAACAAGTAACTAATTTCGCTCTGGGTAACGGCAGATGAACAAGATTGTTGTGAGTATCAAAGCTCATTCCCAAGTGAGTGAACGACTTGGACAGTGCTAGATCCAACTTTTTCTCATTTACGATGAAACCGAGACATCGGAGTAATAGAAGCAGACTCTGAACATCATTCTGAAGAATAATTCTGTTGGTGTATCTCTGCAGAATGTCGTCCAAGTAAGCAGATGTTACTGCAGACGAATAAGCTCGGTATGACATTACCGAGTTCATTATTCGAGAGAATGCCCATGGATCCAGGTTCAGACGAAAGCACATTGCTCTGAAATGATAAACCTTCCCTTGTATGGCAAACTGCAGGTACTTTCTGAAAGAGAGATTTCCAGGACATGAAAGTATGCATCCTTTAGATCTTTGCTTTCTGCATAGTTGTTCACCGGAATGCTTGCTCTTACCGACTGAATGGTCTCCATATAGAATTTTTGTTTATCCAGCTTAAGTCTATTACCGGTCGGAATGAGCCATCCAGTTTTGGTGCGAGGAACAGGTGACTGTAAAAAAGACAACCTCTATTGCTTCCTTTAATAAGAGAGCCTGTACCTCCGCTAAGAGAGACTCTCTTTTGAAAGGATCCGACGGAAGAATTGTCCAACACAGACATCTTGTTAGTGGGGGTTTCGCTCGGAATGATAGCCATAAGCCATCCGAGACTACACTTCTCACCCACTGATCTTCCATGAATGCTATCCAGTTTCTCGCAAAGTTTGATAACCTTTCGCCAACTGGTCAGCAATAGAAGTCTTGAAAATCACCTGTATGACCAGCGAGAAACAATGTCCTCCCCGTGAAGAACCTCGTCCCGTCAGCCTAGGGGCGTCTGACCAATAGTCCAGATCAGACCTATGCCCCTTTCCCGAGTCGCTATATTGATGACCTCCGCAGTAATTGTAAGAGGGCTTCTTGTACCCTCGTGAGGAGTCCCTTTTGACGTTTTAGGTTTGGAACAACCTCCTTTACTCCTGTAGGTGAAGCATTTGACACTTTCTTAGTAGCCTGTTCATAGACTAACGAAAGATTGTTGTAAAAAATAGTATGTCCAGAGACTGGAGCGACCCGGAGAAAGCTTTTCACCTTGTCATCTATAAGTGATGACGACGCAAGGGCAGCATCACGTCTAATTAACTCCAAATTAGCCACTGTTAGGGCGGAGTTACACATGGTATACATAATTACCCGGGAAAGAACTCTAAGAGAGGTACAGACGTCCTCAAATTCTTTCCGAATGAGATGTTGCACCATAGCTCTAGTAAGGTGATCTGCATAGGACATAGCGTCCAAACTCACTCTATTTGATGAAATTGCAATTTTCATTACATCTGAGTGAAATGAGAATGATGCAGGTAAGGATACATCTAGATCCGCGGCCTGCTCATCCAAATGCAGAGGAGCTCTCTGAACATCTTCTCCAACTGTTTAAACGAACATGGTCTAAGAAACAGTATATTTATGGAAGATGTAAATTTATTATTTATTATTTATTTATTGATGTTTAAAGTCATATATTTATGCACAATGGCTAATCATGACCGTGACAGTTTTACGGGTGGAGGAAGCCGGAGTACCCGGAGAGAACCACCGAACAACGACGAGCAGCTGCTAGCTCCCCAACATCGTAACTCCGCTCTGCAGCACAGCCAAGGTTAGATTGGTTGAAGACATGCATACCATCCACGTGCAGTACGCCTTAGTACATGGCGTCATCGTGCCCCCACGCAGGAAATGGAGATGAAGTGTCTTGCCCAAGGACACAACGCGGTTGCTGCAGGTGGGATTCGAACCGAGGATCTCTTGGCTTGCAGCCTGCACCTCTACCTACTGAGCCACCACGCTCCCAGGAAGATGTAGATAAGAAACTGCCTTTTTTCCTCACACTCAAGAGGTTGAATATATGAAGGCCTGCCACACCTGCCTAGGCTGAACCGGAAAAGAAAGAACTTCTTCCTTTCTCCGTTTTAAGTCTGAATCTAGCGACGCCAACAGTTTCTCTCTTGTCGCAGCATTCTGATTCGGTGGAACAATTCAGGGTAGTATTGATGGATGAAATCCATCGCAACCATGTGCTGTTCCGAAAGAGAAGGGTAATCCTCTTCCCTATCCCTTTCAACATCCGAGAGAATCAGTTGCGAATCTCGGTCCATTATTTGTGCGTGAACAGACGACTGGACCGACCCAGCACCATCTGACAGCTCCGGTTCTGAGTCTGAGGGAGGCTGCTCCTGCACTTGCTGGGATGCTGCGATCAGCTGCGCAATCTGCGACAGCAAGTCTGTCATCAAGGCCTGAGGATCAGCGGTCTTCTGTTTCTTAGCCGCTTACTGCCTCTGGGATGGCGTGTCAGAGATGGATCTCCTCTCCAAATGTCCAGATGATCGAGTCCTCGTCACCTTAGCCACAGGATGGTTGGACTTCACAGGCAAAGAGTGGTCCCTTCTTCAAGCAGAAAGCTGGATATCCAAAGTCGGGAAGCTAGGATGTGGTCATGTGTGGTTTATAATCAAAGCGGAAGAAGCCATGACGGTAGCCGAGGCTGGCTGCAATCTAGACGGAGCATCCTGAACGCCACGTATGGACGTATGCTCTGGCCCACGCAAGTTCTCAATAACAACATCTGGCCCCAGATGTTTCAGACCTCGCCGAGCTTCCCAAAAATACTTGCTGGCTTCTTTCCAAGTTCCGTCGTTGCTTGGTGAGCATGTTTAGATTTTTCAAGGTGCTCGCTCTAGCCACTACACTTCCTTCGACTGCAACGGACATACCCAGCGTCACGCTTCCTTCGACTGCAACGGACATACCCAGCGTCACACTTCCCACGGACGGAGTAACCGCTTCACCGATCGAGCTAGCTGCTGGCAAAGGATTAAAACCACCACCCAGTGGCTTTATCCATTTCCTAATATTCAGCAGCACCTTAGCAGCTAGCTCTCTTTGTTCATCAGAGAGTGACAATGGTAGCACACTGTTGGTATGTGTCACATATCCATCACCATGTTCTTGTTCCTCTGAAAAAGAAACTGAGAAACTTGAATGTCTCTACAGCGAGAGAACTGGCATTGGCCTCTCATCGCTAACAATATACTGTGACAGCCGCGCCCAACGTTTGTCATCCCAATCAACACATGTAGGACAAGAATTTGTGGGAGTACATCGACTACAGGCAAGACAACAAGCATGTAAATCTGAGGAAAACTTCCTCGCCTTGCATTTTGGGCAATAAGCTTTCATAATTAATCAAACAAAGTCGATCGGAACGAAATCCCTCCATATTAAATATGTCCTGTAGACTGTGCTAAACGTTTTTGGGTTTCGGGCTTGGGCAGCCATCACAGTTGACAGATCATGTGCAAAAGAGAAGTTCTCATCTAGATATTATACAGAGGCATCCTGCCAAGTTACAATGAAATCCCTTCAAAAATATGACCTGTAGACTGTACTAAAGGTTTTCAGGTTTTGGGCTCGGGCAGCCATCACGGTTGACAGATCACAACCAACAAAAGGGGACATTCTCATCTAGGCATTATCTGGAGTCATCCTACCAAGTTACAATGAAATCCCTTCATAAATACAACCTGTAGACTGTGTGCTATAGGTTTCCAGGTTTTGGGCTCGGGCAGTCATCAAGGTTGACGGATCGCGACCAAATGGGGAACTTCTCATCTAGACATCATATGGAGTCATCCTACCAAGTTACAATGAAATCCCTCCATATTAAATATGACCTGTAGACTGTGCTAAAAGTTTTTGGGTTTCGGGCTTGGGCAGCCATCACGGCTGACAGATCATGACCAAAAGGGGACATTCTCATCTAGACATTAATGGAGTCATCCTACCAAGGTACAATGAAATCCCTCCATAAATATGACCTGTAGACTGTGCTAAAGGTTTTCGGGTTTGGGGCTTGGGCAGTCATCACAGTTGACAGATCATGCCCAAAAGAGACGTTCTCATCTAGATATTATACAGAGGCATCCTGCCAAGTTAGAATGAAATCCCTTCAAAAATACGACCTGTAGACTGTACTAAAGGTTTTTGGGTTTTGGGCTCAGGCAGCCATCACGGTTGACAGATCACAACCAAAAGGGGACATTCTCATCCAGACATTATCTGGAGTCATCCTACCAAGTTACAATGAAATCCCTTCATAAATACAACCTGTAGACTGTGCTATAGGTTTCCAGGTTTTGGGCTCGGGCAGTCATCAAGGTTGACAGATCACAACCAAATGGGGGAACTTCTCATCTGGACATCATATGGAGTCATCCTGCCAAGTTACAATGAAATCCCTCCATATTAAATATGACCTGTAGACTGTGCTAAAAGTTTTTGGGTTTTGGGCTTGGGCAGCCTTCACGGCAAACAGATCATGACCAAAAGGGGACATTCTCATCTAGACATTAATGGAGTCATCCTACCAAGGTACAATGAAATCCCTCCATAAATATGACCTGTAGACTGTACTAAAGGTTTTTGGGTTTGGGGCTCAGGCAGCCGTCAGGGCTGAATGATTGTGACCAAAAGGGGACATTCTCATCCATACATTATATGGAGTCATCCTACCAAGTTACAATGAAATCCCTCCATATTAAATATGACCTGTAGACTGTGGTAAAAGTTTTGGGATTTTGGGCTTGGGCTGCCATCACGGTTGACAGATCATGACCAAAAGGGGACTTTTTCATCTAGATATTATGCCAGAGGCATCCTACCTAGTTACAATGAAATCCCTTTATAAACATGACTTATAGACTATTCTAAAGGTTTTCGGGTTTTGGGCTTGGGCAGCCATCACGGTTGACCGATCGTGACCAAAAGGGGACGTTCTCATCTAGACATGACCTCAAACCTGCATATGAAATTTTGTGACAATCAGACAAGAATTACAGGGTGTAACCTGTGCTAAAGGAAAAACAGACTCACAGACTAACAGACTTCCGCGTGCGTGATGGCAATAGCTTATCTTGACTTTGTCAAGTTAAGCTAATAATAAGGATATTATATTTAAGGATGTTGCCAATGTAAACAACGTCAAGGAAAAAAATGGAAAAAAGACCTCAGGCACAGAATAAAAAGGCCGAAAGTCAGTAACAGATTTTAAAGCTACCAGATGTAAAGCAAAAACTTCAAATGAAGAAAAAACGATACATCTGATAGAAGATACATGACCCAAGCGACCCAACACCCCTAGGGAGAGGATGTAACCATGGGGATGAACAGAATAAACATTCTGTTAAACACGTTAAACTGCCAAGAAATTTAATAAACAATGTCAATAAAACGAAGCCAAAAAGCTTGGGAGTTGAACAGGAGAGCTTCAAGGAAGAAAAGAGAAGGAACACTTAACAAACAGTGGATAAATCATTAGCAAGAATGATGACATCAGGCACATGTCCCGAAATTGGGAAACATAAAATAATTTTGATAAAAATTATAAAATTAAAGCCCTGAACGTTCCTAACCACCGTTGTTCACTTCCATCATCCAATTATGTCCTTGGATCCACCAATTTTACCATTGATTTGTGTCTGGCGTCCTCAAAAATGGGATTTAAAAGCACAGATGTCCGTTTGTTGTTGCTGACTTTAGGGCCAAACAAAGAATGATGGTTTGTGCCAATTTCGGTTCCTTCCTGGATACTGCACATGCACAGATCTGAAAAGTATGGAGGACCAGATAGGACATAAATTTTTCAGTTTTGCATGCAAATTTGGGGGATTAGGGTGCAAAATTTGTGTTTGGCCCTGGATTAATTTTTGAGTTAGCATAAACTAGTCTGGGCCATTGGTTGTTGCATAAAAATATTACTATTAAATAAAGAATTTTTTGGCAAGTGTCGTCTGCTTTTCATGTTAGGTAAAGGGTTAATGTGTGAAAAATGAGTGACAAACAGCATGCCTAACAGAATTATTTGTTTTTTTTAGTACACCATGATAACTCATTCATCTGTTTACATTTTTAACATAGGCCTACTGTACGGAACTGTAAAGGACCATGCTGGAATTTTTATGATATGATCATTTTGAAATAATTTAAAAAAAGCCATGGATGCATTGCCATTGGGTATGTTTGCAGCTGATAATAGAAAGTATTATACGCACCACAAACACAGACAGCTAAACTACTGTAGAGCGAAAACATTCAAATTTTGCTCCTCCCAGACTAAGATAAGTGTCATATGGGTTAAGCAATATTTCAGATGTATTTTTCACTTTTGTTTTATAAATTAACTGTAGTTTCTTTTCATTTTCCATTTCAAATTATCAAACATTAACTGCAATTATATTTTACATCTAATTCATACACCACTGTGAACACTGATTTCCATTAAGTGTCCATTTGTTTGCAATAGAAAACCTCATAATTTTCCGGTTATCACTGATGAAAACATGAATATTATATGAGAATTGGTTTGCTTGTTGTTCCATAACTTGAATTTCTTGGGAGAAATTTCAAACTAGAAATTGTGTCAAATGTGACAATATCTAAATTCTGTTTGCTAAGGTGGTCCAACAATTTAAAAAATCTGTAATCCATTTTCCATCCAATGTCCAAGATTTTAATAACATGCTGAACACTGACTATGGAAATGCCCTCCAACATTCATCGGTAATTTGTGAGTGATCTTGAGACACAACTTCCCAGACCTCAGCGGTTCATGTAATCATTGCTTGCAGCATAGTGTAATATATATTTTATAGAATACATTAAACTGTAAAAACCAAAAATAAAAAAAAAATATTGTTTAAACTAAAACGAGTGCCATGTTTTGACTTGAATTTCCAAAAACAATTCTGAGTAAAATGATTGTGTTACCTTCATGTCCCTTTGGTTTATTTCCACCACCACTTCCCAAAAAATACTCTTGAATCTTTGACTTTGGCTGCAAAACAAAGAAAATATAATGCAACTAAACGTATTTCATTTTATACTATATGCCATTTGACATTATTTATCAACAAAAATCTGTAGTATAACAGGCACCAACAAATTTTTTTCTGTGCCCTATTTCAACTATTTCAGAATTGGCAAAATCGGCAGAGAAATAGTCAAGTCATCAGTTCATAGCAAGTTTTGATAATCGGTTCATCACAAAGGTTACATGACAACCTCAAGCAAAATATAGGTTGTCCACACATATGTAAGTTGATGTTTCAATCAATTTATTAGAAATTTAGAATGGGTCGATGTGCATAGGAGGCAAATTTTACTACAAAAAGATATATGACTTCTCATCCATGAGTTTGAAATTTGTAAAAAACATTGCCCTCATGAAAAACACACCTACTTTCTGGCATGTTCTTTTAAACATTATTGTGGATTAAGTAGTTGAAACACACTTTCATTGTTTCTGTAATTTGTTCTTGTAATTGGAGTATGGTTTCCTCTAACCATTTAATAAAGCAAGTGTATGCGATCATCAGAATATTGAACCACACAAATGACCACCCTTCTGGTGACTGAATGCACAAACCACAACATTGCCTTTTGACTGTTTCACAGATAAATGCCTATTTTTTGTATGCTATGCCCATGGTTAAACAACAGTACTGCACGACTGATGGAAAAGGTTCTTTTATATATATATATGATAAATTTTAAGTAATTTGTATATTTTTTATACTTACCAATGGCCCAGACTAGCTGGTGCTAACTCAAAATAATCCAGGGCCAAACACAAATTTTGCCCCCCAATCCCCAAAATTTGCATGTAAAACCCCCAAAATCATGTCCTAGATGGACCTCCATACTTTTCAGATCCAAGCATGTGCAGTATCCAGGAAGGCACCGAAATTGGCACCAACCATCATTCTTTGTACAGATTGCCTGTTGAATGTTATAAACAGCGGGGAGGTATGAGTGCCCACTTATGGGAGGGCCATACCCGTCTGGGCCACTGGTAAGTATAAAACATATACAAATTACTGAAAATTTATCATACTTTTATACGACAACCAATGGCCCAGACTAGCTGAATCGTAAAAAGGCTGGAGGGCCTAAGACTTGAAGGATAATCCAATCTATCAATTACTTTGGTAAAGAATAGCTCACACAGGAGAATAGAAGATAGGAAGATAGGAATTATATATGTTTTTCTCTTTTACGAGAAAAGAGAAAGACATAACATCAACAATGTATTTGAGTATTACATAATATATAATTCTCCAGTTAATGCCAGCATAACCTGTTATGCTAATTCGGTGAAGGAAAACCAATATATAAAGATAGTCCAAAGAATGAGACTCTTTATACTCATTTAAAAGTGTCCGAGGATTGTATATTAATGCCCGTTTGACACGTGACATATACAAATGAGACATAGTTATTGCTTCACACCGAGCTACAAATTAAAACCATCCCAGCACTGACTCAGGACTACTGACACCAGAGGAGGTCTTCCCTTGCTTTTCACTATAAAGCCAGATGATCATAATTTCACTATAAAGTCAGATGATCATAAGTGAAAAAACCATCCCACCCCCCTTCCCCTTGCTCTGAGGTAAATATGCTCAGAACGAAGGGCTGGGACGGACTGCATAAAGACTGCATAAAGACCTATAGATGTAACCATTAATGGACGACATTCTGAGCAACAGAAAAAGGACCCAAAGACCTGAGGTCACCGAAGATGGACTCTAAATTTCTCAGGTAAAACTTGGTAAATGAAGAGGGCTGTGACCAGTATGCAGCCTTCATGAGATCAGTAATGGCTATACTGTTGGAATAAGTCCAATAAGTGGACAGTGCTCTAACCTCGTGCGCTGATAACAGAACGTTGATCAGAAGATAAATTTTCATAGGCAATGAGTATTGCCAACTGAATCCATCTAGCAACGGTATGAACAGAAATATCCTTTCTGTAAGGAATCAATGAAAAAAAGAAACGTTTTCTTTCTTTTCTAAGAAAATCTGATCCATGTTTATAAATGTGCATAGCCCTCACTGGACACAGCAAAGTTCTATGGTTATCAGAGGACAGTAAAGCCAAAATAACAACAGGCACCGGCTGCTTGTCTGGAATCTGACTCTTAGCCAAAAATGCCACTTCCATAGTGAGGGTAATGGCATTACCCTCACTATGGAAGTGAGGGTAATACCATACCCTCACTATGGAAGTGGCATAGTGAGGGTAATGGTATTACCCAAGCCAAATTCCACTTAGGAATTAATCTGAGGGTTCTAGGTCTATTGATAGAGAAACTTCTAACTGGCTTGGATAATGAAGTATTTGATCCAAAAGCCAAGTTATCATGATGAGCGTAAATATCTGATAACAGAGACCTATAGCCCTTAACAGTGACGGGGTCCAGTTTGAGATCGTCAAACAAGTTGACCAGGAAATCAGCAGTATTTGGTATGGGCGGATTGCATACATCTATCGATCCTTCCACCAATGGAAGAAAACCCTGAAATTTGCTGCATAGCTCAATGAAGAGGAGGACCTCCTGCTGTTAGAAATTGCATCCACTTTAACAGAATCGGCTGAATCAATGGAGTTGGAGGATATACGTATCCTATCATCCCGTCCCATGAAATTGACAGAACGTCTACTGAGTACGCTCAATGATCTCGGCATGGTGACACAAACATTGGTAACTGATTGTTCAGGTGTGTCACAAAAAGATCTATCATGGGACGATCCCACTGGTAGCAAATCTGTCTGAATATTCACTTGTTGAGAGTCCACTCCGATGGCAACAGATTACCTTTCCGAGGGAACAAGTCTGCTAATAGATTCAGACGACCCAGTATATGACAGACAGAGAGATGAACACTATGATTCATGACATATAGGAGAATCCTCTCCATTAATTTGCATAATAGAATCGAGTGACTGCCGCCCTGGTTCCTGAGGTAAGCAACTACTGTCGAATTGTCCGACAGAATTTGAACGTGGACTATTAAGCGAATCCAATGTTGTAGTGCTAGCCATATTGACATCATCTCTTTGATGTTTATGTGCTTCTCTAGTAACCGACAGGCCCAAAGACCCTGACATTTCAAGTCTGCGGGACTTAGGGTCACGCCCCAGCCCATCTGACTCGCGTCTGTCATAATCGTGAAAGTCGGATCACTCCCGGAGTTAACCACTGAAGATCTCCCCAAATCTGAAGCTTTTGTTTTACTAGGTCCATTAAAATATATACTGGTTTTGAGCGAATGCGTCTTCACACTCCAGTTCTGAGTAAAGAATATCTGGAGGGGATGTGTGCGCATGCAGCCCATCGGAATAAGATTTGCAGCTGCTCCACACAGCCCCATCAGTCGCATAAATTCCCTCGCCCAGTGGCCTTATCCCTTATCTAATATTCATGAGCACCTTAGCAGCTAGCTCTGTTTGCTCATCAGAGCACAACGACAGTAGCACACTTTTGGTGGGTGTCACATTACCATCACCACGTTCTTGTTCCTCTGAAAAAGAAACTGAAAAACTTGAATGACCTTACGGTGAGAGTACCAGCATAGGCCTCTCACTGCTAACAAGGTACTGTGACACCTGCTTCCAACGTTTGTCATCACAATGGACACATGTAGGGCAAGAATCCGAAGGGAGTACATCGACTACAGGCAGGGCATCACGCATATAAATCTGAGGAAGACTTCCTCGCCTTGCATTTTGAGCAATAATCTTTCATGATTAAGCAAAACAAAGTCGATCGTACTACATGTACCACAAACTCCACAATAAATATATGATAAAGATACATAATAAACAACAATCAAAATCGAAATCAAAAAATTGAATTCAAAAATTTTTTGACAAAGTCCAAGTTCCCAAAGGAGGAGCCCCAGAGTATCCCAATAGAGCCTAAGTGAGGACAAAATTCCAAAAATTATTGCTACACAACCGGAATAATAATTAATGTATCTTACAACAATCCTACAGTAATAATAACTAAATACTACATATATTTAAGGATGTTGCCAATGTAAACGTCAAGGAAAAGAACGGGAAACAGATCGAGTTGAGACTGTGAACTTAATATATTTCAATTCCCGTTTGGTTATGGAGGTGGTGAATTTAGCCACATAAACTCAGTGGCATAGGGGATGGGTCCGCATTGCAGGGGGGGTGGGAGGACCTGGCTAGAAGGGGGTCTCCCCATCTTGAAGGACGTCCCAAAGCTGGAAGAGGGAAAGGGAGAGAGAGAGAGAGAGAGAGTGAGAGAGAGAGATAGTAACAAAGAGTAGAGGAACTTAATGGTATATAAATATTAACAAGGTACACGACTTGCTTTTCGAAAACGATATCACTCATCTTCGTTATACTCCCCTCAAATTTGATTCACATAACATATCCCACAGTACCCAGTATCAATGGAAATGGGAATGAATAAGCTTTACAGTGGTGTATTACACGACCGTTGGGTGTTCTTGGGTTGTTCATGGGAGAAGTCGCAGAAAAGGCAAAAAAACATTTAGTCGGACAAGATAGTGCACAGAGGAAAGTGGGTTACAAGCGACAATTATCCGATTCATTATAAATAATTCGAAGTCCCACTGTCTATGGAGCGCAGATTCAAATATTAACTGTATACCTTTATCAATTACTAATCTCCGATCCACATTTATTCATTTCTGGTGATCGCATTTGCCATTTATACATTTTTTAACCTTTCCTTGGAAACTAAACAAGCTAAGGGCATCCATAGAAGCGAAGATGGACACAATAACATCCCATCGGCTACTATTTATGCCGAGAAAATCATCAATGAAATTAAGCCAATGGGAGAATGGGGAAAGTTTTTGCGCGAGTCGCATATCTATTGCTGTGCACGGTAACAACACTAAATTTGCTCCCGCTTTAAAGGCAGCCACCATTATGAAAGGGCCCCCATCTCTATCTCGCAGGGGGGGGGGCCACAAGATTTTCCGCTACGCTACTGCATAAACTTGTGCCTGTGATGACCTGCAGGCTATTCATGCACATACATTCAAATCTCTGCATGGGGTTTTATACTATTTTGTTCTGAGTACCGGTATACTTTTTATTTCTCCACCTTTTTGTTGTTTACAGAATGTTTATTTTGAATTACGATAATAGCGTTAACACATGTTGATGATTTGGAATACCAGGAATGGGCAGGCTGCAAGTCAAACCCCGGTATGTCTGTCGCACTATTTTTATTTTCGATTTAAAGCAAAATTACAAATTATATGAGTATACTGGCTGAACATTTTCATTTTCATCACAAGTTTGAGGTAGAATAATGCTTTTAAAAGGTGTTATAAAAGTCTTAGACCATTTCTACTGACTGTTGATGAGATCTGGAGCGGAAGTGTTTTAGGCCCACGAATCTGTGGTCAAATTTCGAAACTGAATTCCGCGAACAACAGAGTACGAAACAATTTAAAAAAAAAAACAAACAATTTCTCGATTAGCAAGTGCATTTATCATTTTTAGCTTGATCCAGAAATGTAATTCTCGGTTATTATATCATTTATGACTGCATAAAAACTCAAGATAATTGCATTTTGCTACAACTCCTTCCAATTTGTAGTGTAAATGCTCCTTTTATCACCAAAATATAGGAAAATGGCCAAAATCCTTTTAACTGGAGCTCTGTCAAACAAGATATAATAGAATAAATGTTAAGTTTATCTCTAGAATACATGAATGTGACAAAATACCTGTTAATTGAATACTCCAGTTAAATGAATATTTTTCACTGGCAAAGTGGCTATTCAATTAAAAAAATTCAGATTAATATCGTAGAAGCTGAATGATTAAAATTATATGTTTTTTGAGTGGTATAGCCAGCTTACGCTGCACTTCTGGACATGCTGTAGATTTTATTAACCCTTTGAACACTGGTGGTATCTTGCATGCCAGTTAACCCTTTACCTAACATGAAAAGCAGACGACACTTGCAAAAAAAATTCTTGAATAACTTATTTTTTTCATTTTTTGTCTCAAAAACATAGGTTATGACCCCTCGTTGGAACGAGCTCGACGAGCTCGTTCCAACGAGGGGTCATAACCTATGTTTTTGAGACAAAAAATGAAAATATTTTGAAAATTAATTGGCGATTTTTGAGAATAGCGCTGGCCGGTTTTGGCCGTTACGTTGGGTAAAGGGTTAAATAGCAGAAATTGAAAGAATCCATATCCATTATTTGGGGGTAGAGCAATTAATATTTTCAACGTCCAGTCTTCAGGCTGCATGTTGAAAATATTTATTATTCTACCACACACATTCACTTGGTAGCCATCCTGCTTAATGAAATTATGACGTATCGTGTTCCTGGAGTGGAAAAGCAGCCTCCCATGTTGAAAGAGTTAAGTGAGAAAATAAGCAACTATACCTTCTGAGGATCCTTTACCTCATGATATTGTCTCAGATGTTTCCCATGGCAAAGTTCGTATGTCCAGTAACTTTCAATCTGAAAAGTACATCTAAAATGTATTGTCTCCAGTATATTTCAAAATGACATTTCTGATTTAACCCTTAAGAACACAGATTAATTTTACATTAATAACTTTTGTATATTCATGTACACAAGTGCAGTTGACTTAACAGTATTTCTACATTATTGCTGGCTGCCTGTGTGGGTACAAACAGGCTAAAAACTGTCATGGTAATTTGTCATGGTGGTTTCTGGAATTACACAATTTTTTATTCAATTAACTAGAGTTTACTCTAATCCATATGCAATTAACATGTCAAATTTGTATTGAAGGTATGGTAAATGGTTTTGTTTTGATAGTTATTTCCAATTAGCAGGGTTATTCAATTAAGAGATATTGAATTAATCCACTGTATCACTGTATCTATCTGTCATAGGGCTCTATAAATAAACAGTATGATACCCTTTACATACATGATATCAAAATTTATTATTTTAATTGTTGCTTTTTTTTAATTTTGCAAAAAAAAATCAACAAAACTATATCATGTGACTCCACATTGAAACGACCCCGATGAGCTCATTCCAATGAGGGGACACATGATATGGTTTTGTTGAAATATTTTGAAAAGTTAAAAAATTTATAGTAATTTATATATTTTTATACTTACCAATGACCCAGACTTAGCTGGTGCTAACTCCACAAAAAACCAGGGCCAAACACAAATTTTGCCCCCCAATCCCCAAAATTTGCATCCAAAACAAAAAGAAATCATGTCCTAAAGGACCTCCATAGTACGACTCTACTGCGCATGCGCAGTGACGCAGTCGTCCCGAAATTGGCGCCAAATATCATTCTTACTGGCAGTGCCTGGTCAGCGCTATGTACTCAGCGGGGAGGCAAGAGTTCCCAACTCAGGGAGGGCCATCCCCGTCTGGGTCATTGGTAAGTATAAAAAATATATAAATTACTATAAATTTTTTAACATTTTTATACTGTACCAATGACCCAGACTTAGCTGAATAGTAAACAGGCTGGAGGGCCTAGGACATAGAGGAAAATCCAATAAGCTCAATTATAAAATAAAGAGATAACCCCTTAAGGAGAAAAGGAGTATTAGGCTTTACATGTATCTTTCTTATTTAATATTTAAATTAGAAAGATACACTACCCTTAATAACTGAGCACAATAACATTCATGTTCTCTATTAATATCCAGTATAACCTTTATACTAATTATTATTAAAACAAGCCAATAAATAAAGTAGTCCAGAGAATTGAGACTCTTTATAATCATTTAAAAGTGTCCGAGTATTGTATATTAAAGCCCGTTTGACACTTGACATATACAAATGCTTCACACCGAGCTACACTTTAAAAATAAGACATGAATGAAATTAAACATTAATATTACACTTTAAAACCATCCCGGAAGCGACTCAGAAATACTGTCTTGGAGGAGGCATTCCCTTGCTTTTCACTATAAAGCAGGTGACCTAAGGGAACACCCGCCCCCCCCTTCCCCTTGCCCTGGGTCAAATAGCCCAGAGCGAAGAGGGCAGCCGGACGGAGTCACTGCCGGAACAGAAAGCCTGCATAACTATAGTTGCAACTGTTTAGTGGACGACATTCTGAGCAACAGATAACGGACCTAAACAATGCAGGTCTCCAGAAATGGACTCAATATTTCTGAGATAAAAATTAGTAAATGTGGATGGCTGAGACCAATAAGCAGCCTTCATTAAATCTGTAATAGCAACACTATTAGCATAAGCCCAGGAAGTAGAAAGAGCTCTTACTTCATGAGCAGAAATCTTAAGCACAGACTGCTGAGAAGAAGATAACTCTTCATACGCAGTACGGATAGTTAACTGAATCCATCTAGCAATAGAATGGACTGAAATGTCCTTTCTATTAGGCATCAAAGACAGAAAGAAACGTTTCCGTCCCTTTCTGATGAACTGAGATCTCTGTTTATAGATACGTAGTGCTCTAACAGGACAGAGTAAAGGCCTACGCCCGTCTGAAGACGGAAGAGCCTTAATAACAATAGGTTCCGGATATTTATTAGGAGCCTGATTCTTAGCTAAAAAACCGACGTTAGTAGTGAAGGTGATAGTGTTCCCAACACTACGATAATGAGAATCATCCACTGATAGTGCATGAAGCTCACTGACTCTTCTGGCAGAAGAGAAAGCTAAGAGAAAAGCTGTCTTATAAGATAAGAATTTGAAATCTACTGTCCCAAGAGGTTCAAATGGCTTTTCCTTCAATTTAAGGAGAACCCAAGCTAAATTCCACTTAGGAATTAATCTAAGAGTTCTTGGTCTATTTATCGAAAAGTTTCTAACCAATTTCGATAAAGAGACATTAGATCCAATTTGTAAACTATCATGATGTGCATAGGTATCAGATAACATAGATCTATAACCCTTTATAGTAACCGGTTGCAGTTTGATTTCGTCAAACAAGTATACTAGAAAGTTAGCAATGTCTGGTATAGAGGGATCAAATATATCAACAGAATGATCCCTACACCAACGACGGAAAACCTTCCACTTAGCCGCATAGTTTAGCGAAGAGGAGGTCCTCCTACAGTTAGAAATCGCGTCCACTGCTCGTCCTGTAAAGTGCTTGCCATGCAAGAAGGACCGCACAACGGAAAAACGTGAAGGTTGAGACCTTGCGGGTTGTGATGCAGTTGGCGCGATTTCCCCTGCCAAAGAAGATCCTCTCGTGGAGGGAGCTTCCGCGGTAGGTCCCACAACAGACACCTGAGTAGATTTATCCACGGTCTCTGTGGCGACAGAGATGCTACCAACAGAATCTTGCATTGAGATTGTTTTATCTTTAGCAATACTTGTTGAATTAACGGCGCTGGAGGATACGCATATCCTATCATTCCGTCCCAAGGGATCGATAGAGCGTCTACAGCAAATGCTCTTGGATCCGGACACGGGGACACATACGTCTGCAACTGATTGTTGAGATGTGTCGCAAATAAGTCTATCATTGGCCGTTCCCATTGGTAGCAAATCTGATTGAATACTTGTTTGTTGAGAGTCCACTCCGACGGCAACAAGCGACCCTTTCGAGAAAGGGAGTCTGCTAGCACATTCAGACGACCCGGTATGTGACGGACCGAAAGAAGAACGTGATGTTCCAACGCAAACAGAAGGATTCTTTCCGTTAGATTGAACAACGGAACTGAATGAGTGCCTCCCTGATTCCGTATATACGCCACTACTGTCGTATTGTCGGATAGGATTTGGACATGAGCATCGTGAATAATGTCCATCCAGTGACGTAACGCAAGCCAAATTGACATCATTTCCTTGATGTTTATGTGCTTGCACAGGAATTGCGGATCCCAAAGACCCTGGCATCTCGAATCCGTTGGGATTAATGATGCACCCCAACCTGTTTGACTGGCATCCGTCATAATGGTAAAACTCGGATCCGGCAACTGCAGCGGAACTCCTTGAGTTAACCACTGAATGTTTGCCCAAGTCTGAATCTCTTGTTTCACTTGATCTGACAAGAGAACGTCTACATCGAGCGAATGAATTTTCACACTCCAATTCTGAGTCAAGAAAATTTGAAGAGGCCGTGTGCGTAGCCGTCCCATCGGAATGAGATCCGCAGCGGCTCCGCACAGACCTATCAGTCTCATAAATTCTCTCGCTGTGACTTTGTCTGTATTTAGACAATAGCGAGCGTAACAACTGACTAATTTCGCTCTGGTTAACGGCAGACGAACGAGATTGTTGTGCGTCTCGAAGCTCATTCCCAGATGAGTGAATGACTTGGACGGCACCAGATCCGACTTCTCCTCGTTTACTATGAAACCGAGACGTCGGAGCAATAGAAGAAGATTCTGAACATCGTTCTGAAGCGTTAACTCGTTGCCGTACCTCTGAAGAATGTCGTCCAGGTAGGCCGACGTTACCGCAGACGAATGAGCTCGGAAGTAAATCATTACCGAGTTCATTACTCGAGTGAAAGCCCAGGGTGCTAGATTCAATCCGAAGCACATGGCCCGGAACTGATACACCACTCCTAGGACTGCGAAGCGTAGATACTTTCGGAATGTCGGATGTACCATGACGTGAAAGTACGCATCTTTGAGATCTATGCTCGTTGCATAATCGTTCACCCGAATACTCGCTCTGACCGATCGAATCGTCTCCATATAAAACTTCGGAGCGATGATCAGCTTGTTTATCCAGCTCAAATCTATGACTGGACGGAACGAGCCGTCTGGTTTCGGAACCAGAAACAGATGGCTGTAGAATCCCAGCGATTCCTGGTTTTCTACGACCTCTACCGCGTTCTTCATTAAAAGAGACTGCACCTCTGATAGCAGAGCGTCTCTTTTCTGAGGGTTTGACGGAAGATGAGTCCACTTTGGACTTCGAGTTAATGGAGGCTTTCGTTTGAAGGATATCTTTAGACCTTCCGAAGTCACTCCTCTCACCCAAGGGTCGTCCGTAATCGACGCCCACTCTTGAGAAAAACTCGACAACCTTCCGCCAACCGGAACGCGATAGAGGTTTGAGCCATCACCTCCTGGATCTGCGAGGCCTGCGGTAGGAGAAACCACGTCTTCCACGACCCGCACCTCGCCTCGTCGACCTCGGGGCGTCCGACCGATTGTCCCGGCCTGAAGGACGTCCCGAACGAGAGTCGCTATCCTGACGGTCTCTCGAATAAGAGCTAGAGGACGCACCGGAACCTCTATAGGAACCTCTCTTGGGCGGATAAGACCCAGAAGTGCCTGCCTTATTCGTGTCTGCTGAATCCGACCTTTTAGGAGCGGATCTAAACAACAGAGAATCACTAGCTTTCTTTTTAATATTATCATAAATAGCGGAAAGCTTGCCGTCAAAGAGAAGATCTCCTGAGACCGAAGCGACTCTAAGAGAGTTCTTCACCTTAGAATCCACTAGTGTGGATGTAGACAGGGCTGCGTCACGTCTAACCAACTCCAGATTAGCCACTGAAAGGGCGGAGTTACACGTGGAATAAGCTACTGCCCTTGAAAGAAGTCTTAAGGAGGATTGTATATCCTGAAACTCTTCCCCTTGAAGACGCAGTGATAACGCCTTCGTAAGGTGATCTGCGTAAGATAAGGCATCTAAATTGGCTCTGTTAGACGCAATAGCTGTTTCCAACACTGCGGTTGGAATAGAAGCTGACGACGGTAATGATAGCTCTAAGTCTTCCGCCTCGTCGTCCATACGCAGAGGAACTCTCGGTATACCCTGACCTGCCGTGTCGAATTTATTCCTTGCATTAATGAAAGGCAGGTTGAGAGTATTTGCGGACAAGAAGCCTGCTTTCCCTGTCCTGGAAGCAAGTTTAAAAATAGCGTCGTTCAATAATTCAAATGTTCTTGCAACATTATTGGACTGCGACGGAAACTCGGGAGCGATGTCCCTGAACCGCTCGAAAAAATCAGAGTCCAATGACGCTATAATTCTCCTGTCCGGAAGCGCAGCAGTCTGGCCCGACGGAACAACTTGAGGAAGAAAGTGCCGGATGAAGTCTACGGCAGCTTTGTGTTGTTCCGAAAGGGATAGCTCCAATTCATCCGTATCCCTTTCACCATCCGGTCGGACCTCCCGATGTTCCCGGTCGTCCGCCCCCGATGCTTCGGCGGAGCGTACCGACCCAGCGCCGTCGGATAATTCTCGATCCGACACCGTCTCTGTCGGCTGCTGGGATGCTGCGATAAGCTGTGCTATCTGCACTAGAATGTCCGACGTCGAGACCTGCGGAGGAGCGGTCTTTCGCTGCTTTGCCGAGGGCAGCTCCGCATCGGATGGCTCCCGCATACTTTTCCTATGCGAACGTCCGGAGTCCATCGGTCTCGAGTCCCTGGCTGCCGGATGGTGTGACCTGGTCGCCGAATAATCCTTCCTCGGCGAAGCTGGCAAGATATCGGAGGTCACGCAGCCAAGGTGCGGTCGTGTGCGCCGGCGAGAAGAGGAAGCCTTAACAGTCTCTGCGGACTGCTTATACAACGGAGCGTCCCGAGCGACGGACGTATGCTCCGCTAAAGACACATTTTGTACCACAACATCTGGTCCCAGATGTTGTTGTACGAGAGAGGGGCCTCTCTCGCTCGCGGCCCGGCTGGACCTGGACGAGCTAGGAACCGGACTAAAAGGCTTCCTCCGTTCTCGTTCACTATCCGCCGTCACTGGGTGTGCATCTATTATTTTTATAGTGCTCGCATCACCCAAAATTTCCTCTTGGACCGCATCGGACGAACCCGGCTGCCGAACCATTCGGTGAATGGACGCTACACCGGGCGAGCTAGCGGACGACATTTGTCTAATCTCCATGAGCACTTTTGCCGCTAGCTCTGTATTTAATTGTGACGACGGACGCACACTTGAAGAAGATAACATGGAAACATCACCCTGTTCTGGTTCCTCTGAAATAGAAACTGAGAGAGTAGAGTGACCTTGTGGAGAAAGAGCCGGCATCGCTCTTTCTCCAGAAACAACATATCGTGACACACGTTTCCAATGTTTCTCATCCCAATGTTCACATACAGGACAGGGATTAATGCGAGAACACTGACTACAATTTATGCAATAATCATGAAAGTCAGAGGAAGATTTCTTCCTATTACAATTTGAACAAGTTCCTTTCATTGTGAAGGAACAACAATAAGTCCTAGTTACTCGCAAAAACCCCTGACACAAAGATACATAATAACATGATCCATTAATAAATGAAAAAACAATTGCAAAACAAAATAATTTTGAAAAAATATTTTTTCAGAGAAGCCCAAGTTGCTGAAAAGTAACGTTGAGCCCCGATGGATCCGATGGCAAAGTGTGGTCAAAAATTTTAAAATTATATAAAATAATTAATGAGACACTTTCGGATAATATAAATGTATCTTATAATGAGATAAACTACCTCAAAGGCAAACAGCCCCCCTCAAAAAAGGCTGTTGCCAATGAAAACAAACAGTGTAAACACAGAAGAAAACATGACTCCAGGCACTGAAAAAACTGGCCCGGAATCAGTCCTCAATTACACTCTATCTGATGCAAAACAGAGACTCCCAGGGGAGAATCTGCAGAACATCAGATGGAAGATGCAGAACACAAACGTTATACACCCATGGGTGAAAACGTAACTATGGGGAAAATAACAGAAAACATTCTGTAACCAAGCAACTCTCCCAGGGAAATTTTAGAAATGAAACTTCTCAAAAATATGCCAAAAGCATGGGAGAATTGCAAGGGGGGACTTTAGAAGGTTAGGGGAGAGGAAACACTGAATAAGCAGTGCAACAATTAGCAAGAATGACAACAAGAGGCGTTTGCCTCGAAAATAGGCAACTTAACATAATTTTAACAAAAAATTTTAAGTACAGCCCTGATTATTTTTTGCCACTTCTTTTTTCCTCTCCTCCTTCTATCCTCCTTAGAATCACATTTTCTCCAAGAATTACGTGTCTGGCATCCTTTAAACTGAGATTTACAAGCACAAAGATCAGTGAGATGTTGACTGATGAAGGGCCAAACAGAGAATGATATTTGGCGCCAATTTCGGGACGACTGCGTCACTGCGCATGCGCAGTAGAGTCGTACTATGGAGGTCCTTTAGGACATGATTTCTTTTTGTTTTGGATGCAAATTTTGGGGATTGGGGGGCAAAATTTGTGTTTGGCCCTGGTTTTTTGTGGAGTTAGCACCAGCTAAGTCTGGGTCATTGGTACAGTATAAAAATATGTATTTTTTTCAACTGCTCAATTTACAAATTATGTGGCTGGATGCGGGCGATTTGTTAGGTAAAGGGTTAAAGGTGAATTGTAACAAGAGTATTTTTTTTCAAAGATACAGCACTGCTAGCAAGGTGAGCCATAGTTTAGGAATATTTTGTTCATCAATAATTGTTTTGTTACTATTTATTGGAGAGTGCCTCTTGACTCCAAATAAAATAACAATCTATACTTTATTTTAGAATGTCTGTCTGTCTGTCTGTCTGCCAGTCTGTCTGTCTGCTATAGAAATGAATATGGAGCCATCCAGAGTGTCTACTAGTGGTACTTTTTATGGTGAAGGTCCTTGTCAGGTTTAAAAAAGTGTGCGGGGTGGAGGTGGGAGCAGGGAGGGGCACCAAAAGTTATGGCCAAATTTTTTTTCACTGATATAGGTCTTCAAAGGGGTCTACTTGGGGTAGGAATCTAATGGTGGTGTTTAAAAAAGTGGCGGGGTGAGGTGGGGCAAAATTGATGGATTTCACCAATATAGGTCCTCAAAGGGATCTACTAGGGGTAACTTTTTACCAGGACTCTAATGATGGCGGTTTAAAAAGTGACAGGATCAAAGGCCCTGCATGGGAGGGGGCAGAGTGTGGCGCCCGTAGGGCAGGCTGGGTAGAAAAATATGTGGCCCCTATTTTTATTTTTTTTGGGGGGGGGGGGGGGGGACTTTTCATATGACCCCTACATTTTCTCGTTCAACGCCGGGTAACCCTGCTAGTTTTATATATTTTTTTATCTACAGCTGCACAAACGAGGAGCTAATGCATACAGTGTAAAGCCACTTTTTAGAAGAGTCGGGATAGTGGCTTTTAGCACTCTACCAGTTAATGAAATCTGATATTAATGTTCAAGTTACAACAAAATCATTAAAATTTCAAACAGAACAAAAAAGGCAATAACACACTCCCTTTTCAATAAATCACCATTGCTTCCAAACTTGTCCATAATAATGTCTATATAAAGCAGTATGGGGGCACAGTGTCGTTGCGGTAACCGGTTCTCTTCAGAACACCAAAGTTAAGCAACGCCAAGCCCGGTTAGACTTTGGATGGGTGACCGTCTGAGCGATCAATTCGGACTCCCACGTTGTGTCCTTGGGCAAGGTACTTCACCCCGATTGTCCACATGGGGGCACGATGACGCCGTGTACTAAGGCATACTGCACGTTGATGATACAAATTTCTTCAACCAATCTAACCTTGCCTGTACTGCAGTGTGGAGTTACGATGTTGGAGAGCTGGCAGCTGCTCGTCATTGCTCGGTGGTTCTCTCCGGCTTCCTCCACCTGTAAAACTGTCAAGGTCACGATTAGCCGTTGTGCATAAGTATATGACTTGAAACACCAATAAATAAATAATATAAAGCAGCATTCCCAAAGTTATTAGAATCTGATGATTACTTTTCAAATTATCGAAATCATAAAAGATAATAATGAAGTGGAATACACAAAGGACAATAACTATCTATGTTCCAATAAGACTAAAATTTTCGTCCTCTAATTGGATGAGAGCACACATAGTTTCTTCTATGTTACCGTCTGATGTCACCTCGTGAAATATTTGAAATGATGTTGCCTATTTCGCAATTATTCCATCAATGGTGTGACTTGGAAACTGCTTCATTTTTCTACTTTTTTCACACGTGCAGAAGACGATGTTCGAAAAGAAGTATTGTTTAATTTATGAATCAGTTTATGATTTGAACCAAGATGGAGTGATCTCAGCCTTTATTTGATTGATTATTTGTGCAGTGAAGTGTGGTGTTCACAACAAGTTTATTTACTAAATTTGTTATCATTGAAAGTACCTGAGCTATCGGTAGGGTCTTATTCGAACATATATGTTATTGTGATGAACTGACGGTAAAATGGTCTGAGGTTTGCGGCTTGTGACTCATGTTCAACCATGACACTTCATCACAATAACTAAGTTTTTTGTGATCAAATTCAAGACATTGTTAATATAAAGCAACATATAGAAATTTACTGAAATCTGATGTTTACTTTTCAAATAATCACATACACATTAAAAATTAATTTAAAACCACACTAACGAAGGGTCATAACTTCTTCAGTTGTTAAGAGGTCATCGTCTTTTTTTTTACAATGTCTGAGACATTATTCAAAACTGGAAATCAAAATTTATGTAATTTAGATGTTTACTGCTGAGGTTATTGTATAAATGATATTTCAAGCAAAATTCAACAGATGGTAATAACTTTTAAGACAATGCTAATATGAAGCAGTCAATCCATTTTAGTTCAAATCTGAGGACTATTCTTCAAGTCATTGCATAAACAATGAAAACATAAACAATGAAATTTAGGATAATGAAAGTGTCAATGACACTGTAGCTCAACTTGTTTAAGACACGTACATGTATAGTATGTGACACAGCAATGACAAACATCTAGGTAATGACCTTATAACAAAGGTACATGTAAAGTATTGTAACGGTCTGTACATAAATACTCACCGTTGCCTGTAACAAATGTGTAGGTAAAGTATTGTAAAGGTGGGTGACAGTTAGATGCTAAACTAGAAAAGAAATCTTTGAGTCCCAAAGTGGGTCTGACTGAACCCAAAAATATTTGTTCTCATAGCACAGTGATAACAAAGGCACCCAAAAACACTCGTTCCTGTCACAAGGTGATAAGAAAGGTACCCCAAGAAGTTTCGTGAAGATCAGTTCATAAATACAGACTCTAGCCCGAGCCGTATTGACATGTGCACTTACTGTATATAAGTAGTACTGAATACATGAAAGTTCATCTAATTTGCATAATTTCTGCACAAGAAAAAAACCTGTATTACATGCGATGTATTCCATATTACTAAACATTCCTACAAAAATTTATTCAAATCAGAACTTTCATACAGAAGTTCAGTACAAAAAACTGACTGCACTAAGTTTGGTACAAAAAGGATGCTGGTGGCCATCTTGAATTTTGGACCGCACCCCAAAACACTTGTTCTCGTTCCACAGTGATAACAAAGGTACCCAAGAAGTTTCGTAAAGATTGGTTCATAAATACGGCCTCTAGCCTAAGCCGTATAGAAGCTGTGTACAAAAAAACTGATTGGACCTAATTTTGGTACAAAATAGCCACTGGCAGCCATCTTGAATTTTGGACCGCACCCAGAAACACTCGTTCTCATCCCAAGGTGACAACAAAGCTACCCAAGAAGTTTCGTGAAGATCGGTTCATAAATACAGACTCTAGCCCGAGCCGTATTGACATGTGCACTTACTGTGTATAAGTAGCACTGAATAAATCACAGTACATCTAATTTGCATAATTTTTGCACGAGAAAAAAACATGTATTATATGTGATGTATTCCATGTTACTAAACATTCATACAGAAATTTATTCAAATCACAACTTTCATACAAAAGTTCTGTACAAAAAACTGACTGCACCAATTTTGGTACAAAATGGACGCCGGCAGCTATCTTGAATTTTGGACTGCACCCAAAAACACTCGTTCTCATCGCAAGGTGATAACAAAGGTGCCCAAGAAGTTTCGTAAAGACAGGTTCATAAATACGGCCTCTAGCCCGAGCCGTATTGGCATTTGCACTTACAGTGCTGAAAGTAACATTGAATAGATCAAAGTTAGTCTAATTGACATAATTTATGCACGAAAAAAAAGCCTGTATTATATGTGATGTATCCCATGATACTAAACATTCACACAAAAAATTATTCAAATCAGCGCTTTCATATGGAAGTTCTGCGCAAAAATCTGATTGCACCTAATTTTGTACAAAATGGCTGCCAGCGGCCATTTTGCATTTCAGACCAGACCAAAAACACTCGTTCCCGTCCCAAGGTGATAACAAAGGTGCCCAAGAAGTTTTCGTAAAGATAGGTTCATAAATATGGCCTCTAGCCCGAGCCGTATTGGCATTTGCAGTTACAGTGCTGAAAGTAACATTGAATAGATCAAAGTTAGTCTAATTGACATAATTTATGCACAAGAAAAAAGCCTGTATTATATGTGATGTATCCCATGGTACTAAACATTCACACAGAAAATTATTAAAATCAGCGCTTTCATATAGAAGTTCTGCGCAAAAATCTGATTGCACCTGGCCAGCGGCCATATTGGATTTCAGACCAGACCAAAAACACTCGTTCTCGTCCCACAGTGATAACAAAGGTGCCCAAGAAGTTTCGTAAAGATCGGTTCATAAATATGGCCTCTAGCCCGAGCCGTATTGGCATTTGCAGTTACAGTGCTGAAAGTAACATTGAATAGATCAAAGTTAGTCTAATTGACATAATTTATGCACAAGAAAAAAGCCTGTATTATATGTGATGTATCCCATGGTACTAAACATTCACACAGAAAATTATTCAAATCAACGCTTTCAAATGGGAAGTTCTGCGCAAAAACCTGATTGCACCTAATTTTGTACAAAATGGCCACCAGCGGCCATATTGGATTTCAGACCAGACCAAAAACACTCGTTCTCATCCCACAGTGATAACAAAGGTGCCCAAGAAGTTTCGTAAAGATCGGTTCATAAATACGGCCTCTAGCCTGAGCCGTATTGGCATTTGCACTTACAGTGCTGAAAGTAACACTGAATAAATCAAAGTTAGTCTAATTTGCATAATTTACGCACGAGAAAAAAGCCTGTATTATATGTGATGTATCCCATGGTACTAAACATTCATACATAAAAATTATTCAAATCGGAGCTTTCATATGGAAGTTCTGCGCAAAAATCTGATAGCACCTAATTTTGGTACAAAATGGCTGCCAGCGGCCATCTTAAATTTAGGACCGGACCCAAAAACACTTCACGTTCTCGTCTCACGGTGACAACAAAGGTACCGTGTTTATGGTGCGACGAACAGACAGATGGACGTTCTTACAAATGGTTACTTATGTGGCTATTTTATGGACATGTTAGGTGGATAACCTAAAACACATGTCCAACATAATAAAACAACCCTACCCACCCCTAACCCTAGCCACATAACTCTAACACCCCTTCACTGACCCCCCACCACACCCCACCCCACCTCGGAATACCCTAACCCTACTCTACATTTATCCAATCCCCCCCCCCACACACACACACAATAAGAGATTCTGTTAGTGGCTAGCCATGTAACAGACTTTAACAGACTTTAACCACAGTATCCTGTTTTACTAAATCGTAGGGGGTGCGGTGGCTCAGTTGGTAGAGGTGCAGGCTGCAAGCCGAGAGGTCCTTGGTTTGAATCCCACCTGCGGCAACCACGTTGTGTCCTTGGGCAAGACACTTCACCCCCATTGCCCACGTGGGGTCACGGTGACGTTGTGTACTAAGGCGTACTGTACGTCGATGGTGCACCTGTCTTCAACCAATGCTAACCCTGCTTGTGTGGAGTTGGTATGTTGGGGAGCTGACAGTTGCTCGGTGGTTCACTCCAGGAACTCCGGCTTCCTCCACCCGTAAAACTGTCACGGTCATGGTTAGCCGTTGTGCAGAAATATGTGACCTTAAACATCAATAAATAAATAATAATAATACTAACTCGTAGCCACATAAGTAGTATTTGTGTGTGCGGACAGACAGACGGACAGACAGACGACGGGCCATGGTAATACCTCAAATTTGGCTTTGCCAAATTTGAGCTAAAAATGCAACAAACAAAGGGCAACAATTCCCCTCATTTTCATTGAATGAGGGTGGTTAACGAACTTGTCTAAAACACTGATTATATAAAGAACCACAACAAAATTAAAATGGATGGATGGATGGATGGTGGATGGATGGATGGACAAAGAAATGGACGCATGGATAGACAAACACGATTGATATCTTGTCATTTTGGGGTTAATTGAGTACTGTATAGTTCCCCTCTGTGGGGTTGTTCACTGCAGGTTGGGAATTGAAAGCAGTAGACAAATCACACTGCGAAAGAGCCACATTAACCGATTCTGTAGAACAAAAAGAAAGTCCCTGGATGAGTATATAGATTACTGGTTCAAACAATGACTTACCCTGTATGAACATGTCTTTTGAGTGAATAATGTTTCCATCAGCTGATTTGGAGAAGCACCTAAATACTTCATTTTTGCATTCTACAAGAGAAAAGAAAATTTTTGTAACCCTTTCCATACTAATTACATAAAATAGTAACTTTCATATCATTTAACATTTAGATTGACACAGTTAGTGTACAGTTTGTATGTCACAGACTCGCAAAGTCTTAGCATTGCAATAGAAACAGGTGTAGCAGAACAGTCTTGCCATGGCAGATAAATGGCACAGTTAAACATACTCTAAAAGTGGATTATCATAAGTTGTGTCTTAAGTTTCTTCTATTAAACAAATTATAGGTTATCAGTGTTCACACTTGACGGAACCGGTCTGTGGCCATATTTTAGACATTCTGGTTATTTTAGTGCCAAACAAAGTGTTTTGGTGGGGAGAGGGTATACTAACTATACTTCACTGCCTGATTCAGATAAATTGATTGAGTTCTGAATGAAAGTGTCAATGACACTGTAGCTTAACTTGTCCAGGGCTCAAAATAAGCGGTGTCGTGTCGCTTTTTGCTATGCAAAACTTGCAAAAAGCTACACAATGTTCAATTATGTATAGCATTTTGCGATACAAGATAATCAACTGCAGCCTATAAGGCTGCACTTGATTATCTTGTATCGCAAAATGTAAATGAAAATTTGAAAACTAATTCACTGATGCTTTACTTCTGATTGTGGAACATTCCAGGCATAACTCAGATTAACTCTCCATCAAGCATCATTAACAACTTCATATGTAAGATGAATTCTATTGGTTTAAATTCTTCCTGTTTTTACAACATTTTGCATAAAATGTACATTAAAAATAACTTCAAGCCCATCAAATTAAAAATCCCAACTTCCATTTTGAGAACTCTATTGAACAACCAAAATATCCAAGTCCATGCAACCCTTAAAGGCAGTTCAGTTAAAAAAGACAGTAAATGTTTCATGTGTTGCAGATCATTTGGAAATGCCCAGAAGTGGATGGAAACTATTCTATCTAATGTACTTAGACGAATTCAATACAAAACAGCATAACATAACTCTAAATACAAAAATAGCTATGTAATTTTTACAAAATGCTATTCATTTTTTGGAAATTTGTAGCATTTTGCTACGCAAAGAAAAAAAGTTATTTTGAGCACTGAACTTGTCTGTGTGTTATGTTTGATGAAAAGGATAATGTTCAATGTTTATGAAAGATTGTGAAATAAGACAAGAATTGTGATAATTGGGAATATGTTAATTTCTGTTCCCTGTATGCTATGTTTTCAATAAAAATAATATGAGGTGTAGACTATATTAAAGGGGTGAGTTAATGTGACCCTCACAGATAATGTATGTGGACCTCACAGTTAATATATATCAATGAAAGTTACCAATTTACAGTGAAATTATTCCAAAATGAGTCACCCTATCAAGTTACAATGAAATCCCTTCATAAATTAAATATGGCCTGCAAACTGCGCTAAAGGTTTTTGGGCTTCAGGCCTGCATGGCCATCACGGTTGACCGATCGCAACCAAAAGGGGACGTTCTCATCTAGACATTATACTGAATCATCCTACCAAGGTACAATGAAATCCCATCATAAATATGACCTGTAGTTTGTGCTAAAGTTTTTCGGGCTTTGGGCTCGGGCTGCCATCATGGTTGAATGATTGTGACCAAAAGGGGACGTTCTCATCTAGACATTATCTGAAGTCATCCTACGAAGTTACAATGAAATCCCTTCATAAATATGACCTGTGGACTGTGCTAAAGGTTTTAGGGCTTTGGGCCTCTGTAGCCATCACAGTTGACCAATCAAGACCAAAAGGGGACCTTATCATCTAGACATTATATGGAATCAACCTACCAAGTTACAATGAAATCCTTCCCTAAATACGACCTGTGGACTGTGCTAAACAGTTTTCGGGTTTTGGGCTCAGGCAGTTGTCACGGCTGAATGATCACGACCAAAAGGGGACGTTCTCATCTTGATATTATCTGGAGTCATTCTACCAAGTTACAATGAAATCCCTTCATAAATATGACCTATAGATTATGCTAAAGGTTTTTGGGCTTCAGGCCCCTGTAGCCGTCACAGATGATCAATCGCGACCAAAGTGTGACCTTCTAATCTAGACATTATATGTTGTCAACCTACCGAGTTACAATGAAATCCCTCTATAAATACGAGCTGTAGATTATGCTAAAAAGTTTTGGGGTTTGGGGCTCGGGCAGTTGTCACGGCTGAATGATCGCGACCAAAAGGGGGCGTTCTCATCTAGACATTATCTGAAGTCATCCTACCAAGTTACAATGAAAGACCTTCATAAACATGACCTATAGACTGTGCTAATGGTTTCTGGGCTTCGGGCCCCTGCAGCCAGCACAGCTGACCAATCCAGGCCAAAAGGGGACTTTCTCATCTAGACATTATATGTTGTCAACCTACCAAGTTACAATGAAATCCCTCCATAAATACGATCTGTAGACTGTGCTTAGGGTTTTGGGCTTGGGAGTCATCACAACTGACAGATCGCGACCAAATGGGGAAGTTCTCCTCTAGACATCATCCGGAGTCATCCTACCAAGTTTACAATGAAATCCCTCCATATTAAATATGACTTGTAGACTGTGTTGAAAGTTTTGGGGTTTTCGGGCTTGGGCAGCTGTCACGGTTGACAGAACATGACAAAACAGGACGTTCTCATCTAGGTATTATACAGAGGCATCCTACCAAGTTACAACGAAATTCCTTCATAAATACAACCTGTAGACTGTGCTAATGGTTTTTGGGTTTTGGGCTCAGGCAGCCACCACAGTTGACCGATTGCGACCAAAAAGGGGACGTTCTCATCTAGACATGTCCTCAAACCTGCATATGAAATTTTGTGACGATAAGAACTATGGGGTGTAGCCTGTGCTAATGGAAAATGTGAACAGACTCACAGACTTCCACATGAGTGATGGCAATAGCTTATCTTGACTTTGTCAAGTTAAGCTAAAAATGAACTGACAGTTATTTCAAGAGTAGATGGACAGTGGTCACGAAAAATTCGGACAGAACACAAAAGTTCTTTTTCATTTTTGAAAAGTGCTGACTTAGTATTTTGCATTACCCCATATGGCACCCCATGATGCAATCAAGTGAGATTTTTTGGGCCTACTTCATTTTACTGGGCCTAAGATTGCTGTATACCAAATAACAATTCTTTAAGCAGCTTCGGAAATATGGGTATTTTTCTTTTTTTAACCCCCGGGACCCCCCCAAAAAATTGGGGGGGACAAATCAAGAACATGTCCTTAATACAACTGCATACCAAATTTGATTCATATTGGCCCACCGGTTCAGAAAATATTTGGGCAGGGCTATAGTGTCACTCCCAGCACAAGACCAAATTTTGCCTGACAAATTTTCTTTGAACAACTTCAGATCTTGAGCATATAAAGAAGCTACATAGTAAATTTTAAAGCACTGTGACTGGTGGGTTAAGAGAAAATTTGTGAAGAATTTGGGGTTTTTCAGGCACTGCCCCCTGCCAGTGGGCTAAGTTACTTCTATTGAACAAACTTTGAAGGTTATCCCCCAAAGGTAGTTTATGCCAAGTTTGGTTAGGTTTGGTCCAGTACTTTCAGAGTAGAAGAATGATATGTTAAGTTAACGGCTGCCAAACACCAAGTGATGTCAATAGCTAGCCATGACTTTCATAAGCTAAAAAAGCATGAAAAAACAAACCAAATTATCTGTCTTTTTTTTCCTAGTTTGCACAAGGTAACTAACTACTCAGACAATTGGTGGGTGGACACTAGTCCAAATATTTCGGGCCTGGCATTTTAAGGAGAGTGCTTTATTTGCTCGTCTACTGCCCACCTTAAAAAATTTAAGGAGGGCAAAAACTTGCCCGTCTGGTCTTAGAAAATAATGATTACCATAAAAGCCTATTCCTAACACCCACATCTTTTCAGATCTCTGCTATGTTAGTGGTCTCTGCAAGATGGCCACACAGCCCCTCCCACACCTCCAGGCTTTGTGGGTGGGGCAGTGTAGCAATCTCACAGAGACTACCTTGTTAGCAGCACCAAATAAAATGTACAAAGCCAACAAGGCAGAATTCATTAATAGTAAAACTTCAGTTTTAGCTTTTGTAAGCTTGAGAAGAGCTGATCGTTCCCCTAGGCCATGCGAGGGGAGCGATTTTTACCCCTCCTGCATTTTTAAGAATACCAGGTCTGAAATTTGGTTGCAGGACCAGAAGCCCAAAATCCCAACAAGCAAATCTGCAATTCATGAACCAATGGAATAGTGCTGAAATGATTAATCAACTAATCGATGTCAACTACAGTTTCATTATTAATTCATAGCAAAACTGTCGATCAACTACTCATCCCCTTCTACTAACCACAGCATAGCATCACCCATATGTGAAAGTCATGTAGTTAGCGGCACACAAGCATTATTCAGTCATAATCTACTTTGTAAAATACCCACGGATGGAGAAGATTCATAGATTCCGGTGTTGCTGCAGCTCTCTGCCCACATATTGACTTGCAGTGAATTGCTACCATCATCTTGTGAATGAGTAGACACTCAGTCACATTGTTTTCACAGGACTGCAAACTTTTGTCAGTACCTTTCATGTTCAATCCAACTGTCTGACGTAATTATTATCTTGTCATTGGACTCACCACTTGCACGAGCTGGTTAGAGCTGAAGGGGTTTTCTTGATCGATTAATCACGTGGATTAACCCTGGTTAACCGATTAATCACTTGTCCAAATTGATATCTGAATAACTGCCATACCGTTGATGACTTACAGCATGAACCCTTTACCCAACGTAACAAACAAAACCGATTAGGCCTATATACAAAAATCTCCATTCAAATGTATTATGTTTTCAATTTTTGTGCTAGTTGAGCTCATTTCAATGAGGGGTCATAAGCTATGTTTTTGAGTCCCAAACTGAATTTTTTTTTAGTAATTTATGAATTTATTTTGCAAGTATCGTCTGCTACCCACAATGGGTAAAGGGTTAAGAATGACCATTCCCAGCCACTGATACAGTATGATGATCATGCAAGTAAACAAATATGTCAGCAAGTAACTTGCATGCTTTACTCTATCTCATACAATTGATGTGAGTCAGTGTGACAATGCTTAACTGTTTTGGAGCAAGTTTGTTTCTTTGTTAACCCATATAATACAGTAGTTGAAAAGTAACGCTTAATCAATCAACTACTTTTTGGATCGATTAAGATGTTGATCATTGATTAAGCAATTAATCGGTTAACCGTTTCAGCTCTAGGGCTAGTGTCAATATTTTCAACAGTCTCAACTTCTTTTACAGCTGAGTATACTAACCCATGAAAAGGCTATAATTACCTATCACGTTTATGAGATATCTTTCCACCTCATCTGATTAGTTCACGTCAATGCATCTGGTACAGTCAGAAACTTTTCTTGTTTAAAACCTATACAACACAGACACAGGTTTAACTGGAAACAGGGAATGCTTCCTGTTTGCTACAAGATTCTCAAACTATTATAGTATGTCAGCTTAATAGTTGTTTGATTATTGATGTAAGTTTAAAATATGCAAGAAGACATTTAACAGTTGATTCCAGCATATTACACAGATTATTTCCACCTAAAAAATGAGTTATAAACTACAAAATTAGAAGTGGAAAATCACCGTTACTTTATCGTCAGGTTGAATGCAACGACAGATACTGCCTGGCCCTATACTACGGTGTAGTGGTGATGGGTTCCACTTTTCCTAATCGTTTCAACTCTACATTGGATAGTCTACAGGGGTGAGGAATTTCTACATTTGTGTTCAGATTCTTCCAACATGGGAATGTTTGTTGCATAACGAGTGCTGCTTTACATAATGGTTGTCTGTAGAAGAGTAGTTTAACCCTTTACCTAACATGAAAAGCAGATGACTCTAGCAAAACAAATTCTTGAATAACTAATTTTTTGTCTCAAAAACATAGGTTATGATCCCTCATTGGAACGAACTCTTCCCGATGAGGGGTCATAACCTATGTTTTTGAGACAAAAAATGAAAAAATAAAGAAAATTAATTGGCAATTTTTTAGAATAGCACTGGCCAGTTTTGTCCGTTACACTGGGTAAAAGGTTAACAAGGTTCCTGCATTTGAATAAGTAAATTCAAGGAGTTTCCAGGGTTTTTCCAGTATATTTTCAAGAAGCTAGAAATGAGAAATTCAAGGATTTTCAGAGCTTTTCACTGGCAGGGATTCTTCTGGCTTCTTTGAGAAAGGGTCCAGGGCCCAAGCCATTGAGAAAATTTGCATAAGGGGACTCCAATTGAGAATTTGTTTTGGGAGGTGAAAAAACATACAAAGGTTAAGAAATTTTATATTCGAATTGAGCAGATAACATTAAGACCGATACGTAAGCAACTGCATGTTGAGAATTTTTTTGACAAAGAGTCACGTGGAATCATATTCACACAGCCTCTGTTGTCTCTATCAAACTGTTCTCAAACTACTGAAGAAGAACTTGTCATTTGCCTTTGAATTAAGAGACTTCATCACGCCAGCAATTCAAATTTAATGTACACTTTCGTGTCCTGAACTGGGTGGTCATAAGGCCTCAGAAATCCAATGGTTTTCTGAGGCTTTATGACTACCCAGTTCAGGGACCAGTTGTGTATATTTGTTTGAAAGGGAAAGGAGATTGGGAACTGTGGGGTTAAGAAAATCATGCCGACAAGTCAATGGGAAAGGGTCCCATAAACAACCTCCGTAGATACCCAAAAGAATCCCTGTCTGGCTAATACAAGGCAGTTCCCCACCAAAAGATAAGCATACTTACACACATGAATAAGAACATGTAAGCTGAGGGAAGAGGTGGTCAATCTATTCTGTTATAATGTCATATTATCACAATTGTATCCAATGCATAGATCTCATTCTATAATGAAGACATTCTGTTAGGTACAGTAAATCCTCTGTAGCAATATATATACATGAATGGCTCATTGCGTGGCAGTGTTCAGGCTGTCAGGTGCCAGTTTAGTCAGTTGCACTAAAAATTTTGATTTGGCACCAAGAATTCATTCGTTAAAATTTTGGAGCCAAAAAAGTTTCTTTCACTTGTGAAGGGAAGCCACTGTGGCAGTGAAGAGCATGAACGATGATGCAACAAAACAAATTACTCCCTAATTTTTAACAGAAACCAATTACATAATTCTATGAAAATCAAGGAAGTGTCACATTACCTTGGATGTAAAACTCCAACTGAGCAGTTTTTTTATGGTAACGGTCTGTAATGTGAAGGCGATTGGTCTCGTAATGTCATTTTACATGGCAATGAATACCAGTGCTTTTTGCCTTTGCTCACCTTCACCTGTACATAAACAATGCATATGGAGATCTCCCTATAAACAAAGCTGATGGTTTGGGAATTTCCAAGTATTATAATATCAAAACTGATATATCCTTAGTTAGTAAACAATTAATATTTTCTAACATTTTTTTGATTTAAAGAGGGCAGATCTTTGGTTGGGCTGATAGCTTATTTGCACTAAGTGACCTTTGAATGTACCTATCAAGATGTTTGTACATACTGTTAACCAGAATCTATTTTTAGCTCACTGGCTGTTTATTTGGGTCACACTTGTTTACGTGAAATAAGACAGAATCATCTAGAAACTTAATGAGGTGATTTAATTCAACCAATCACAGTTGATAGAATAAAAACATTGGAGAAATTTCTCATTCTGGAACTTTCTATCTGACAACTATATAAATAACCTCTGTCAACAGAATTCACTCATTCTATTCATATCACACAGCATTGAGAAGTGGCCTGTTTAAACATTCAGCATTCATTGAACATTGCAGATTATTATTACAGGGCAGTGCATTACTACAGATAGCAGCTGAGTTTAATATATATGTTACAGTCAATGTCTAAAATCAGGCAATGTGTACAATGACTGAAATAACCAGTCATTGTGTACATTGCCTAACAAGCCCAGTCATTGTATACAATGACTGAAATTTCTAGGCATTGTACACAATGCCTGGTTAATTGGCCCAATTATTGTACAGATTGACTGATTGATTAACAGGACTCACATGAATTTTTATAAAAAAAACCATGAACAACATTAATGATAAATTGACTTTATTTCGATGAAGTTCCATTAGATTTAAAACTCCCAAATTATATACTACCGAATTTAAAACCAAACCCAAATACAAACATTATATTACGTAATTTGGGTCCAAGTTTGGATTGTGATAAAACACACACATACACACCTGGATGTACCTGATGACACAGTATCCTTTCAGAGCCCCCTCCAAAACATAGGCTGTGACTCCTCATTGGAACGAGCGTAACGCGCTCGTTCCAAAGAGGAGTCACAGCCTATGTTTTGGAAGTAACAAATGAAAATTTGTGTTATACGAGAAATTTCTTTACGACTCTCATCTGCTACTAACCTTGGGTATAGGATTAAAACATTAAACATTTCAGTTACCAGCCATAAGGTATTACACACAAAAGAAAATACCTTCCATTAGATTTACATGGTAGTAAATATGTAAATATGTAAAGTATGAAAAAGTATGAAAAAACAGGTTTATAGCAATAATCAACAATTTTTGATTTGGCAGTTGACACTGTTGTGGCACCTGCTGTTACACAGCACCCCTGACTTGAAGCATTTACACTTGTTTGTGGCACACTGCTTGCCACTTTTTGAACAGTTACACTTTGTGTAACCTTGCCCACCACATTTAGATTCTTTCTGAACCGCTTGTCTCAGTCCAATTTCTGTCTCTGTTGAAATGTCATTCATGCTATAAAGTTTTTGTGGGCAAAGATCAAATTGACTCCTTGCATATCGCCCTTTTAGAACACCAGCCTTCACGCCAATCTTGTACATGTCACTTTCATTTCTATCAAGAATCACACCCATAATATTGCGTGGGTCACCTTTTCCTCGGTCAACCATGGGGATTGGAACACTCACATTGTCTCCAGGGCTAGCAGCAACATTGATAACGCGACTGCGCTTCATCATTCTTTCAGCCTGTGTTATGATACCATCAGCAGCTCTCTTCCGACATGATATGATGTTGGCATGTTGTGCCTCTAGCTGCTCAGTTTCAGGCAAGTTGTCTGATACTGATAGTGTCTCGGGTGTGGCTGGAGTCTCTGATGACGATGTATTTGGCGAGTCTGCTGCTACTGATATAGCCTCTACATGCTCAGTTTCAGGTGTGTCTGGTGCTGTTGTTGTCTCTGCAGAAAGTGCCTGGAGAAGATCATCTTCTGACACAAGTCGTTCCAAGATTTCATTCGGAAGTGGCAGAGAACGCAGTCCAACTTTAGGATCAGAGCCAAACAAAGCCTTGAAAGGTGACATCTTGATTGTTGAGTGATAGCTATTGTTCTTTTGAAATTGTACGAACTTCAGTCCTACAGGCCACTCTGTGGTCTTATTATCTCCTAACCAAGCTATGAGCATGTCTTTCACATCACAATTCAATCGTTCAACTGACCCCTGACTCTGAGGGTGTCTTGGTTTACCATGCACCATTACCAAGTCAGACCACATGAGCTTCAGTTCATTTATCACAGATGCAGTGAACTCAGATCCATTATCACTTTGTAATATGGTGGGTGCACCAAGCAACAGGAAGATGTCCATGAGTTGATAAGCAACCTCACATGCACGCTTTGAGTTGAGCGGGCGAAGAACACAGAATTTAGTAAAGTGGTCTTGGTAAACCATGATCCACTTATTTGATCCACTGGCCATAGACTGCATGTCCACAAGATCCACCTGTCCACGAGTCAAGTAATCTTTCGACACAATCGGTTTCACTACAACACCTTTCGTGGTTACTCGTTTTCTCTTCTTTTGACACTCCAGACAAAGGGATTTGAACAACTCAATAGACTCGCGTGTTACATTTGCATACTTCACTAATGCTTTCACCATTTTGTCTCTTCCACCATGCCCGGTAGAGATGTGGGCACGTTTTATTATATCAAACATCTCATCAATGTGTGTGAAATAGGTAGTGTCGGATTCTGATTTGGTCAATAAAACCGACTTGGCATCAGACTGCCTCCTGCTCAGGAGCTGTTCACAAAATGTAGATTCCATGATGGTAACTTGATAGAGAGTGAAGAGTAGTAAGAAATGCTTTGCATTTTATAGAAAGCCCAGTGTGTGATCTCAATTATAAACATTCAGTTTGTGAAGCCACAAATAAACACTACTCAATAAAAGAAGCCAATATGTTATCACTGAATGGTACTTGTGTGATCTCAATTATAAACATAACCTTGTTATAAGAAGCCAGTCAAAAATCTGTTTTTATAAGAAGCCAGTTAATCAATCAGTCAATCTGTACAATAATTGGGCCAATTAACCAGGCATTGTGTACAATGCCTAGAAATTTCAGTCATTGTATACAATGACTGGGCTTGTTAGGCAATGTACACAATGACTGGTTATTTCAGTCATTGTACACATTGCCTGATTTTAGACATTGACTGTAACATATATATATATGTATATTCTTTAGAATATTATTTTGTGATCTGAGCATTATTTCATGATGGAAAAGTGTTTCCAAATCTTAGAAGGGTTTATACTAGTGGTGAACCAGAATTTACTTTTGTGAAAAGTCAGAATTCTACTGGATTATTTTAAAACCAATACTTGTTTGATATTAATTCCATTTGAAATTCACTGACTGCTTTCTCAAAAGTTATTGGAGACTGCTGAATTTTTGTGTGAAAATTTCCATAGAGTTTATTGATGCAGACACATTATTGGACAATATAATACCAGCTGGAAAGTTTCTTCATCACTGGATTACTGGATTCTTGAACTTTATTTTGGACTAAATGATGAGTATTTCTGTTATTTTTCTGTACACCAATGAACAGAAAGAATAAAAGTTTTTCTATCATTTTTATTTCAAATTATTTTTGTTATTAAATTTTAGACTAGTTAAATTCAAGTTACATGTATTGTTGTTGATTCTCAGATTTCTTTCTGTTACCATTATAGTTATTCATACCATAACACAACCCCGTCACTGCATTTTGAAGTATTTTGAATGCCTAGATTTATTCTTGTATTGCCTATGTCAAGCGGGAAAACCACCAGGCATCGACCTAACACCACGCCACTGGATTAAAAACTGAGATTTTTTGGAAGACGGCTCGACATGAGTCAATCCCAGGTCTACGACACCCAATCACCTTGCCATAAATACTCTGCCACCATACCAACTGAGCCAACGACAACACCTAGATTTATTCTTGCATATTTAGCTGTAAGTTGTTCTCATGAAATTTTATTTTATTAACAGTTCTGGTATAAATATGGTAGCACACTTTCAGGAAATGTTGCTGCCTGCTATTAACTATTTGAGATGAAAACATTTTTCATGGTCTAAACACCACAACCTTCATTTTGTTGTATAATTTATCTATACTTATACAGTAGAGCCCACATAATTGGATATCTCTTAAATGAATAACCCTGTTAATTGAATATAATTTCCCAACACAAAACCATTTACCATACCTCCAGTACAAATTTGACCTGTTAATTGAATATAGGTTATAGAGTAAACTCCAGTTAATTGAATAAAAAATCTTGTAACCTGTCTAGAAATTACCCTGACTCTCCCCAGTTTTCCTTTGTTTATACACCTATTTGGCCTCAGCTCATCCAATACAGGCATTTAATCTATTATATCTTGTTTGACAGAGCTCATGGAGCTCTGTCAAACAAGATATAATAGAATAAATGCTAAGTTTATCTCCAGAATACAGGAAAGTGACACATTCCCTGTTAATTGAATACTCCTGTTAATTCAATAATTTTAACTGTCAAAGTGGCTATTCAATTAACAGGATTCCGCTGTAATTAGAAATTTACTAGTATGGTGCTTCAGATTTGGGAATTTCAGAGTAAATATTTTGTGCTGACTTATATTGCACCTTAATGCTTTTCAATTATCTAAAATTAATCATTAAAAGTAATTTTTAGGACTTATAATAATCATCAAATAATTACCTTTTGTACGCATTTAATTTGTCCCACTATTCTAGCACAGTACAGTTGTCGTCAAACAAGATATAAATGCTCAGTTTATTGCAAGAATAGAGGAAAGTGACCAAATCCCCATTAACCCCTAACAAACTGGTAGTACAACCGAATTTTCTCCGATCACTCCATTCTTCTGGTCTATCTATGAATTTAACAAATTACATGAATAACTTGTTTGACAGAGCTCAATGAGCTGTCAAACAAGGTATATTTCGTTAAATAGCAAATTGTATTATAGGAAATATTTGTTGCCAATTTTTTGCCATTTTGACATCACAGTGCAGAGGGTTAACTGGATATTGTTTTAATTAATAATTTACACCAGCAGACTGGCTATTCAATTAACAGGGTTCCACTGTACATGCATCTCCAAATGTATCATGATTTTTTACCATGTATTCAACTATTAACTTTTAATTTTCCTTCCTGTACTTATATTCCACAGCTTACTTTTATTTAGAACTGAAGAGTAGCAGGACAAGTTTGTAACAAAAGTATAATTGGTTTGGTTTGGGATGTGACAATTATGTGCAATTAACAGGGATATTCTATTGAACAGTATACAAATGATCTCCAAAAAACATTGGCTACTTTGGGATGCTTGTTTTTTAGAAACAAGTTTTCTTCTGAAACCAAATAAGGTAGTGTACTCTAAGTACAACAAGGCCCATAACTATTGCTAGATCATCTGGACTGACCCCAGATTCATACTTCACACGTACTTTCTTTTGGCAAAACAACATATCAAATCTGAAGCCTATTGAACCCAAATACTAACATGGCATACTTTCTAAATGCAAGAATGGCCAAAACACAGGAAATCTTAATCAATCCGAAGCAGAAACCTGACCTGTATTTTTTTTTGATAAAACAAAATATCAGATTGGAAGCCAATCGAAGATTAAACAGTCAAGTTAACCCTTTGAACCCTAAAGGCCGGTTTCCTGGCCAGGGAACATTATAAGTCATATTTTCTCATCAAGTAGGATGGCTCCTAACTTAAAGTGTTGGGTAGTGCAATCAATATTTCCAACGTGCAGCCCCGAGGCTGCACGTTGAAAATATTAATTACTCTTATGGCTGCACGGTATATCGATAAACCGATATATACCGGTATTCAAACCAATATCAATTGAATACCAGTGTAATTACAAAAATATCGGTTTATTGTCATTATTTATTTTCCCACAATTTAATTTTCAAGATGTCTGGAGTTTTTTTTACTGTAGCCCCGAATGAATAATATAATCCGTTTATCCAAGGAATCGTCTGCTTGTGTCCTCGTAACATACAAATTCAGTAGTTGAAAAAATAATTTTAAAAAATTTCAACAAAACTATATCATGTGACCCCTCACTGGAACGAGCTCGTTCCAATGAGGGGCCACATGATATAGTTTTGTTGAAATCTTTGGGAAAAATCTGATCAACTAATTTTGAAAATAATAAATTTTTATATCGTCTGCATTGGGTAAAGGGTTTTCGAACCGCATCATCAAGGCATGCTAATTCGTTCCGACTGTGATGCCTCGAGTCTCAGTTGTGGTACTTGTTTTCATATATCTGAACAGTTTTCGATATACGGGTATATCGCGGTATTTTTTTGAATACCGATACTGGAATTCAGTTTTGAATATGGTGCAGCCCGAATTGCTCTACACCCAAATAATGAATATGGACTCTTCCAATTGCTAACATTGAACCGACATGAAAGATACCACCAGTGTTCAAAGGGTTAATATCCGGAAACACAAATACATTGTATATTCTACGTCAGAAAGGATCATAACTCTGGCAACATTGATCAAACTGATCCCAGATTTGAACTTGACCTGTCTTTAATTGTTTCATGTGAGTAAATCATACATCAAATATGAAGCCAACAAAGGAAAAGTAACTGAAGTCATCATCTGGGAATCATACCCAGACCGACAGGTGGACATATGCACATATATGTAAGCACACACACCAGCTGTTTTTATAGGCCTTGAAAAAGTGTTTTTCTGAAGACAATTACGTGGAGTACACCATATTTTTAACCCTTTACCAAACACAGTATTTAAAAAAAAAAATTTCCACATTTTTCGAAAACAAATTTCACAATTTTTCAATAAAACTATACAAATATGGATAACATATTTTTGGCTGTGGGTAAGCTTATTCTTGTTACTTTTATTTTTCTGGAAATTTTTGACCGCTATGTTAGGTAAAGGGTTAATTTTTCAAGAAACCATAATGGCAGGATTATGCACATTTTTAAAATAAAGTATGCTAAACATACTGCATCTTTCAACAGTGGATCTTCTGGCAATTCACACTGATATTTTTCATTGTTCTGTGTAGTGACTACAACCATTTCATTCTCACCAACAGACTGAAAAAGAATATTTATAACACAAAATAAATAATTCCCTAGATATCTAAATTTTATAGTAAATTTCCTTTCTTATTATACCTACCACAATTGTTTACTACAGGCTTGCACTACAGTGGAAGTCCCTAACTCGGATAAAATACTCTCTATTTTTGTCTTTCCCAAGCAAGTTGGGAAAGAAAAGTGGTGCAAAAGCACCAATAAAAATAAGCCAAAACTGGGTCGAGTGCAACCGGCGCAGACCCAGTACGGGATGCTCTCTCCCAAGTACAACTCCACGACTTCCGTTGCCAGTGCGCATATACCGTCTCTAAAGACTCATTCTTTTTGAATCCGTAAACGTTAGAGTTATGTGATCAGCGGGGAGGAAAGATTCTTTACCCGTAAAGAAGACGGGAGGGCCTCCATGTAAACAATTGTGGTAGGTATAATAAGAAAGGAAATTTACTATAAAATTTAGATTTCTTATCAACCTACTCACAATTGTTTACTACAGGCTGAATAGACAAAAGGCTGGAGGGAATCGCATAACCAACCCCCACATAACCCTAGTGCACTGGAACCGTGAAGTAGAAGGAAGAGGTCCCGAGGCTTATCAACCATAATGTCGCAATCATTGGTAAAGGACAATGAAAAGAGACATATGAGCCTGTGTGACACACAGACAGAAAAAGGGCAGTAACAGCACAAGGCTGAAACTGACCTTCAAGAAGCCTAATGGCTATGGCAGACAACAGCCTGAGCAGAAGAAAGAGGACCCAGGGCAAAAAGGTCCTCCGACTGCTCCTGCAACTGGCGCAAATAAAAGGTGGAGAAAGTAGAAGCATTTCTCCACTAGGCTGCCTGCATCACTTCTGACAACTTGACGGAGTTAGAATAAGCCCAAGAGGTAGACAGTGCCCGCACCTCGTGGGCAGAAATACGATTGGTAATACAATCGCCAGCTGCTAAACGACTATAAGCCGTACGAATAGCAAGACAAATCCATCGAGAAATGGATTGAGGAGAGATCTTCTGTCGACCCGGAATGAGAGACAGAAAAAAACGTTTTCTGCCTTTCCGTATGAAGCGTGTCAGATCAAGATAAATGCGAATAGCACGGACCGGACAGAGCAAAGGGCGAGTACCCTCAACAGAGGGAAGAGCCCTGATACAGATAGGAGGAGGAGTAGTATCTGGTAACTGATTCTTAGCCAAAAAGGAGCAATCAGTGGTAAAAGTAACACTGTTGGGAGAGCTCCTAAAAAAGGCCGGGTCAACAGAGAGGGCGTGAAACTCACTAACCCGTCTGGCCGAAGCAAATGCCATCAGAAAAGCCGTCTTATATGTGAGAAAATGCATATCCACCTGAGATAAAGGTTCGAACGGCGCCCCCCCCCCCCCCCCCCCCCAAGCAAAGCAGCACCCATGAAAGATTCCATCGTGGAGTAAGCTGCAAAGTCCAAGGCCTTTTCAAAGAAAAGTGCCGAACAAGCTTGGAGAGGTAAGGATTAGTGCCGATACGACGCTTCCCCACATAAGAAAAAGTCTCTGAAAGCATAGACCTGTAACCCTTGATGGTAACAGGCTGGAGACCCCGAGAATCAAACAGATATACGAGAAACTCCGCAATCTGTGAAATCGAAGGATTGGCATAATCAACAGAGTGATCAGCACACCATCGACCGAAGACCTTCCATTTAGCTGCATAAGCTAAACCAGTGGAGTGCCTCCTTGAAGAAGAAATGCACTCCACTGCTCGTCTCGAAAAACCTCTACGGAGGAGACAGGACCTGACAAAAGATATGCGTGAATGCACAATGAAGTCGGGTCGACGTGAAAGCTCCTTGGGCGACCTTGACAAAGAAGGTCGCGACGTAGCAGGAGACGTGCCGGAACCGCCGCCATCAGCGAGCGGAGCTGATTGATCCACACCCGCTGAGGCGACAGGGGAGCGATCAGAATGATTCGACAACTGCAGGTTCGAATTTTGGCGAGAACCTGAGGAAGAATCGGAACCGGCGGGAAGGCGTAGCCGACTAGACCGTTCCAATCGAGTGACAGAGCGTCCACGGCAAAAGCCAGAGGATCTGGACACGGGGACACGAAAGTGTCCACCTGATGGTTCCAACGAGTTGCAAAGAGGTCGATGTGGGGACGTCCCCAGAGATCGCAAAGCGACTGGAACACTGCCCTGTGAAGCATCCACTCGGTGGAAATAACCCTGCCCTGTCGGGACAGGGAGTCGGCTAGGACGTTCAGACGACCGGGAATGTGACAAACAACCACTCCGGCGTGAACATCCTGAGCGAGCAGTAGAAGATCCCGAGCTAACTCGTACATCGGAAGTGAGTGCGTGCCGCCCTGGTTCCGAATGTAAGCAACCACTGTCGAATTGTCGGATAGTAGAAGGACCTGGCGATTCGACAGGTGAGGGATCCACTGCCTGAAACTCAGAAGAAGAGCAAGAAGCTCCTTCTGGTTGATGTGTAGAGCTGCTTGATCCAGGTCCCACATCCCGTGTAGGGAAAGACCGAGAGGATCCAAGGTCGCACCCCATCCGAGATCGCTGGCATCTGCCGTCAGAACGCGATCGGACGTGGGAAAGTCCAGCGGAACACCCTGCGTAATCCACTGAACATCTGTCCAGGGAAGAAGGTGAGGATACAGAGAGTCCGGAAACGGAAGCACCTGATCCAGAGAATCTACATTCGGCCTCCAACGACTGAGCAGAAAGTGTTGGAGAGGTCTGACACGCAGCCGACCTAGAGGAATGAGATCCGTCACCGAACCGCAGAGACCTATCAGGCGGAGAAAACTCCGAGCGGTCGCGGACCTGGACTGGGACAGAGTCAGAGCAAAAGCTGAGAGAATCACAGCCTTGGCCTGGGGAACAGCCACCAAATTGAATTTGGTTTGGAAAGACATCCCCAGATGACAAAACGACTGAGAAGGGACCAGGTCCGACTTCTCCTCGTTGACTCTGAATCCTAGCGACGTGAGCAAGCTCAACAGAGTGGCGACATCCGATTCCAGTAAGGCAGCATTGGAATGCCTCTGGAGGATATCGTCCAGATATGCCGAAGTAGTCACCCTGGACTGTGTGCGATGGAACGCTATCACATGCGACATCAGTCTGGTGAACGCCCAAGGAGCCAGGTTGAGGCTGAAAGGCATGGCCTTGAACTGGTAAACTCGCCCCAGAAAAGCGAACCTGAGATACTTCCGTGACGCCCGATGCATCGGAACGTGGAAGTAAGCGTCTCGCAGGTCGATGCTGGCTGCAAAATCTCCCTGGTGAATTGATTGGCGGACCGACCTGAAAGTCTCCATGCTGAACTTGGGAGCAATGATAGACTGGTTCAGGATACTCAGGTCGATAACCGGTCGGAGTCGGCCGTCCTTCTTCGGCACCAAGAACAGGCGGGAATAGAAACCCACTGACTGAACGTTCTTGACGACCCCGATCGCCCCCTTTGGCAGGAGATTGGCAATCTCCGTGAACAAAAGTTCCCGACGTAAAACGTCTGAAGGAACTGTGGTTGGAAGAGGCACCCTTGACAGAGTGGGGTGCCGTCGGAAGGATATGCGCAGCCCGGACCGAACAACATCTAACACCCATGGATCGGATGTGATGGTGGTCCAATGGCCTGCGAACTCTGCTATCCTTCCTCCAACCTGGGACGAGTCGAGGTGAGGACCTTCATTTCGAGCCCCGACGAGGCCCGCGAGAGGAGAAACCACCTCCCTTGCTAAATGAAGAATCCTGAGACTTCCCTCGATTCTGCCGACCCCTACCTTTACCCCGTGAGTAAGAAGTAGAGGCGGTGGCAGAAGGACCAGCCTTTTGCTTCACAGAGGAAGCAGAAGGGTACTTGTTAGGCTTGGAACGGCCCTTGCCTCCCCGAGAAGGCTGATCAAGCTGACGAAACAGCAGCTGATCTTTGGAATGACGTAGGACGTCATCCCGGACCGTCGACACGGAACCATGGAAAAGTTGCGGACCTGCCAAAGAAGCAGATCGAAGAGTAGCACGCTGCTCCTCGGGAAGGGATTGTCCTGTGTCCAGCACAGCGTCCCTTCGAACTAATTCCAAATTAGCCGTGTTACAGGCATGCGTGTGAGTAAGGTGCATAAGCGCCTTGGACAGCACACGCAAAGGAGCCTGTACCTCGTCAAACTTATCTGGAGGCAGATAAGCAGCTAAAGCTGAGACGACGTGATCTGAGAGAGAAAGCATGCCAAGCATCTCTCTAGATAAGCCCAACGTGGACTCCAGAGTCGTCATTGGAATGACGGCAGACTTGGGCTTGGAAAGCCCGAGGGAAGTGGAGTCCTGATCCAGAACCGTCAAAGCCTGGCAGACTGACGGATTGGCAGAATCGTAGGAACGATAACGCACAGGAGGCAAAAAGGTGTCAACCCTTGTGAAGAACGAAGTCTTCAAAGCCTTGGAATTCAGCTTGGCATCCAATGCTGAAAAAGCTTCAACCACCTGTACCGACTGGCACGGTCGAAGGCGCCCAGAAGCAGGTTGCTCCATAGGCTGTTGGTGCGCGACCGATGATCGCGGCCAGGCTGACACTGTCGGCTGGTTAGCAGGTTTGAGCTCAGGCAGAAACCCAAACACAAAGTCAAGAGCCGCCCCCAAGTCCGAAGACTGCTGGCCCTCGACCTCAAGCATGTCGGACTCCTCCCCAGAGTCGGAAGACACATAGCCCATCGTGGGCAAACCAGCCGACGCCTCCCATGGTGTCGGGACACCAGAGGAATCGGAAACCGGCCTGTTTCCAATCCCGGGAGGCGGCGCCATAGGAGGCGCCTGGAAACCACCCATAGCCTCGCTGGAAGCAACAGGAAGGCTCTTAGAAAGAACCTGGGTGAGTAAGGAGAGGGCCTCCCTAAGCTCACTGCCTGTACCGACCGGATCGACAGGGGAGCGAACCGGCAAAGTGGTCACGATCCTCCAAAACACCCGACGCGCAGCAGCCGAAACATCTGAAGGCAGACGTGTATAGGGGTACGATGCACCCCGAGGATCAATATTGCGAGAACTCATGAGAGTCAGCGCGGACCTCTGCGGGGCAGAAGGTCCAGGCTGCACAAAAGGCGTTGGTCCCCCAAAACTGGTCGTGTGACCAGAGTGAGTAGACGGAAACGCCACGGAGTTCATAGTGTTTCCACTACGAACATCCGAATCCAAAGACACAACTGTGGTGCTCGACGGCGAAGAGACCACAGCGATGGGCTCGGCCGGCAGCCCCTTCCGACTTCGCCGAGTTGAAGTCAGGGAAGGCTGAGGCCAATATCCCACATCTACAGTATCGGACAGTCCTGCAGTCCCCTGCAGCGAAAAGCCGAGGCCGGCTGAAACAGACAACGAAGCAGACGGGCCGGCAGCAGTAATAGATACGCCGAGAGTCGTTGAGGCTGGTGAAATAGTGGAGAGAGCACACCGGCTCGGCTCCGAAGGAGGAGTCACAACCCTAGTGACAGCCTCAGATGTCGACTGGAGGGGGACCGTAGTCCCGGAACCAGGCATCTCTACACCAGAACACTCAACGGCTCCCGCAGTATCCACCACTGGAAAAGACTGCACATCCCCCACGGAGGAGGAATAACTCTCACCAGACAAAGTCGGCTCGGGAGGCCCCGAACGACCACGTTCTCCTTTCCCGTGGGAGCGGGAGGCACGGCCACTAGAACGAACGACACGGTTTACTGACGCCCAGAAGGTGGAAGACCATGTTCCACAGACACCACACGGCTGCTCGGCTGAACACAGGAGGAACAAGACGAATGTACATCGTCCACATGCTTTGGCAGCAGACATTGCCCACAAGGAATTGTCCTGGGCATGATAGAGGTGAGAGGAGCAGAGAAGGTGAGATGAGAAAACAGAACACCCCCAAAGAAGAGAGAAAGGTGACAGAAACAAAGACCCCAGACGGTCGACCGGGAACCACCCAACAGGAAGACTACTCTCAAAAGAAAGAAGAAACACTGTAGGAGTGGTACCCCACTGACACCTAACTCTAACACAATTAGAAAATTTTGAAAAAAAAGCATTAACAATAATTGTGAAAAATCTAAGTCCGAACCGCGTGGCACGCGAAATTCGCGCGCAACTCGAGAGAGAGCAAATAAATATACATTATGGACATATAATAGAAAAGAGAATATAAGACACTGTTCCTGAGAATACAAAGGATACACTGTGGTATAATGAATCAGGAATCATCAAACATCGAGCTGGTGGAACACTGATAAGCGTGAAAAAACATCTCGACACGAAGCGGATTTTAAAAAGAATGAGTCTTTAGAGACGGTATATGCGCACTGGCAACGGAAGTCGTGGAGTTGTACTTGGGAGAGAGCGTCCCGTACTGGGTCTGCGCCGGTTGCACTCGACCCAGTTTTGGCTTATTTTTATTGGTGCTTTTGCCCCACTTTTCTTTCCCAACTTGCTTGGGAAAGACAAAAATAGAGAGTATTTTATCCGAGTTAGGGACTTCCACTGTAGTGCAAGCCTGTAGTAAACAATTGTGTGTAGGTTGATAAGAATTATGAATTAAGGCTGCACGGTATTTCGATAAACCGATATATACCGGTATTCAAACTAATATCGATTGAATACCGGTGTAATTACAAAAATATCGGTTTGTCGTCATTATTTATTTACCCACAATTTAATTTCAAGATGTCTTGAGTTTTTTAAATGTAGTTCAGAATGAATAATATATCGCTTTACCCAAGGAATTGCCCGCATGTGCCCACGTAATATACCAATTCAGTATTTGAAAAAATAATTTTCAAAAACGTCAACAAAACTATATCATGTGACCCCTCATTGGGACGAGCACAACAAGCTCATTCCAATGAGGGGTCACATGATATTGTTTTGAAGAAATTTTTGAAAAAAATTTGATTTAAAATAATAAATTTTGATATCGTCTGCGTTGTGTAAGGATTTTTCGAACCGCATCATCAAGGCATGCTGATTCGTTCTGACTGTGATGCCTCAAGTGTCGATTGTGGTACTTATGTTCAGATATCTGAACAGGTTTTCGATATACCAGTATACCGCAATATTTTTTTGAATACCGATACCGGTATTCTGTTTTGAATATTGTGAAGCTCTATTATGAATGTCCCATTTAAACAAGAGGCCCCAAGGGGTCTTAATCGCTCACCTTACAAAGTGGTTCAAAGAAGTATTTTGGGTCACATTCTGTAAGTCATGGTTCATCAACACTACAGAGGAATGAAGTCATGAAATTATTCATAAAAGTAGTGTCCATGTCAGATGATTATTATCATCAGTCATCCTGACTGCTTCCTGTTATATCAGCTGTAGACAAGCACTAAACTACAAAGGGGTATTATGTCACTGCAGTTTGAAAGGCAAATTTTATGGAAAAACACAAAGGAATGGATTTGAATAACCTAGAACCTAACCAAACCCTTCCCTCGCAAACCCCTCCACTGTAGAGAGTCCAAATATTAAGCCAGGGACTCAAATTGAACAAACTTGAATCTGATCCTCCTAGAGATGTTATATACCAATTATGAAAGGATTCTGACTGGTAGATCTGAAGAAGAAGATTTTTAAAGAAACCTCCTCATACATGTATTGCACTAAGTTAAACTTCAGGCTCCAATAGAGAGCCAAAATATTAACCCAGGGACTTGATTTAAACAAAATTCAATCTGACTACCCAAGAGATGTTGTCTACCAAATATCAAAAGATTCATATTGCACAAAGTTAACCTTTGGGCTCCAATAGGGAGCCCAAATATTAATCCAGGGATTTGAACAATCAGAGAATTTTAAAGAAATTTCCTCATTTTGCACCAAGTTAAAATTTGATAGAAAGCCTCAATATTAACCTAGGAACTTGATTTGAACAAACTTGAATCTGCCCTCCCCTCCCACCCCCCTGCTCCCCTAGAGATGTTGTATACCAAATATCAAAAGATTCTACTCGATGGTTCTGGAGAAGATTTTTTTAATTTTGGAAAACAATTTATGGGTGCTATAAACAGGCTTGCACTACTAGTGGAAGTCCCTAACTCACAAGTATACTCTCTATTTTGTTCTTTCCCAAGTGATTTGGGAAAGAAACGGTGGTGCAAAAGCACCAAGAAAAAATAAGCCAACATTGGGTCAAGTGTGGACAGAGCACACCCAGTAGGGGGACATTCTTCTCTGTGCTAATCCAAGGCTTTCCGGTACCAGTGCACAGATGTATAACCAACATGTCATTCTATTTGAATCCGCCAACACTGGAGTTATGTGATCAGTAGGGAGGAAGCATTCTTACCTGAATAAGAAGATGGGAGGGCCTTCTGGTAAACAATTGTGGTAGGTATAAGAAAGGAAATTTACTATAAAATTTAAATTTCTTATCAACCAACATCACAATTGTTTACAACAGACTGAACAGAAAACAGGAATAGGAGGGAATCACATAATCAACCCCCTCATAAACCGACTGCACTGGAACCGTGAACAGAAGAAGAGTACCCATGACCGAATAAACCATCACATCACAAACAATGAAATAGAAAATGAGAGATGAAGCATATGGCCATGTGTGATACACAGACAGAAAGGGTGATTACCATCAACTGAAGGAAGAGCCTGGATACAGATAGGAGGCAAAGTAGTTTCTGGTATCTGAAAGAAGCAATCAGTGGTAAAAGTAACACAGTTGGTGGAGCTTCTGAAAAAGGCTGGATCAACCAAGAGGGCGTGAAGCTCACTAACTCTTCTAGCTGAGGCTATTCACTCAGGCTAAACCAGTGGATTGCCATCTTGAAGAAGAAATGCACTCCACTGCTCATCTCGAATAAACATCTGCAGAGGAGACAGGAATGGTCAAAAGAGAAGCGTGAAGGCACAATGATGTTGGGTTGATGTGAAACCTCATCAGGTGACCTTGGCAGAGAACGTCGCAATGTAGAAGGACTTGTACTGGAACCGCCATTAACAGAGGGTGGAGCTGATTGATCCACACCCGCTGAGGCGACAGGGAGCGATCAGAACCCTGGTCTGTGTGCGATGGAATGCTAGCACATGCGACATCAGTCGGGTGAAGGTCCAAGGAGCCAGGTTGAGGCTGAAAGGCATGGCCTTGAACTGGTAAACTCGCCCCAGAAAAGCAAACCGGAGATACTATTGCGATGTCCAGTGAATTGGAACGAGAAAGTAAGCATCTTGCAGGTCGATGCTGGACGCGAAGTCTCCCAGGTGAATGGAGCAGAGAACGGACCAATCATTTCATGCTGAAGTAATTATCGATCGGAATGAAATGAAATGAATGAAAGATATAGAAGATATTGTCACAACTGAGGGATTTAGATCTCCCCACCATTCATACCATCACTAAGCGGTCTCTCTCATCGCGTTATACCAGTTCTGGGTTCTTACGATGATATCAGGTGAGCTTGGCCAATTGCAAGTTTGGCCAGAGTAGTTTTGGCCCAGTCATAAGTGAGTTTGACCCAGTCCTAAGTGAGTTTGGTTATTGGAATGGCATATCACAGACATAAGTGAGTTCAGCCCAGCCACAAAAGTAACTTTGATATTTTACTGTTTTTTTTTTATTATTTCACTACAGTATTATAAAGCCTAATATCTTATGTTATCTTAATTTTTTCAGCATGGGAGAGTCTGTTCTTTGTGATGATAAGCAACTGGACCTGTTGTGCGTCTCTAAACGGTGGTACATAGACAATACCGATATCAATGTAACAGTGTTCTTCCCACTTGTCATCTAAAATAATTCACATGAGGAATGACATGTCTCGACAAGGTCATACATGCACATGTCGGAACAACATCGTTACTTGGATATTGGTATTGCTAATCAAGATAAAAATACACAGAGATCTGGATGTATATAACCACTGTTATTATTTCATAGTTTTACTCTATGTACTATGCACTGTATTACATGTATGTTATCAAGAATTCATGTTCATTATGAAATTGTTAAGTTTTAATTTTAGTGAATAGGTTAGAGTAAAAAAAACATGGAATATCAACCTTTTTATTAGTTCCCTAGTCATAGAAGCACTCGCTAAAAATTGCTTGTGACTTTAGCCGAACACAATCCATGATTGGAGCCGAACTCACTCACGCTAGTGTCATTGGGTATACAGATGTTCCGTCCGCAAGCTGAATCATCCGCTTGCAACTTTACCCAGTTCGCCTGCCACCGCGCTGAATCATCCGCTAGCAATTTTGCCCTATTTGTCCACTTGCAATTTTACCCAATTCGTCTGCCAAGGGTTTGAATAGCATAAAAACATGGAAAACTAGAAAAACTGTGAGCACTGCTCACTAAATGATACCACCCACTAAACCAAGAAACATTTTACAACAGTAAAAGTGTGTTTAATGTAGAGAGCACAAACACTGACAACTCCCCCCCCCCCCCCAAAAAAAAAAAAAAAAAATACCTGAAAGCAGAATAGAAGGTGCACATCTATAATGTATATAAAAGAATGTCTGAGAGTTTCAATGAAATTCGCCCACTGGTATAAGAGGAGTAGCGGATAGCAGGAGTGTACCCCCCTAAAGCATCACAACAATTTGGCTAAGTTCATTTCGCCCTTTGGGAAAGAGTAAAAAATAAAAATACCTGAAAGCAAAATAGGAGGTGCACATCTATAATGTATAGAAAAGAATGCCTGTAAGTTTCAATGAAATCCACCCACTGGTTTAAGAGGAGTAGCAGATAGCAGATGTGTACCCCCAAAGCATCACGGACGTACGGAAGTACGGACGTATGGACGTACGTAAGTACGGAAGTACGGACACCATGAATGCTATATACCGCCCACTTTTCAAGTGGGTGGTATAATAAAATGAATGATATTTATTCAGTATCAAACAAAATAATGACATTTATTCAGTACACAGGATTCACAAGATAATAATCAGCATAGCATAGCAAATATTTTTCAATGAATAATTGCAAAATTATAAGATTATGTTACGGAACTTAATATAACAAGTTTTGATGCGTTTCTTAATATAATTTCTAACAAGTTTTGATGCGTTTCTTAATATAATTAATTCTTATAATACATTTGCTAATAATTTTGCAATTAAAAATTGTAAAGCACCGGTGGCACGCTTCAATGAATAATTGCAAAATTATAATATTATGTTGTGGAACTTAATATACTTGTAACATAAATTTTGATGTATTTCTTAATTAATTCTTATAATACATAATTTGCTAATAATTTTGTGATTATTCATTGTAAAGTGCCGGTGGTGCCCTTCAATGAATAACTGCAAAAATGTAAGATTATGTTGTTGAACTTAATTTAACATGCATATACTTTAAGAACTTTTGCTGTAATAATATAATTATTATAGCTGATCCATTGAATAAACAGTAATCAGAGCCGCGTTAAACAGTGTCAAAATTAATTAGATGGCTGAGTAGTTTATTTTGTTCTGACATGTCTGTTTTCACAATTTCGTATACGTATATGAAATTTTAATTGAAGGGGGTACATTAAGATATATTACAATAGATAATATACAATAAAGTATACAATAACATTATTATATAAATAAATATATAAATGAGAGTGTCAATGACACTGTAGCTCAACTTGACAAACTTGAACTTGGCAAGTTATAAATGAAATGGCAAAATTGAAGATCATTGGTACCAATGTCATTTTTTTTGCCAGTGGCAACATTTTTTGAAAGAAACCGAAGAAAATTGATAGCTCCCATCTAGAGGCCTCCCCAAACAAGCATGCCAGGTTTCAACGCAATCTGATCATAAATGTGCCCTGTAGGGTGTATAAAAGGGAAATATTGTGGTCTGACTAGACTAAATTCTAAGAACGTTGGCCGTGGCAAAATTTTTTGACGGAAATGGAAAAAAATCGATAGCTCCCATCTAGATGTCACCGTAAATAAGCATACCAGGTTTCAAAGCAATCTAACCATAAATGTGCCCTGTAGGGTGAGCCAAAGGGAAATATTGTGGTCTGACTAAACTAAGTTCTAAGAATGTTGGCTGCGGCAACAATTTTTGATGGAAATTGAAGAAAATAGATAGCTCCCATCTGGAGGTCACCCCAAACAAGCATGAAAGGTTTCAAAGCAATCCGATCATAAATGTGCCCTGTAGGGTGTGCCAAAGGGAAATATTGAGTCTTCTGCCTAAACTAAGTTCTAAGAACGTTGGCCGCGGCAACATTTTTTGACGGAAATTGAAGAAAAACGATAGCTCCCATCTAGAGGTCTCCCCAAACAAGCATACCAGGTTTCAAAGCAATCAAATCTTAAATGTGCCCTGTAGGGTGTGTCAAAGAAAAATATTGTGGTCTGACTAAACCGAGTTCTAAAAACGTTGGCCGCAGCAACAATTTTTGACGGAAATTGAAGAAAATCGATAGCTCCCATCTAGAGGTCACC